>JAMZEH010000039.1:1595000-2115000 GCA_024699665.1 Ostrea denselamellosa
GAGCCAAATCTGGCAGAGGATCAGAGTTGCATGAGGGAGATAATCTTTAATTTTGAAATGAATTTCTTAATTTTATCACAGCAGATTTTTATCCATAATTCATACCAGTACCGAAGTACTTAATAACTGGGCTGATGAAAACCCCTGAGGACTAAGAGTCCACCAGCAGAGGCATCGACCCAGTGGTTGTAATATAAAACATAAACGGTACCAATTTTGATACACCAGATGCCCCCTTCGATACACACAATAATACCGTTCTGTTTCACATCTCGTAACATTTAGTTGAAGCAGCTTTAAAAATTTCTTTAGTAAATAGAAATTTGAGAGGTATTTTGTGAAATTCGAAAGTGGGGAAAAATGGTACTTGGCGAGAATATATTAAAAAATATGTATATGTATATTTTTATCAAGTTGTGCCCCTCCCTCCTTTTTCGTCCGTGCATGGCGCATTTGAAAGTTAAATTGCAACAAGAAATACAACTCCTACTGCTTTAGCTTGTCAAAAATATTTCAGAGTTGTCTTTCTTGATCCATCAGACGACACTTGCAAGCTGTTAAAACATAAATGGATGCAAGGCTTGGAGAAGTCCTTTGAACTCTCAAAAAAGTCGGATGGGTGAATACATATATTTTAAAGCGTTTATTTTCCGTGATATTTAATGCAAACAGATTTACTATGATCATTTTTCATACTTTTCTATATGTTGTAAACAGAGATGGAAGGTCAAAAATGAAAATGACGTGTAAAAAGAAATAATGATCAAATAGACCGTCAAATAGCCAATTCTCAGAAGTTTTTGTTCTATTTAAACATCAGTCAAGGGGGCTCATTAAGTCAGAGATTTGGTTTTAAAGCATGGACTCCTGATGTCTGGGGGCTCAAGTCTCTTATTTGTGTCTTGGTTGTATCAAACTTAAGATGTGAAAATAGGCAGTGAGTGCTCCTTCACCAAACACTCGGCATTTAGAAAGTTGGAAATGTGGGTCTCCGGATGAAACCATAGCAACTGAGATCATGACAAGCGTGAATTTTACAGGGCAGTGGATACTGATTATATCTTGACCTTTGAACTCTATATTCTCCCGAGACATATTGCTAGACCTGGTGAGTTCCACCCCTGTATCAAATATCAGATGAGTTAAACGGGGGTGGGGGGGGGATACAATCCGAAGAATTTTTCTTCTTCCAGAATTTAGTTTCCATTAAATCTATCTGTACGTCGGTCAATAACTATTATGATATACACAGTACGTGTATCTTTAATGCCCTCAATATCAGTTTTTATCATATTTTGATTTATTAACATGACACCTCACAAGTAAATTAGTGAACAGAATGCTTTTCATAAGGGTTCATTTAATCATTCACATTCCAATTCATTATTATTTTTGAAGGGCGAAATGTGTAGGATGGGCTGACTTTGACTGACAGTCGTGTAGGATGGAGTGACTCTGACTGACAGTTGTGTAGGATGGAGTGACTCTGACTGACAGATGTGTAGGATGGGCTGACTTTGACTGACAGTTGTGTAGGATGGAGTGACTCTGACTGACAGTTGTGTAGGATGGAGTGACACTGACAGACAGTTGTGTAGGATGGAGTGACTCTGACTGACAGTTGTGTAGGATGGGCTGACTTTGACTGACAGTTGTGTAGGATAGAGTGACTCTGACTGACTGTTGTGTAGGATGGAGTGACTCTGACTGACAGTTGTGTAGGATGGGCTGACTTTGACTGACAGTTGTGTAGGATGGAGTGACTCTGACAGACAGTTGTGTAGGATGGAGTGACTCTGACAGACAGTTGTGTAGGATGGACTGACTTTGACTGACAGTTGTGTAGGATGGGCTGACTCTGACTGACAGTTGTGTAGAATGGGCTGACTTTGACTGACAGTTGTGTAGGATGGAGTGACTCTGACTGACAGTTGTGTAGGATGGGCTGACTCTGACTGACAGTTGTGTAGGATGGAGTGACTCTGACTGACAGTTCTGTAGGATGGGCTGACTCTGACTGACAGTTGTGTAGGATGGAGTGACTTAACCGACAGTTGTATTGGATGGAGTGACTCTGACAGACAGTTGTGTAGGATGGGCTGACTCTGACTGACAGTTGTGTAGGATGGGCTGACTTTGACTGACAGTTGTGTAGGATGGAGTGACTCTGACTGACAGTTGTGTAGGATGGGCTGACTCTGACTGACAGTTGTGTAGGATGGAGTGACTCTGACTGACAGTTCTGTAGGATGGGCTGACTCTGACTGACAGTTGTGTAGGATGGAGTGACTTAACCGACAGTTGTATTGGATGGAGTGACTCTGACAGACAGTTGTGTAGGATGGACTCTGACTGACAGTTGTGTAGGATGGAGTGACTCTGACTGACAGTTGTGTAGGATGGGCTGACTCTGACTGACAGTTGTGTTGGATGGAGTGACTCTGACAGACAGTTGTGTGGGATGGACTGACTTTGACTGACAGTTGTGTAGGATGGACTGACTTTGACTGACAGTTGCATAGGATGCAGTGACACTGACAGACAGTTGTGTAGGATGGACTCTGACTGACAGTTGTGTAGGATGGAGTGACTCTGACTGACAGTTGTAGATCTTTACACAACAATGTAAACAGTATCTTATGGAGGCTTAGAATCTCATTGTGCATAATTTCGTCCTGTAGAGTTAACCTCCCTTTATAGTGTAGAATATAAGTAATATGTACATTTTTATATTTTTGTCTCTGAAGCATGTGATGAGAGGTGTGTTTTACTGTACAGTCCAGTAACAGTGTGTGGAATTCTCTTGTAGATCCCTGATGTATACAGAATGTTGTATTGTGTAATTGATACATCATGCCTATCCATGCCACTGTTAATGTAGCCAGAGAGAGTCGAACCTCAGAGCAGACGGTGTCATGTCCTGATAGAGACCACAGGTGCCCCTGTACTGTGATCCTACAGCAATATGGAATTAGTCAGGTGTATCAACTTGTATCAATATTCGTTATACCTTTATGTGTTTATATGGGATTCACCTTAGATAAGTCCATGGGTTGCCATAGCAACCACATTTTGTGTACATGACATTTTGCAGAGAACTCAAAAGTTTTGAAGGAAGTTCTTCTGTATATATTTCATTTTCTCTAACTTCGAAGGAAATTGACTTAATTTGGAAACATTTTTATTCTTTGGAAAATGCTGCACAGTATTCAATTTGATTACTGATCAAATATTTCACCAGAAAACTGTCGGAAAATAGGTAATTTATAAAAAAAAAAAAGAAAAAAAAAAAGTAAATTGAAGTGATGCGAGATATTTGAGGATTTGAAAATTTGAGCACTATATTTGTCTGATGCTTTGTATTGCTTTTGATTTCAGATTTGTCATCTTTCCCAAGGGACGAAACTCTGTTTTAAAAACAATAATTGTCATTAGACACTATATGGACTTGTGGTGCAGAGACATGCCAAGTTTCATGGAAATCTATGAAAGCATACATGTGCAATGAAGAAAGGGGCATTAGCTGTTAATTAGGACATGAATCTAATTAAAATTAGGTGTTAGGTCTACTTGCATACTTGCATATTAGAGTGACATTTAATTATACCCACACTTTCTAAAGAACATTTGGGTATATTGTTGTTACCTTGTTCTGTCTGCCTGTCTGTCTGTCTGTCACACTTTTGTCTTCGTCAAACTCCTCTTTTATTTTAAGCAATAACCAATTAATCTTTTGGAAGATGATTAATGGTGTCATGTAGATGTGCAATAAGGTTTCAGAATTTTGATTTTTCACCTTGGGGCCAAAAGGGGGGTTTAAAAATGATATTTTCTACAAAAACCTGGTTCCCAGAACTCCTCTTCTATTTTACACATAGCAAAATGATCTTTCAGGAGATGATTGGTAGTGTCCTGTAGATGTGCAAGGTTTTCAAATTTTCATTTTCAACAAGGGTGCCAAATGGGGTTAGAACAATGACATAGTTTTCACAAAAACCTGGTTCCTAGAACTCCACTTACATTTTACGCAGTAGCCAAATCATCTTTTGGAGGGGATTGGTGGTGTCCTGTAGATGTGCACTAAAGCTTTGGAATTTTTATTTTCACCCCGAGGCTCAAATGGGGATTGAAAAACGATGTTTTTTTCTATAAATAACCCTGGTTCCCAGAATTCCTCTTACAAATTATGCAGTACACATAGCTTTGGAAGATGATTGATAGTGCCCTATATATGCACAACAAGGTTTGAGAATTTTTATTTTTGTCCTGGGGGCCAATTAGGAGTTTAAAAAGGACAGTTTTCTATAGAAAAAAAAAACTGGTTCCCAGAACTCCTATTATATTTTATGCAGTTATTGGAGATGAATGGTGGTGTACTTTAGATGTGCAATAATTAAATTTTTGGAATTTTCTTTTTCACCTTGAGGGGCAATGAGGGTGAAAATGACAAACAAAAACCTGGTGCTTAGTGCATTGTGTCATGTGGAACATGAATCTTAACAATTTTAGAGACATTTCAACAATAAAAAAATAATGGGGGATCAGAATGACCCTGGGGCACTTGCTCATCAAAATATTCAATGCTTCTTGATATAGCATAAATGTATAAGGTTTAGGGATCAGAGCCTCAATCGTTTCAAATATTTTTCAACAGTTATGAATTTTGATTAGGAATGAGGCCCTAATTAAGACACTTGCCCAACAGAATGCTCAATGCATCTTGACATAAGCAACATGAATATATATAGTATAGGGTATGTTATATAGCAACTGTTGTGGCTTCCTTGCTCGTTACACAAGTACGACGGAAAGTATATTTAAAGGCAAACACTTGCATGCAGTATCGCTGTCTTATGACGGCATCCAGTTTTAATTTGATTTTATTATTATTATTATTATTAGCATCCAGTTTTAATTTGATTGCTAAGACATCAAAACCTTGGGAATTCTGAACTGTTACTAAAATGCTGGGTTGTGTTGAGAAATGGAGAAAAATAAAACTGTATGTGGAAGAAAAAACAACCACCAATCAAATTTTATATAAAAATTTATAGAACAATTATGTAAAATATCTCCACAATGAATTATATACCTCCATACAATAATGCTTGGACCATTGGTTCCATTAAAAAAAATAGTTCTCTTGTCAATATGACAACCAAAAGATTGCAAGAAGTATGAATTTTAATATTTCAGTAATGATTTTTATGCAAATACTGTATAAAAGCTATCTTGTGGGTTTAACAAAGATGATTTAACTTTTGCAGCTAATGCCTCTTTAAATTCCAGGTAAAAAAAAAGTTGTGAATATATGATAGAAATGGTTTAAAAAGGAAAGAGGTGTGCAAAAAAAAAAAATCATAAAATATGTACATGTACTTTTTGGTTAGGGTGCACAATGTGCATCTGACTTATAGTTGAGAATGCTGGTGGGTGGCGTTCTCATATAGGGTACCAACTTTTGTGTAAGCAACTCCTCACTCACCGCTAGTCTCACATTCCTCAAACTTTGCACAGTTGTTATGGACACATGGAAGATTTGGAAGTGCGCGGACATTTTCAAAAACTTTACATGTAGTCGAACTTTGTCATTCTTTTCAGCATCTTTTAATTAATGGTGCCTACTTTTGTAAACAACTCTTCTCACAGTTTTGACTTTGCATCCTTTAGACCTTGTGCACTGTTATGGACACATTGAAGATCTGCAAGTAACTTTTTGAATTTGCACAGACTTTCTGAAAGAAAAATTACAAATATTTGAACTTTGTCATTTTCTCTGCATACTGTGGATAGATGGTACCTACTTTGTGTATTCAACACCTCTCGCAGGTTTCCCAATAGACATACCTCAAAATTCATCATAGTAAAAAATGAGTGATACCACTGTCTCCATCATAGATAACATATTTTAAAGCAACCTGGGCATTTCTATTTTTGAATAGATTTTTGAGTTCACCTGAGTTGAAAGCTCAGTTAAGCAATTCTGATCATTTTCTGCATGTAGTTGTGTCCATCCTTGAACTTTTGATGTTTTTGATTTCTTCTCCAGAGTCACTGTGCTAATTTCAGTTAAACTTGGCACAAATCATCTTAGCAAAGGGAATTCAAGTTTGTTCAAAAGAAGGTCCATGCTCCCTTTAACGGAAGATAATCAAGAAAATGCAAAAATAGGTTGGGTCATTTAAAAATCTGAAGTTGAAATTTGCATGAAAGATTCCCAACATGGCTTATATTAAACGTTTTTCCAAACCATGGCCCCTGGGGGTAGAGTGGAGTCACAGTAGAGGTCAAAGTTTTGAATATAGATACAGTCAAACCTCGTTATCTTAAACTCAACTCGGTTGAGAAAAACTTCGAGATATCAGAGGATTTGAGATATCAAGGGTAAAATACTTAAAGATAAGTGGTTGGAACTTCTGAAATCACTTCGACATAAGAGGGGCCTTAGTGGCCGAGTGATTAGAGCATCACGCTCAAAACCACAAGGCCTCTCACCTCTAGTCGGTGCGGGTTCAAATCTCGCTCACGCCGATATATGTGAGAAAGTTTGCCAGTTTACTTTCGGAAGGTCAGTGGTCTCTTCCCAGGTACATTGTATCTGGGTTCTCTCCTCCACCAATAAAAACTGGACGCCACCAGATAACTGAAAAATTGTTGAGTGTGGCGGAAAACAACAATCAATCAATCAATAATATGTAATTATCCGCTGGTAGTGCACGTTAAACGTTGTTCAAATCATCAACCTGTGGATAGGATGAGACCAAAATAGGGGATCAAAAGTTTTACATGGGAATATATTGGAAAAATTCTTAAGAACAGCAGGGCCATGATTGGTCATATTAATATGCAAGCATCTCCAGGTAGTACAGATTCAAGTGTGTTCAAATTGTCACTTTTGGGGATAGGGTGGAGTTTTACATGAGAATATATACAGAACATTTTTTAAAATATTTTCAAGAACAGCAGGGCCATAATGAGGCAAGTTAATATGCAAGCACGCCTAGTTAGTTCAGATTCAAGTTTGTTCAGTTCAGAGGCCCCCAAGGTAAGGGGAGACCACAACAGGAAATGAAAGGTTTATATGGGGATATACAGGAAGTTAATTACAACAAACTTCTTTTCAAGAGTAACAGGGCCACACCATCAGAATGTTTGTAAATTGTTTGGGTTCATGTTTTTTATGCCCCCCAATACTAGAGTCGGAGGTTTTGTCCTTTCTGTCTACCTAGAGCATTGCTCGTAACTTTCACTTTGTGTGTGTGGGTTTTTTTTCCCTTTTTTTTCCCACCATGTGAATGGTTCAATTGGGAAAAGTGGTATCAAAATAGAATGAATCGGGAATTTTCTTTCATATCAACAAATGACATTTATTTTAAATACACTAGAGAGATAATGTTGACTCCACACTTCTGAGTATTTTACAGTAAGAAGAAGTGAAGATTGTTGTTTTCTGCCACACTCAACAAATTTTTCAGTTATCTGGTGGCATCCAGTTTTTATTGGTGAAAGAGAGAACCCAGATACAATGTACCTAGGAAGAGACCCTGATTTTCCAAAAGTAAACTGGCAAACTTTCTCATATATCAGCGTGAGTGAGAATTGAGCCCACGCCGATTGGAGGTGAGAGGCCTTGTGATTTTAAGTGCGATGCGCTAATCACTCGGCCACAGAGGTCCCAAGAAGTGAAGAAATTAGTGAACTTTTCTTTTGGTACCAAGATTTTTTTACCTTGTAAATTTGACCTTTGATTTGACCAATGTTAAGAAAAGTTAAAAAAAAAGAAAGCAATATCTCCTGAATTGTTTAAGATAGGGCTTTCATATTTTGTATATAAATTCATTATGGCGAGACCTTTCATACATACCATGATCATTGGCCTTTTCACTTTGTATCATGGTTATAATGTGATCTTTGAGACTAGGATAGGGTCAAAATAAGGGCTAAAAATATTCATGGGACTAAGGATAGGGTCAAAATAAGGGCTAAAAATATTCATGGGACTAAGATTTTTGTTAAAATATTTAAACTTGATAATACACAGCAGGGCCAAGGTGACTCAGGTGAGCAATGTGGGTGATGGGCCTCTTATAGTTAAAATATGTGTTAGAAAGGCCTAAAATAAAAAGTGTTAGTCAACCATTATGTACTACTTCTCAATACAAGACTAAATTTTGCAGGGTGCGGGTTACTGGAAGTGACCTTGATGCAATCATTTCCCAGAGACCTGGACATTTTGTTGGATTTGGACAGTTCTATTGCCATATGTTAAGTGAGTATGACTTTGAATCATTTTGTACAACTGAGAAACAAGGGAAGTAACTGTAAACTTAATGAATCAAAATTTTGTATGTGTGTTGGACTTGGATAGTTCTGTCACAGTGCCAGATGTTGAATGAGTTGTGCCTTTGAATCTTTTTTTTTATTATTATAAAGGAATATGTAGCTAAAAGAATGGTGGTTCGTGTACATCTGAGAAACAAGGGCAGCAACTGTGAACTTGATAAATCAATATTATATATCTGTTTCCTCAATAGAGGGGGAGTGTGTGTAAAGAATTGTACTAGTAACAACAGATTGTTGATAAAACACTGATGTGTAAAGCTGAAGTCTAAATTAGCAATGTACAGAAAATAATTAAGCATTTCTTTAAAGGAATTCATTTTCTAAAATTTATCTTGATAGATGGTCAAACTGGACAGCATGAAGATCAAAGTATAATTTGAGGAGATGACTGGATGTATAGTTCTTCCTAGATACCAGGTACCACACTTGGGCCAGTCTGCTGGACATCCAACTGATTCTAAACAACACCCTGACCATTCACTTAACACCAAAATCCCTGGACAAAGCAGTGTAGGGCATGCTGGTTAGTTTCACTGTGTGTCCCACGATCGGGAGTCATTTGTCACATTTTATCTGTATAGGACAACTCCAACTTTCATTTACATGTCAGTCGACTTCGTTATTGTCCTAAATTGTTCAGTCTCACAGGATATGTATAAAACAGAAATAACAGAATCTGGAGATAATTCTTGCCATTGAGATGTGCATCAGTTGTAACAGACTGACTCTGGACTTCATTAAGATAATTAAATATCACAAGTGAAGTTTGGAGATTTGTTATTTTTGCTCAGTTTTTAGCTGAAAGCTCAAGTGAACTTCTCTACTCACCTGTTGTCAGTCTGTCTGTCCATCTGTCTGTAAACTTTCACATTTTCGACTTCTCCAGTGCAGGGCCAATTTCAACCAAACTTGGCAAAAGCATCTTTGGGTGAAAGGAATTCAAGTTTTTTTCAAACGAAGAGTAATGCTCTTCTCCAAGGGGAGATAATAGGGGATCAAAGCTGTATGAGGAAAATCTTTAAATATGTGCCAAAAAGTGACTCAGGTTAGTGATGTGGTTCATAGGCCTCCTGTTCTTCTTCTCATTATTGTTATTTGCATTATTATTTTTTTTCTCCTTCTTTCTTCAGCTAAACTTTTCTGGAGCGGATATTTTATATGGTTTGGTAAACCTATGTTTGTAGATGAGCCTAAACATCCAAGATTTTTGATATGTGGAAGGTAAAGTATATTTCTGGGGTATCAAATTGGGGTGGGTTTAAAATGTTTATTATAGAAGTCTATGGCAATATTGTAAAACACAGTTTTTAATGCCTCAAACTTTTATATTGCCTGTTGTTAATGAATTTTGGCATATTGGGGTAGGTGAGATCAACCTTCATCCACTGCTGAAAACGAGTCAAATATTTTCATATTTATATCAAATATAAGAGATCACTGTCTAGTTTGCTAGGTATGTGAAGTGATTAACTACAACAGAAAATGTGATAATTTGCATAATGGCCAAGCATTAATATTTTATTGTTGTCTGATCTCCTCAAAATTTTGTGTAGGGATTGTTGAGGATGGCTAATAAAATGGTGAACTGGAAATCTTCAAAATGGATGAATTTTTAAATGGCCTCCAAAATCGTGTCTTTTTTTTTTTAAATGTTGTCTGATCTTAACAAAATTTGGTATCTTGGATTAGTTGAGGATGACAGGTAAAACTGTACTTGTTTTTTTTTTTATTTAGATATCGTCCATTTTCAAATGGCTCCATTCACCATTTCTGAATGTCCTCCAGAACTGGGCAAAATTTCTGAATAAAACTTTAATGTATAAAGAAACCCCTTCCCAAATTTTTCCAGAGTTGCTTTTTATGGCATTTCACATGTTATTGAGGATACAACAGAATTTGGCTTCATAGGGAAGCTCCTGCCCAATCCATCAATTTTTCAGTGTCATTTGCTGTCAACAAAATTTGGTATGTACAAGTAGGGATTGCGGAGGATGGGTAATACAGTGGTGAATTTTAAAACCTGAAGGCGGCCCACTATTTTCAAAATAACCACCACATATTCATCAAGTTTCCAATGTTTTCTGATTTCAACAAATTGAGTAAGATGGCGTAGTTGAGAATGAAATATTAAAATAATTAATATGGCCAAAATTTTTAAAATGGTCTGTGTAAATTCTGGTAAAATTTGGGCAGGGGTTCCGTATACGAAAACATTTTATTAAAAAATTTGACATGTTTTTGGCAGCCATTTTGAAAGTGGTGAGTTCAGCATTTATTCATCATCCTGAACTACCCCTACATAACAAATTTTGTTGCGATATCGGCCAACTTTGATAAATTG
This sequence comes from Ostrea denselamellosa, assembly GCA_024699665.1. Classification (NCBI taxonomy): domain Eukaryota; kingdom Metazoa; phylum Mollusca; class Bivalvia; order Ostreida; family Ostreidae; genus Ostrea; species Ostrea denselamellosa. The sequence goes on from JAMZEH010000039.1 coordinate 1,605,685, forward strand.
ACACGTTTTCAACAGCTATTTTGAAAATTTCTAATTCATCATTTTATTTGCCAATTTTTATTAACTACCCCTACATACCAAATTTTGTTGAATTCCGACAACATTGAAAAATTTACATTTTGGGTGGCCATTTTGAAAATTTCCAGTTCACCACTTTATTCACAATTCTCAACTACCACTACGTACCAAATTTTGATGAAATATTGGGCAACACTGACATTTTTGGTGGTGAAATTTTCAGCCATTTTGAAAATTTGCAGCATACAATTTCGTTTGCCATCCTCAACAACTTGAACTGGTCGTGGAAACTCAGTGGGTTATTTGCTTCACGGCTGGGAGGTGGCAAGTTCAAATACTTCTCCTGCCATGGCCACCTTAAACCCAAGATGTAAACATAGGTAGTGAATGCTCCTTCACCAAACACTCACCATCAAGAAATGAACAACACAGGTCTTGTTACCTTCAAAACAGAGGTTCCCTGTCACAATGGAGGTCCTCGTCACAACGGAGGTCCCCTGTCACAACAGGCACTGGCATGTTAAAGAACTTTCGATGCTGTGGCCCTGAGCACTAAGCATAGGTTTAAATTTGGTGAACTTCATCTAAATTCTCGATGGGACGTAAAACAACAAACCAACTAAATCAACTATTTTACAAATTTTCCCAGACTTTTCCAGTAAAACTTTTAAACCAAACCCCCTTTTGATACCTCAAAATATACTTTCCCTCCCACATATTCCAAAACTTCATTGCTTAAAATCACCTGATAATGAACATAGGCCTAACGTAGCACAGAATGTTTGTGAACTTGCAACAAACATTTCTAAGACTCCCTTTGATAAAGAAGAGTAAATTAATAATAACTGATCAAAACAGTATGTCTCTTCCGCTTGGGAAACTTAATCATGACAATTCTTGGGGTCCGAGTTTGATATGGTTTCATTTTATCTGTGTTTGTTTTGTAGAACTGCAGAGAATTGATGTTAAACAGAAGACTGTGATCTTGGATCTAAAGATCTGTGATAAAGGACAAATGTTTTTGGTCATCTAAGTACAATATAAGTACAAGGACTCCGTAGATAAGTAAGACTGCACACTAAATACTGTTTATTTAATTGTTTCTACTATCACCTTTTATGCATATCATCTCTTTTACTATTTTATTGTACAACGACAGTGAATACATGTATGTAAAATTAGGCGTTTTAATCAAATAAACTAGTTTCATTTTTTTCAGTTTTATTTCATTAGTATAATACACACAAAATACAAACATTACATAATAATACAGAATCAACAAACAGAAGAATGTTCTATCAACAGCTCAACAACCACAAACAACTTTTATTGTGTGAATACATAGGTTAGTTACATATCTCAAACACTTCTGTAATTAACATTGTATATTTCTGTAATTAACACTGTGTTTAGATGTGTAATTAGCTCTGTATATTGCTGTAGTTAACACAGTGTTTAGACGTGTAATTAACAGAGTGTTTAGATATGTAATTAACACTGTAAGTAACACTGTATTTATAGATATTGGATTTTCTTCACTTTAGGACTGAGGAAGACGTTCTCAGCCACAAAGAGGTTGTCTCTGATGTCCACACATAAACCCCATGGACCGCGTAAATCATCAATGTAACGGAGGAACTGTCCGTCCTGATCTAGGATGTGGATACAGTCATTGTCACAGTCTGCTGTCAGGATGTGACTCTGGCTGTCTGTAGTGATGCCGTATGGATAAAATGATGACTTGGTATTAGAGGGATGACCCGTGTATCTAAATCGGAGTTTTCCTGACGGATTGACCACCACTACTGCTCTAGCTTTATTGTCAGCCACACAGATATCCAGGTTCCTGTTCTCACTGATGTATTTATAGTTATAACCAGATGAATAGAGAGGACGACGCTGATCATCAAACTGAATGCTTTGTGTCTCTGTGGAGCCAGAGTAACGCACAACTTTGGATTGTTTGCTATCATCACTGATCATGGTAACCAGGAGATCACCAGAGGCGGTACAGCAGACACAGAGAGGTCCCCACCCCTGTAGTGTGATCACGGTCTGTGTCTGTTTATTCTTCACTATGTTTACAGTTTTATTATCAGTATAAACAAGATCTCCGTCCCGTGTCACTGCTATGTCCTGTGGTTCGTTCCCTGACTTGGTTTTTATTGATGTCAGTCGTTCACTCTGGAGGTTGAAGAGCTTCATGATTTTGTTATCCCCGCATGTCCAGACTTGTTCTTCACTGAGAGAGCTAACACCGTATAGTTTGTTATACCCAGTGTCTATGGTGGCGGTGACTCGCGGTTCATCAAGCAGTGGTTTGACTGGAGGAGACGATACAGCTTCTGCTGACTTCATTGTGTCGCCTTGTTCTGTTGTAATAGATAATGATGAGAAAGAACCAAACAACTGATGGAGCTGTTCTGTAGTTATTGATGGAGGAGAGAAGCTTGGTAATGTAACTTTGACTTTAGGAGGCAATTGTCGGAACTCGCCATTTCTAGATTTGTAGGTAGAGGCTAGAGAGACGTCATTGGAGTCCAGCATTTTCCTCAGGTCCTGAATTATCTGTCTGAGTTCTGTAATTCTGTGTGTGATTTCATCTGATTGTTTTTCTAGAACAGCCAGGTGTTTGGTTTTCATATCCTCAATGTCAGATTTCCATTTGTTGACAATGGCGGTGATCTCTCGGTGCCAGATTTCTCCTTGTTGATCGGCAGCTGTTGTCAGGGTCCCGTATTTCGTGTTTAACTCAGCTTTCTCACTATGGACATCGGAGGCCATTCCTTCATATCGGGGATAAATTCTGGTCTCGAGTTCTTCCAAATCTTTTTGTATGTTTTGTGTTTTAGATTGGAGTTTTTCCAGAACTTCTGATATATCGTGACCTTTGTGTTTTCCAGAGGAGACGCAGGTAGAACAGACAGGAACCTTACATTTTTCGCAGTAAAGTTCGCAGTGTTTGTCGGCATGCTTCGGACATTTTGGATTGTCAGGAGTAGACTTTCTGTGTAAAAAGGGTACGACATTGTGTCTTTTAGAGGAATCCAAGAGGTGTTTAACGCCACAGTTAGCACAGAGACTTATATTACAAAGTTCGCAGTGACTCTGTAGGGGGGCCGTTTTACAGGAGTCACACAGCAGGACGTCCTGTGCACTGCGCCGGGGGTGCATTTCTGGTGTCTGGGTTATATCATGAATAGTTCACAGTGTCTGTAAAACCAAAACAAAAAAAAAACCCATTAATTTTTTCGGTATCATTTTTCATATGATGACTTTGCATACAAGTGAGTAGATCGTAATCGAGTCGGATTTCCTTACTCGCACTTTAGACACTGGGCTTATGAAGACGTTGTCTCGTACGGGGTACATGACACACACACGGGTGTGATAATTTGTGAACTTTACATTGATTTGAAAAAGTCTTAGATCACGGTGTAAATTGGCTTTATCTGGTTAGGGTTTGCATGTAGTGACACGAAATTATGATGATCATTGCAAGCTCGAAAAAGTGGAAGGGGGGGGGGGGGGGGGGGCTGAAGTTAGCTTTACAACTGTATAATGTTATCGACAAACAAAATGTAAAAAAACATTGATAATGAAATGTGAAAAATAAATAAAAACCACAAACAAAATATTCTGTCCAATCTTCAAAATCTTAAATTAGAGGGGGGTTGGGGGGTTGTGGGGGGGGGGGGGGTTGGAGGGTTACAACCTTTACTAAATACATGTAGGTTCAATTCATGAATTCAATTTACATTCTTATCATTCAATACTACTAAAAAAGTTTGGGTTACTCCCCACCCCCCGTTTGTATGACAGATCTATCTCATTAATTAATGTAGACATGCAAACAAATAACTTAAGACGTTTTGACTAACCTGGTGGCACTGCAATGTGTATATAATTTGTCTCACCTGTAAATCTAACATGGCCTCCCCGATACTTTGTCCTTCAGTCGGCTCGTCAGGGAGATACGGCGAATGTATATGTAAGCAGTACAACACAAGCTCCAGGGAGCTTTTGACCGACATCACTAACAATAAACATACAAGCAAAATGACAAGACAATAGACAACACGAAGCATGCAGACATTTGAAATGATATAGCATAAAGCAAAGCAATAATATTAGTAAGGCGATAAAATTAGTACCCTATCACAAAGTAAATACATGTAACACATACTGTCATATATACTTAATTGGCACAAGCAAGCACTAGTATGGCATCAAGATAATTTAAAGCACTAAAAGTATGGTAAAGGAATAGAACAAATAAAGAATTTAGATACAGCAGCAGACTCAAAAATATGGTAAACTACTGGCACTAATATAGAAATTAAACTAGAGCATCATGCATATCATAAAACTAAACAGTAATGAAACAGAATACACACAGTTAAATTGAACGTGCTGTACATTTACATGCCTTTCCATTCCATGGTGATATAAGGCTTTTAAAATGTGAGAAATTTGATTCAGATCTAAAAATTTCAGGAAGTTCATTCCATAAAACAGCAGATGCATATTTAAAAGACTTTTTACCATAAGTGCTAGTCCTGACTCTAGGTACATCTAATATGTTACTATATCTAAAACTATATGATGTGTTCTTAAGAGCAACTAAATCTGATAGACAGTTTGGGGAAAGGTCATGGATAATTTTGAAACACTCAATAGCCATGGTTCTCATTCTTTTAATTTTGAGAGTTGGCAAATTAGCTTGTTGTAAAAGATCTTAATAAGAGCAATGGAAGTTGTTATAAATAAATCTTAATGCCCGTTCTTGGATACGCTCCATCTTAGATGTGCTGCCTTGACTACAGAAATGCCATGCTATAGGGCAAAAGTTAAAATGAGATAGTATAAAACTGTGAAAGATTGCAAGTCTGTTTGTTTTTGATAAAAAAAAAATCACCAATTCGTTTCAGAACATTGAGCTGTTGGGCAGCCTTTCTGCAGATATTACTAATATGATTTTCAAAATTAAGTTTAAAATCAATGTGCACTCCCAAAAGCTTTACAGACTCTTCACATAAAATTTCAGCATTTTCAATTCTAAACACAGGCTCTCTTTTATAGGTTTTCATACCAACAGCAATAGCTTGAAATTTGCTGGGATTCGCCTGTATACAATTTTCCCTGAACCATTTGATTAAAATGTTGCTCTCATTATGTAAAACCGAGATAAGTTCGTCAAAATTTCCATGCCAGAAGGATAATGTATTATCATCAGCATAATTATAGAGTGTTCCATGCTTGATAAAATAGAACATGTCATTAATAAAAGCATTAAACAAAAGAGGGCCAAGTATGGATCCTTGTGGTACACCCTTTCTGATACCAGACCAGCTGCTCAAGACTCCGTTGATTTTTACCTGCTGTGAACGACAAGACAGGTAATTTTCCAAACGTTCCACAGATTTTAGCTGAAAGTTTACACTGAAGAAATATCATGTGGCAGGCAATCAAAAGCTTTCGAAAGATCCATTAAAACAGCTGCCACATGTAAATTTTGATCTAACGCGCATTTCCAGTCTTCTAGCAGTCTGAGCAATGTGGTCTGGCATCCATGACCTTTCCTGAAAGCACATAAAAAAAATGTTACCAAAATATTCCGACAACTGTATAGACATGACCTTTTCATAAATTTTCGATATGACGGGAAGAATACTAACAGGTCTGTAGTTTTTCTTCGATAGTGGGTCATCCTTTTTTAATAAGGGAATGACTTGAGCTTGCTTAAGTCTATCTGGGAGGAAACTTGTACTGATGGATTGATAGACCAGCTCACATAGGTGATGATTAATAATTGGGGAGCCTGCTTTGAGTAGTTTAGCTGGGATGTTGTCGACTCCAGTTGCCTTTTTAGAACCTAGTTTGTTGACAATTTTGTTGATGGTACAAACATCTACATGTTTAAACTCAAAATTATTTTCTGGTAATTCTACAGTCTTATGAATAGCTTCTAGACTACAGTGGTTGTGTTTATCAAATGTTACATACTTCCCTATGTCACTTGCAACATTTACGTAAAATTCATTAAAAGTATCACAGATTTCCTTGCTGTTATTTAGAATTTTGCCCTCTTCACACAAAACTAAGTTGTACGTAATGGATTTTTGCGGAATACTGTTCTAAATGTCAAATTATCAGACTGTTTGAGGCCCGTTAGGATTGCATGAGGCATATATCTTACTTAAAACATTGCCATTCAAATGTCCAAAATTTTCCTGGGGAGTCCGATCAGAACACAATAGGAACTCGGGCATGAATGATTTTCTACCCGACACTGTTTAAAACGTGGACAAAAGGAAAGAGATAGGGTTGTTTTTTTTCTTTTGACTGTAATAATTTATTTCATTCAATTAAAGAGAGTTCAGTGTAACAGGAGTGATGGAAAGTGGTGAAGAAATATTCTTAACACAGAACACTTTCAGAGAGAGGCAACCTGATATAGATACAGACAGTATCGTCACTATGGAGACGGAAAATCCTGATTTGATTTAAACTTTGGATAGGATGATACCATCACCACGAAGTATGCAAATTCGGGTTTAGATGTCAGATGTCAGCCCGAGGAGATCAAACCCAAAGAGACGAAAAGATTCTCAGATCGTCTGTCAGAATTAGACATAAGCTCGATTATCAAAAGTGCCATGCTAAAAAACACTGAACGGAAAAGTCTCTGGGTGAAGAACCTATTTAGAACCTGGAACTTTCTGTTTTGCATTCGTATTTTAATTAGTAAACCTTGATTTCACTCAACAATTTGTTCCTTTTTCTAAAATGCTGTCCGATTTTGTTATCATTGCAGTTCAATAATATATTATTGGCCTGATAATCATCATTATCGGACAGCTGCAGGTAAACTTTTTGACTGCAAGAACAAAGGCATGACGTCACAGCAATATTTTAACGTGGTAATATCGTAATATCGACCATGTGTACGCTAGATGTTATCGCTCAATAGTTTTAAAGCTCATATTGTATTGATCCAGTTCGTAATATTTCAAATTATATATATGTGTGTGTCTTTTAAAATGTCAGAGTATTTCGTAAGTGAGAGAGAGAGAGAGAGCTTACTCCCCAAATCCGCTCATAAATATCGCTATACTGGTGTAGCAAGTAACTTAAGTGATTTCAAGAATGAGCAAAGGTCCGGGCAACCCCCCGCCGCGCGTACACTTTGATTGGAAAACTTTTGCTGATAGAGCAAGAAAATAACATTCACTAGGCAGTCTAATATAACTAGTACCACAAACATGAATACATTTTCTTCACATTTTGAGAGTTCCGATTAATTATTTCACGCACGAACGAATTTAGCGGTCAGGAAAAATAGTGTGTAGCGGGAAGTCGGGGTTTCTCCCAAAGTACAAGTTCTATCTCTTTTCTTAAATAAACTTGCTATCAATAGTACCTGAAATAAGAAGGACCCATTATTCTACATAAATTATGAACCACACTGTGTTCGTGTTGTACCAGGTTTGGTTGTGATTCCCAGATTATGTTCAACACGTTATTTGAAATGAAAAGATTAGTAAAGTTTGCAAATTTATCATAGTATAAGTAAATATGGTTTAAAGTAGTTGATAACCAGTGATACAATTTTCCAATGAAAATGAATGAATGCATTCAAAAGAGGAATATAAAATTTACCTATAATAAGTGGACAGTATTACAAAAAATAAGTAACCGAAATAATAAGAATAATAAGATTATCTCCCTTTTGAAGGGGACGTAGCCCTTCATTTGAATAAACTTGAATTCCCTTCACCCAAAAATGATTGTACCAAGTTTGATTGAAATTGGCGTTGTAGTTCTGGAGAAGATGATAAAAAGTCAAACGTCTAGGGCGCCAACGACAGACAACGGAAAAGTTTTGATCAAAAAAAGCTCACTTGAGCCCACTGTGAGCAAAAAGTGCTCCAACGAACAATCGGAAATTCTTTTCTTCACAGTGCAATTCACAATTGTACACATTCACTGTAAGTAAGATGGATGAAATATTGCCAACACGGCGTAAAACTCCAAACAATCAATTACAATTGTACACCATTAAAATAGAATAATATATAAACAATTAAGTGTGTCCGGATAACGCAGCAGAGGTAGCGCTCTCGCTTCTCATCGCTGCGACGAGAGGTCAATCACCGTGTCGGCAGTTTGTGAGATCGGACCGGGTACTCTGGTTTCCTCACGCATAATGACCCCTAGCGCCAATATCCGTGCGTCAAAGGGCCTCGTCGGAAATAGATCCTTGGTGATCACGTGTATCAATATGTACGTATGTATATACCGAACAAAATGTAATAATTTATTAATTAACTACTATTTAAACGTGCCCACCACTAATCCGTTATCAAACTCGCATTAAAAATTCAATTTTTAGTGAATTACAGCCTGATACTTTTTTTTTTTTTTTTTTTTACACAATATTGCAATGCCTTTCGACTTTACTATCTCGTATGTACCTCGTTATAATCTCGTGTATGTGTCTGATTTCGTAGGTTGTAAGACTCGCTATCTCTTACGTACGACATTTTCATTTGACAGCAATGTGCTTCCGTAACATTCATTCGGTGTGCGTGATGTTCATCGAGATAGCAGAACTGTACTAGAAGTGCCGTCAAACTTTCTGTTGAATTGTGGAAATCCCACTGAAACTGAAACAAAATACTTCATTAAAAAATAAAAACGAAACTGGTTCTATTTCGATGAAAGTAGCAATCACGCAAATGATATACTTGACCTCGCATTCGGAGTATCCTAATTTTCTACTTTCATTAATCAGTGTCTGAATAATATTTTTCAGGCTCGTTAGATATCTTGACCCGTGTACTTTACACAGGAAATCTCAGTAGTTTCGAGAAAATTAGTGCAGTCGACCTAATTTCATATTACATACCCATCTGGTATTTTGTCATAAAAAGAATGTGCATTACAACAATAACCCCTGTCTGCAGTTAATCAATGTAAAGTTACCTCCGATCTGGTACACACCGTGGTTGCACTCTCTTAATTTCACACACACACACACATATATATATACACACACACACACACACACACACATATATATATATACACACACACACACACACACACACACACACACACATATATATATATATATATATATATATATATATATATATATATATACACACACATACATACATACACACACATATATATACACACACACACAGATAGATAGATGGATACATAGATAGATAGATAGATAGATGGATGGATACATAGATAGATAGATAGAAAGATAGATAACATGTACTTTGTATAGAATTAATAATTCTAATTAAAACTAACTTTATATGTCCTTATCAACTTTCAGAGTCAAATATATTTCAGAAATCCACTGTCTGCACAACTTTCAGCGTGTTTTATATGCGGTGTAATGTCCCTTGGGATCTCAGAGATAGTGAAGTGGCTGTTGAACGTGAGAAATTGTCTTACTGATATTGTCCTATAGTTTGAGTTCCGATTAGTGTTTAAAAGGTCATTAGATAAAAAGATCGTCCCTTGAATTTTATCTCACTTTCAGGAATACTGCATTGGATCTATTTTTAATTTTACTTAAGAAATAAATTTCATTTTTGAAAATACATGAGGGTATGAACTGCGACGCTTCACGACGGCATATTTCAGCGTATCGTGTAAAATTTACATGGAATTAGCTTCCTGACATAGTACAGATTCAAGTTTGTGACAAGCATGTCCTCGGAGGTAGGGTGGGGTCACAATAGAGGATCAAAGTTTTACATGCCAAAACAAAAAACTTTTTAAAAAAATCTGTAAAAATCTTCCCTAGAACCACTGGACAAATTTCGATCAAACATGGTACAAATTAACCTTGGGTGAAGGGGATTCAAGTTTGTTCAAATGAAGGGTCATGCCCCTTCAAAGAGGAAATATTAAAACAAAAACCAAAAAAAACAACAAAAAAAAACCCTCCCCAAATAAATCGGGTGGGGTCATTTAAAAATCTCAAGAGCCACTCTGCCAGAAAAGTTCAAATTTACATAAAAGGTTCCTGACATAATGCAGATTCAAAGTTTGATAAAATCATGGCCTTCTGGGACGGGACCACAGCAGGGGATCAAAATTTTGCAAGCGAAAATAAAAAATCTCCAGAACCAATGAGGCAGAAAAGTTCTAATTTATAGTGCAGATTCACATATTTTAAAAGTCAAGGCCACCGGGAGTAGGGTGGGGCCACAATATGGGATTATAGTTTTACATGCGAATGTATAGGGAAAATCTTTAAATAGGGGCCAATGTGACCAGGTGAAGGATGTGGCCAATGGACGCCTTGTTTATATTTACATCTTACTTTAATTTCCGTCGGAATATAGATGCATTCTGCTCATCAAGATTTATAAGGGCAATATTTACAATTACACCGCATCCATGATGAAAATGCTATCAGTATCATTAGTAAAGATATCGAAAGCAAAATAACACAACGAAATGGAATACAAAATAATCAAGGAATCCTGGAGAGAGAGAGAGAGAGAGAGAGAGAGAGAGAGAGAGAGAGAGAGAGAGAGAGAGAGAGAGAGAGTTTCACAATTAATTACATGACCTATGGTCAGGGTCGGTCCCGTGGGTAAGGGTCTGTCCCGTGTGTCAGGATTGATCCCGTATGTCAGGATTGATCCCGTGTGTCAGGGTTGATCCCGTGTGTCAAGATTGATCCCGTGTGTCAGGGTTGATCCCGTGTGTCAGGGTTGATCCTGTGGGTCAGGGTTGATCCCGTGTGTCAAGATTGATCCCGTGTGTCAGGGTTGATCCCATGTCAGGGTTGATCCTGTGGGTCAGGGCCGCTCCCTATGGGTCAGGGCCCGCTACTGTTGCTACCATGAGCAGGCTCGATAGCTCACAGAGTGAAAATGTAATTTATTTCTTTTAACATCATCTCTTTGATTGTTAGACATCAAATGACCAAAACCCAGCAGCAATAATGAGGGGCCTCTACCAAAATTGTGTAATTTATGAACCATGAGTCGGGAACTCCGATGCTAGGGTGAGAATTTATAGTCCACTGGGGCGGGGTTCTGTAATCCACTAGGGTGAGGTTATGTTCTCCTCTAGGGTGAGGCTTTGTAGTCCAGTGGGGTGGGGCTGTAGTCCACTAGGGTGCGGTTCTATAGTCCACTAGAGTGGGTCTCTATATAGTCTACCAGGGCGGGGTTCTGTAATCCACTAGGGTGAGGCTATGTTCTCCTCTAGGGTGAGGCTCTGTAGTCCAGTGGGGTGGGGCTCTGTTGTCCACATGGTGAACAAGCAACATTTCTGTAAAGTTCCGTCCACCCAACAGCCACAGTGACCTCCCTGTACCCAACAGGTAGCGACAGGCCCCCATAGATCTGTACCCAACAGGTAGTGACAGGCCCCCATAGATCTGTACCCAACAGGTAGCGACAGGCCCCCATAGATCTGTACCCAACAGGTAGCGACAGGCCCCCATAGATCTGTACCCAACAGGTAGCGACAGGCCCCCATAGATCTGCATTATAAGAATGTGAAGTTAACAAACAACGAGCAATTTTAAAAATCCTTTAAAGAAAACGAAACTGATAGTACCTCTGGAAAAAAGACACCAGCATTTATTTATAGTGGAGTTGAAAAGTTCAAACAAGATACCGATATTGATAATGCGCTACAACCATGCACAAACTGGGCTATATCACATTTATGGCTTAGCTGTGTAGACTCCCGTCCAGTGGTTTTCACGATAGAGTGTCATCGTAGTATTTTGTCTTGAGGTCAATGACAAAAAGATAAAGGACAAACATTGGAGGAGAAAAAACCGGTGATCACTTTCGATTACAACCAATAACATGAACCAATGATACCAACAACACACGGCACTTCTAGTGTAAATACACGCAAGGTGTGTGTGTGTGTGTGTGAAAGAGAGAGAGAGAGAGGGGGGGGGGTAGATTTTGAAGTGACTGTTTCAACTCCCTGGTCACTTGTTTAAAAACGAGGTTTAAATGATTATTGATTTCTTTTTTAAATGCCAATAATTTATTAAAGCTAATCGTGTGTTTATAAAAGATCATCTGCAAAATCAGCCATGGTGTAAAAGGCGGCTGGGACCACTGCCTAGCTGCGCGGTCAGTCCTAGTAAGTTCCATCACTGCGTCCCACAACCTATCACGGCCTGATATACGATAACAACATTGGCGCCCTTCAATACAGCAGAAATGGTGGCATGAAACATTCTCAGGATAAAGAAGCAAGTCTGTGGTAGCTGTTTCCGGTGGCTATAGAGAGCGAGCTTCAGACCTGCTTCCAGCTGCAGAGTACGGCGATAATTCGTGCGCGTTCCGGTTCCGGAATATCTGCGACTTCTTACATTCCAAGTTGTCGCAAGTTTCGTATCTTGGACTTAAACCCAGCACGACTACGCCTGAAGGGCACTTGCTGCAACCCCCCCCCCCTTTCTTTTTTACTTTGGTTTGAAGAGATTTTTACAGTTGTTGACAAAATTCGGGCGCGTTTTAAGTTTCCTTACTGTGGAGTATTTGCTGATGCTTATAAATGTACCACTCTGTAATCGCTTGATAATAATAAAAATAAATGGCCCTAGGTGCATCATGTTTATCTCTGTACGGGAAAGCTCTGAAAACAAATACCAGTAAACACCAATAATGATTGATTGATTGTTTATTGTTTTCCGCCACACTCAACGATTTTTCAGTTATCTGGTGGCGTCCAGTTTTTATTGGTGGAGGAGAGAACCCAATGTACCTGGGAAGAGACCATAGACCTTCCGAACGTAAACTGGCAAACTTTCTCACGTATATCGGCGCGAGTGAGAATCGAACCCGCGCCGACTAGAGGTGAGAGGCCTTGTGATTTTGAGCGCGATACTCTAACCACTCGGCCACGAAGGCCCCAACACCAATCATGTGAGGGACGCCACCAGATAACTGAAAAATTGTTGAGTGTGGCGGAAAGCAATAAATAATCAATCAACCAATCATGTGATCAACTTAACTTCATTCAGTTTGTAATGTTACTATTTTTACATGTGTTTGAAAACAGAGAAGTTTGATTTGTTTGTAGCGAGTGTCCTTCAGAAATGAATATGTAAAACATACTGTAATCGCTGATATTCTGTAATCACTTGAATTCACACAGAAAAAGGACTTAATAAACAGATTGTAGCAAGCCAACTGCTAACTCGTTGAGAAGAGGTCTTTTCTGACGTCTTGCATTATAAAAACTTTGGTATCGGTATCTGTGGCGTGTCAAACGTTGCAGTATTTGATCTTTTCCATTTGCATTGTGTAATTTTTTTCATTGGTTTAATCTTAATAAGTTAATGTTTATCGAATTAGTAATGCCTGAGGTGTTCAAGATGATTTACACGAGGACGAGTTCAGGAGCCACGTTTCGCAGGAAAGTACATATGCCGTATTTCGTAAATGCAATGCTCGAAAAATCAAATTTATCGCTTTTATCTTTTAAGTGCCTATTGCGAATATCAACCTCATGTTTAACCAGTAAAAAACCAGATCTAAAAATTTCTGAACGGGCGAATGCAGTAACGGGGAAAAGCTCCCTGAAACTACCGAGTTCTTGCAAAATAAAATACACATACTTTTTGGACATTTCCATACTTTGTGAGGGAGGGGAGGGGGTGCGCCCGGCGCTGGATCCGCCATGACTAACTACATGTTCAACTCGTCGTGCACGGAATCGGTCGCGGTAGCTTAGTGATATATCGTTTCGTTCGTGATTGAAAGGTCATGGTTTCGTGCCCCTCTGGTGCTATTGCCGCATCAAACCTATATGCAAGTTTCTTCTTTGCCAAACGCATTTAAAAGTAAGAATCACGGGTCTTTTGGATATGACCTTAAAAACGGAAGTCCCGTGTCACGGTAGGTTTTGGCACGTTAAAGGAACCCCACTACTACGGCCCTGAGCGCTAAGCATAGGTCTAAATTTGTGATACTTCACCTACAGCTGGTGACGTCTCAATATGGGTGAAAAATTCTGGAATGGGTGTTGACAAATGAAACCCTTAATAACAAACCAAAATAAACAATCTCACAGATACTATACAAATGAAAATTTTTACAATACAAATGGATATTATACAATAGAAATGAAAAATTATATAATGCAAATTAAAAACATATAAAATACAAATGGAACATTATACAACACAATGAAAAAATTATACGATACGACACAATGAAAAATATTGAATACAAATGGAAAATTACACAATACAAATGGGAGATTATAATACAAATGAAAAATTATACGATACAAATGGAAAAGATCAAATATGGCAACGTTTGACAAGCCATAGTTATCGAAACAGGTAAGCTGACACATAGACAGAAACGATCCAAGGTTTAACAAAAGACTGTGAATTAAACCTTAACTTGAAAGGAAGATTTTGTTTCTCGTGGAAAACTGAGTCAGCTGTAAATATATATTAGGTGAGTCAGTGTGCCACTATTGGTACTTCTAAGCAGATGTCTTACGCCACCAGGAAGATTCATTTCTCGGTATTTATAAACGATGTGCTATTTCAAGTCCACACTCATGTTTCATGTTTCGGTTTTTGCGGTGTCATCCGAAGGACCGCCCCATTTAGTCGCCTCTTACGACAAGCAACGGGTACTGAGGATCTATTCTAAGAACCCGGATCCTCACAGGGCATGTGACTGTTTGTAAAATTATGTCAATTATCTAATGGTTACAATACTGAACTCCGCATACAATGGATGTAAACTTGCCAATGGCTGACCACGTGGTGTTCGTTTGTTTATCATGCTAATCGTGTATCAATATGAACTTACCAATCTATAGAACCCATTTTAAGTAATAATGCATATAATAGATGTCAGTTTCCAAATACTATGTTTATTTTCATAACATTTAAAAGACAATGTTGAATCAATAAAGTAAAACGTGTTTAGCTTGTTCTCATTTTTTTTTTTTTTTTTTTGATTGCACAAAAATCATTAAAATGTTACCACACAGTTGGATGACTGTTATTGGTCTGATTAGTCAAATTAGCCCAAAAAAGGGTCAAACTTGCAACTAATTGCAAAAGAATTGTTTTCAATGATTTTGACCTCGCTAATATGTGTACTAAAACATATAAACTAATGTTTCTAATGAAGTGGAATACCATTTTTGTGGTGTTCGTTTGTTTATCATGCTAATCGTGTATCAAAAACAGAGAAAAAGAAAAAAACGACAAAAACTGGAAATTAGCTTTCCATCATTACCTATCAAATAAGAATGCAGTTTCTTTTTTCTTTTAAAATTTTTGCAAGAAATAGAAATTGTTTGTTTGTTTGTTTGTTTATAGCCGCCTGAGCAATTTTCAGCTATCCGGCGGCTGTCACCATTACCGGTGACAGGGCTGCAAATTTAGGCCTATGCTCGGCACTCAGGGCCTTTGAGCAGGGAGCGATCTTTATCGTGCCACACCTACTGCGACACGGGACCTCGATTTATACGGTCTCATCCGAAAGGCCGGCACCCACGTCCCACAGTGGGATTCGAACCCCCGACTCAAGGATCATCAGATCTTTGAGCCCGACGCTCTAACCACTGCGCCACGCGGGCGGCTTAATATCCATGTAATAATTTCACCTTTAAGAGGGTTTTTTGGAAAAAAGGGGGGATGGGGGTAATTTCAGTGAACAGACCGTGGAAATCAGTTTGTTTCTTCTTCTTCCTCCGTGTTCCTTGTTGAATTGGAACAACTTGTTCCTCTACAATGGCCACATCCAATAGTACATTCTAGGCCATGTTTTCGGCACGTACACCTCTTTGTGTCACAATTTACCTTGCAATTAAAGTGGATAATATTCAGAAGACGATTGGGAGCAGGCGGCAAAGTGTTTTTAAGCGGCATGCATTTGCTATCATCAGTGACTGTCCATCCCCAATCAAGTGGGTTCAGATCAGTGCCATCTAGTTTTATCCACTGCTGACACTGATAGTATGACCTTCTAGAATGCAGAGCCGCAGAATCAGATGTTGGCGGGAGACTCTGTACCTGAACGCACTTATTGTTAGTGATAGCCTTATTTGTGTATAAGCGCAGTCTCAGAAGATCCAGTCCTTCGCACAATACTCCCCCATATAGGCTAGCAATAATCTGTTCGCCGCTCGTTACAACAGTTTCCAGATGGTTTCCAGGCTTTAAGAATTCCTCTATTGCCATTGTAACATTGTTTGTTTTCGAAAGCTTCTTTAAAGCAACACCTTTTCCTTTCCCAAATAGGCGGGAGGTTGTATCGCATCCCGTGATTGCGTGTACTACTGGCAGAATTTTGCACTTGTGCATACCAAGCATCCGTTTTGTTTTTTGTATGTCCCAGTGCCTGCACTTATTAGAAAGTTCAGATCGGAAGTAAATGTTGTATCCATCCAGTGATGCATCGTAGCAGAGGAGAACAAGAAGATCAGTGTCTTCGCCAATGACAACGACTTATGTTGACTGAGCACATGCTACAGCTGTTGAAATGATGAGACAATCTGCATCTTCCTCTGCAAGGATGACCGTGCATTCATTTTCCCGAAGTATTTGGGCAAGAAGACTTATGAAACGAGACTTGTTGTTGTTATTTGTGAGAAAAATTTCTTTTTTAGATTTGAAGATTTGAAGGTCATATCTGAAGTAAATGTTACATCAGGGGAGATGATGCCCTTTGAACGTCGAAGATGAGTCACGTCTTTTGTCGAGGGTTCACTGGAATATCCATCAAATACAATAGTTGGTCTCGAGTATCTTCTAATAATATATTCAACATACAACTGACATATAGCATTGAATGACATGCCTTTTGTCCAGGGGATATGCTGTAGCAAAGAACCGCCATCCAAAACAAAATCTACATCAAGCAATTCCTTCTCTGATACAGCACAATCGCCCATACTCCAAATTGCATCTGAAATTTGAGGCTTACTTGCTGCTCTTGGAAGTCCTGAGGGTTCAAAGATCGATGATGGATGCGTTGATAATTCATATTTGAAGATATTTGCAATATCTTCAACAGATTCTCTAGATGAAATTGCCGTTAGTCTTTGAAAAAGCACTTGGGGATCAACCTCAACTCTGCCTTCCTCAACCGTGATAGATGTTTTAGATGACATAGTTAACACCTGCATTGATTTTTTGAAGGAAAAGTCAAAAATATTCTGACCAACCATAGAGTCAATGATCTTTTGTCCACATGCTAATGCATTATGAGCGTTGATATTATTGTCTGCATTCACACCGGTGTCAATATTTCGAAGAGGGATGCTCTCAGTAAAAGGGTCACGGTCTCGTAGGTATGATATAACTTTAATTATATCTTGTTTGTCCCTTTCTTGGCGAGAGGTTGAAGATTCCTTGTGCTGCTCACTTGTGTGGTAGCCAACATCTGTCAGATTCTGCATTGCCTCATTTACTGCTGCACAAGAAGGCATAGACAAAAGCCACTGCGACCGCTGTACCTCTGTCATTCCTCGACCTCTCGTTAAACCACCTGATGTTTTCCCACTTCTCATTAATACCTGCTCAATGACAAGATCACACGACAGACCCGCCCAATACTCTCACTTCTTCTCAGTACATGATAACCTTCCATGAACTTGCTGTGTACATCGGGATGAGCTTTTTGAAGATTGATCATTGACATGACATAGATGTATGCTGACTTTGCATACAGATTATGCCCAGCTGCAGCAAAATAGGGAAGCATTGCGTGTAGAGTTTGTATATGGAGTAACCAATTGCCTGTTCTTTCAGCTGTGATAAAAGCTTTAAAGAGACTTATCATTTCTAAGTACTGAAGCCAAAGGGCTGCTGTTCTGAAGCACTTGAGAGAGGATTTTTTTCAAGTAAACAGGCGAGTATGCATCATCACCACAGTGGTCCTTCATTTTAGCAACAAGATCTAACAGTTGATGTTGTTTGTCATCATTCTCCTGCAGATAATTCACCACTTGAAGAAATGCGTCAGTAATATCACTGTCAACAGGTCTGCCTCTCTTGGCTTCCGTCGAAGAGGGTGAGAATATTTTAGGTATGTGTTTGCCTGTGCGAAAATTTACGTTACAAGTTTGATGATAGATGGCATCAGCAGCATGCAAATCATTTACAGCTTCTAGTCTACCATAAATTTGGTTTGCCCAAGCGTCTTGTCTTGTAGAACAGACGGATTTTATATAAGCCTGAAAATCATGAGTTCGCACAGGAAAAACATCATGCCCTCTTTTACTTTGATTAAGTTTGGCAGTTTGTCCACAAAAGAGGCAGTGGTCACGGAATGAAAAGGTCTGTTTTGATCTAAGAATTGGTGTACTATCAGCAGGAGGAATTGGCTTGCTTTGTTCTTTTTCCCTCAGATATTTGCTAATTTCAATCGCATTTGTAAATAGACGCCTACATTCGGTGTGCACATATTGCCCAGGATGCGTGCGAAGATTGCTACCCCTTTTCTCAGCAGCAGTATTGATACCTGTGCTACCCTTCCCACGAAGACAAACTAGACCATTCTTGTCCCCCGATTCACAAATTACACAGTCTTGTAATCTTTCCATATTCAACACAAGGTTAGAAGAGATATAATTAAAATGGAAGAAATTTTCTACTAACACAACATAAAAGGTTAAATTAAATTGGTATCGTATTAGTTTTGCATATTACAGAAACCGCATTCAAGTTGCAACTAATAGCGTCACTTCAGGAGAAAGATTTACTCTGTCGGATGGGACGTTAAAAGGCGCCCCGTGTACCCCAATCAATAACGAGAAAGATGGCTTTGTAACGCGAATGGGTGTCCTTACATAGAAAATAGAAATAAGCAGTGCAGTATAGAAAAAAGCCTTTTCACTTTCTTACTTATTAATTTTACCTTGAAGAAATGATGCTCTGCGACTATTTAGTTTTAAAAAATTTTATTTTCCGTTACATTACGGCACCTTTCCCAAATTTTGAATGAACCCAGTAGGCCTATACGTCTACACGACGACACGTGTTGTGACTTTACCAACCTGTTTTTTTTTTTTCTAAACTTTTGAGAAGCTTTAGAACGTCTCGTTTGTAAATAAATTTATAGTATTACACCTAGGCTATATTGATTCAAGCGCTTACACGCTTGTATGAACATATGTCATAAAATTCGAGCAAAGACTTTGATCAATGTCTACGTAATGATAATGTATACGTCACGATTTCGGTGAAAGCACGCTATGATAGCGCGGCGGTGACATAAAACAAAGGGAGCTATCAGCAAATTTGATGCATCAAAATATATTATTTCTGCACATTAGATAAAATTAGATTTTTTATATGTTGTTTTACTGGTACTAAGGAATACTTTGCAAAAAAAATTATTTCTTTTGCAATTAGTTGCATGCGAAATCGTAAATTGACTGGACTATTAACTGCCAGACTGGGATTACTAGAACAAAAAGACATGCAGCTGTTTCTGGATTAAAAAAAAGAAAAGAAATTGGGCTTCATAATTGCAAGTGAATATGACACTAATTTATTTATAGATGGGTCGCATGGTGGTACGACGCGATTCGTTTATCTACCCGGCTGTTCGATCGTTTGTCGGCACCGTCTGGGCCAGATAAAAACACCAAGGATAATTAAACTTGGTACGTGTTCACGATGATTTGATTAGCAGACCTTTATATCTCAAGGTACTAGGTCAAACAAGTTTAAACTCCCATGGTTAATTTTATAGGTATAAAACAAGGCGTGCTAATCTGTGTGTGTGTGTGTGTGTGTGTGTGTGTGTGTGTGTGTGTGTGTGTGTGTTTTGTTTTTGGCACAACACTAGAAGGGTTCCATTATATTACAATATGTCCATGTGTCTGTTAGCAGTACCCTCTGTCAGCAGTAACTTCAACAACCCTCGTTTACTCTTTTATCCTTGTTGTATGGAATGATTTTTTGTCAGCTTTTGATATCATTTTTACATCTTCTGTTCATGTCAATCATTTCTGGACCAAAGAACGGTTTAGTTGGAGCTACTGCAATAGAGAATATGTTAGACGGGCAATTTATTTTTAAATCAAATTTGATTTTGAAAATACATAAGGGTATGGGCAGCGACTTCACGACAGCACATTTCATAAAGCGCTATCGTACCCTCATTAATTTTTCAAAAATAAAATTTATTTCTTATACTTACATTTTACTTTCATTTCTATCTGAATTCCCAGTCGTTATACAGTCGTACTATATATATATATATATATATATATATATATATATATATATATAAAGATTCATGCGTGCATTGTTCACATTCATGAACAAGATTGGAATGTAAATATTTTTGCAGTGTGAGTGTTTGATATGCTATCCATGTTTAGTGTGTCATAAAACACCTCAAGGCAAGATCTTGGGGAATTCAAGACAGATAGGTTATATACACAGGGTACTATATTCTTATATACACAGGGTATTATATTCTTATATGCACAGTGTACTATATTCTTATATACACAGGGTACTATATTCTTATATACACAGTGTACTATATTCTTATATACACAGTGTACTATATTCAGACAACTGCAAAACTCCAATAAATTCATCACATGATTCAACATCTCAGTTTGACTAACTTTCAATCCTATTCTGTCATAGCATTCAGGATTTGTATAGAGTAAGTCCTTACCGATCACTTCGTTTATTGTTCAATGTCATTCAAGAAAACAAAACAAACAGAGTAACAAAATTCGTACAGAACTCATCATACAACGCTCACATAGAAAGAACAAAATCATCAACGCGCTGCAACCACAATAACAAGAAATGTATATATAAATTTAATGAGATTTTGAAGAAAAAAAAAAAAAGAAGACGAAGCTTGAGGTAAAACAAGTGAAGATCAATCACAAAACCTAATAAAATACAAAAGAAGGGTAAGGGTAAACATGGATCACTGAATATACTAGAGGTGGGATCATGTACTTAGGAGGAGTAAGCACCCCCTGTTGTGTTACACCTATCATGCAATAATAAAAACAAAATATGATATATGTATACGGAATAATATGATAGTTTGTGAAAATTCTAAAGGGTACAAACTTTTTGATTTGAACATATTTTGTTGACTGGATGTTATAACTGAGGGACCCCTGTGTGGATCTGAGATAGAATAGGTCTTCAGTACCCCTAGCTTGTCATAAGAGGCGGCCCTTCGGATGAGACCGCAAAAACCGAGGTCCCGTGGCACAGCAGGTGTGGCACGATAAAGATCCCTACCTGCTCAAAGGCTGTATGCGCCGAGCATAGGCTTAAATTTTGCAGCCCTTCACCGGCAATGGTGATATCTCCATATGAGTGAAAAATTCTCGAGAAGACGTTAAACAATGCACAATAACAACGGATCTGGCACAAGCTCTTAAAACTTGGAACGCCCTCTCCTATAAGACACAAAATAACGTTCAAGAAATGATACACTGGTATCAGATTTTACTAACATAAAGCAATACATGAATTATTTTAGTAGAAATACTAATTACCAATCCCATCTCTCATTCCTTGAATACATCCCCCTCCCCCAACTACAAGACCTTTCCATGTACCTTCAACCTGCCATAAAGAGTACACACAACACTAAGGCCAGAACAAAATTGTGTTGTTCCTATTATACATGCTTTCAGAAACAAGGCAGTTAGGTTGGGATTTTTTTTTAAATTTTTATATATATTTTTTGGACGAGTAGTCTTTAACTCTAGTGGATATTTGATGATATGTGAAAAAGATGTATGAGACTATCACACTTAAATGTTGTGCAAATATCACTACAATATTTTACGTCGGAACCAAAGAATTATTTATTTTGAGCAGTGTCATTGAGATCATTTGAATTCATGAAATGAAAGAAAGATAGAATAATCAGGATTTGGTTGTCCAAGTCTCATCTCTCTTGAAGAGCATATAAACCATTGATCGTGATGAAGAGAACCGACAGGGACACTGTAGAGCTACCAGCTCTTGATGCAATAATACTTTGTCTTGTGCTGACAATGCTTCGTGCTGTGTCAGTGGTTGTATCCAAGGTTTTCACAATTGTCTCTGTTTCGTTACACAAAGGTAGATCTGTAGGTAAAAAAAAATTACATTGTTTAGTAATATGACTATAAAACGTTTCGGCACATATTTTGAATATTCAGCTTGATATAGAAACATTATCACTATACCTCCTCGATCCTGGATCTGAGATGAGTTAGTTTCGTTGCACTTGAAAACATATGTTCTATTTTCACTGTAGGTGATACAGTCCATTTTCGTAGTGTCACAACTTGGCAGCTGTAAATTTCGGGTTATCCTATCACAAATTCTTATAACCTGAAAAAATGGCATCCATTTTTTTAATATTCCTTTCCCAAACACAATTTGTTAATGTTGATTAGGCAGTCATTGTTACACACGAAGGAATTAATAAAATACTAGTACCTGTAACATTTTATTTTCGCAAAACATTCCCGAATAACCTTTCGGACAATTGCACGTGATTTCCGGTGCCAAGACTTCCTTTGTACAGGTTAGATTCCCGCCATTAATACAAGGCCCTTTGTTATTAAGACTGAACCTCATACAATCTGAACCTACAAAGTTTCTCATTGAGTAAGAAAATGAAGAGAATGTAGGTCGTCTTTGGGATCCTTTCAAATTAAAATACATGTATTTCAGACGGACCCGGAACTTTACCGGAGGGAAAAAGGTTCACTTCCAAGGCAATATTTTCAGGGGGTGAAATGTATATCTGTGGTTTTATATTCTGTAACTGAAACTGCATAAAAATAGGGGGGAAATACATAGATTACCCCCCCCCCCCCCCCCCCCCCCCATAGATCCGCACTCATCATTTGTAATTTGAAAGTTATCAGAATTTTATACTGTTGTGAATGCACATGTACTTTTCTGACGGAATTCTCTCTCTCTCTCTCTCTCTCTCTCTCTCTCTCTCTCTCTCTCTCTCTCTCTCTCCTTACATTTTAGTTTCAGCACGCTGTCCGATTTTTCGCCATTAGGACAGGCTGTACGGTCGTGGTACTTTGCTTCCAGTACGTGATAGACAGTGCAGATACAATCGGGTTTGATGTACACACCACTTTGACCACATTGCAACATGTTTTGTCCTGAATATAAAGTACAGGAATCACACTACGTAATCTATATACAAGAACACACACACACACACACACACACACACTCTCTCTCTCTCTCTCTCTCTCTCTCTCTCTCTCTCTCTCTCTCTCTCTCTCTCTCTCTCTGTTTAATCAGTTTCTTCATTTCCAGATACTTACTTTGTGTTTTGATTTGACAGGCTGATGGGTTGTTGATGAGAAAATCTGGAACTAAATATATATTGAACATTTTAATAGCAAATCATAGGAGTTATATATATATACATATCTTGCTTGGTCTTTTTTCGGTATTTAGTGGTAGAGAGTTCAGGAGGTCTTGAGTTCTAGCACCTGATGCTACAGACTCAAGGCACCGAGCGCTCGACAAAAGAAGTGAAAATCACGTGTGAACAAGATATGATTGATTGATTATGTATTGTTTTCCGCCACACTCAACGATTTTTCAGTTATCTGGTGGCTTCCAGTTTTTGTTGGTGGAGGAGAGAACCCAGATACAATGTACCTGGGAAGAGACCACCGACCTTCCGCAAGTAAACTGGCAAACTTGCTCACATAACGCCGCGGCCTAGATTCGAACACGCGCCGACAGAGGTGAGAGGCTTTGTGATTTTGAGCCCGATGCTCTAACCACTCGGCCACGGAGGCCCCGTTGTGAACAAGATAAAGAACCCCAACTAGCAGTTCATGTGATTGTACATTGTAGTGATGTGATATACATGTGATTGTACATTGTAGTGATGTGATGTACATGTGATTGTACATTGTAGTGTGATATACATGGGATTGTAAATTATAATGATATGATATGATATACATGTGATTGTACATTGTAGTTATACAGCAGGTGTAGAACAATAAAGATCCCTCCCTGCTCGAAGGCCATAAGCGTCGAGCATAGGCCCAAATTTTGCAGTCCTTCACCGGTAATGGTGACGTCTCCATATTCATGAGTGAAAGATTCTCAAGAGGGACGTAAAGCATTATGCAATCAATCAATTTAATGTAAGTATATAATTTTCTTTCCACGTACCGGGAGGCAGCTTGTACTGTTGTTTATTCTGTATAATGACGCACTGTGTCGGTCCTCCTGTAGAATGTGAATATATTAGTACAGTAAAACACGGTTATAGCGAACTTCTAGGACCAGTGGAAAACCAGTTCGTTATAACCAAACTTCGTTATATCTCACGATATTTTCCTATCACAGGCGTAAATTCGTTATAAGCGTAAATTCGTTATTAGCGTGAATTCATCATAAGCGTGAATTAATTATAAGTGTGAATTCGTTATAAGTGTGAATTCGTTATAAGCGTGAATTCATTATAGTGTGAATTCGTTATAAGCTAGAATTATTTATAAGTGTGAATTCGCTATAAGTGTAAATTCGTTATAAGTGTGAATTCATTATACGTTATCTACAGTTGATATCAGAAGTTGTTCTACCGTTGACATAGCAACTTTCCAACACGTAACAATTAATTCGTTTCGAAATTTTGAATTGCAATTACACTATCAAAACAGAAAGATTGATGATTTTTTTATTTTTTTTTTTGATATTTTTTATTTGGCTTTCACCTTATAGTATATTTACAAAACATTCGTGCAGCATACACAATGACTTAGTCTTACAGTAGTTGATATTAGAGGAAATTATGTGAAAGTTTTTTTTTTTATAGAAGAATAGAGAATGGGTTAGAGATAGGAATTAGAAGGAAGAAGAGATACAGATATCTGAGAGTTAGTAGATAGAGGGGGAAATGGGTTTATACTTGTGATGAATGTTCAATTTTTTCAATAGCAGGTTTCAAATATATGTTAAATTCATGGTATTTACAATTTTTTAGTAAAATATATTTTTCAATATATAGTCGACTGACTAAATTCTTTTTTAGGCTCTCATAACTCAACCTCTTTGAGGGAGTAAATTTGTTTGCATAGATATAATGTTTAACTGTCAGAATCATAAGGTTTACTACACGGTTTAATCTAAAATTGATTATTTTGTCAAACAGAATTGAATTCCTGCTCAAATTTATGTCAATATCTAAAGTAAAGTTTAACCAATGTTCTATCTCAATCCAAAGTTCTTTTATTAAATAACATTCTGAAAACAAATGATCCAGTGTTTCTGGCAACTGATTGCAATAAGAGCACAAGGGCGAGTCAATTATGCCAAATTTATTTAAATAGCAGTTTGTTGCGGATAATCTGTGAAGCGTTTGAAATTGAAACCACTGAAGCTTTGTATCGGAAGTTGTTTTAAATGGAAACATGTAAGCTCACTAAAGCTGATACCATTTTCAATCCATTTTTTTTCGAGAAGTTGGAAAACTTTTTTCTTTGATATGAGGATATTATACATTTCTTTACAACCTTTCTTTGATTTTAAAAATAGTTCAGCAATTCAGGGGTATCTAATATTGAAATCTTTTACAATTATCTTATTGTTTTTTTGTATGTGGTTTTTTTTTTATTTCTGCAACTAAACCGGAGAATTGGAGGAAATTTATTTTTCCCGTAGACACATTTTTAAATTCTCTAAATGACATAAATGAATTGTCCATATTGCATAGGTCACCAATGTATATTATATTATCCTTACAAAAACTCTTTATGGGGTATATTTAATTTATCAATTTTTAGATCTGGGTTATACCATAAATGATCACGAGCAATATTATGGATATTACATTTGTCTGCTTTATTTATATCAATCCAGCTATCCAGGGTATTGATCCAAAATTTGTTACTTGTTTTTTGTTTTAAAAGTTCTATGTATTTTGAGCCAAATTTCAAAATTCCAAACAGAAATTCCAAACTCAGCTTCAAACAATGTTTTCCATTTGGAATTCTCAGCTATGACTAATCTTCTTATCCAACTAGATTTAAGTGCAGTGATAAAATTTGAGTAGTCTATCATTTTTAAGCCACCATCATTATAATTTTGTATAACTGTGTTCTTTTTTTATTTTATCTTTTTTACCATCCCATAGAAATTCAAATAGTTTACTGTCAAATTTTTAAATAAAGTCTTCCGAAGGGTTTGGTAGAGTTGATATTAAGTGTTCATTTTAGGTACAATTAATGTCTTGATGACAGTAATTTTACCAATTGGAGTTAACGTTCTTGACTTCCAATGAGCAAGTACTTTGTGTATGTTTTCTAACTTTTTGTTGTAATTCATATCTATCATTTCATCAAGGTTTACTGAAAATTTTATTCCTAAAAGTTCAAAAGAGGTTTGGTTTCAGTCAAATTTCCATCGTGAGTGGTGATATACATCTTTTGAAAACTTTTTACTACCTATCCAAAGCAATTTGGTTTTACTTATATTAATTCTTAACCCTGAAATTTGTGCATATTTATCTAGAACTCTTAGTATAGCATCTAAAGATGTAGGTGAACCATCACATATTAAGGAGGTATCATCTGCATACTGTGAAATCTTATATTCTTCTCCATCAATTATTATACCTTTTATTTATTTATTATTTCTTATTAAAATGCCAAGGATTTCAGCACAAAGTAGAAATAAATATGGTGAAATGGGCTCCCCTTGCCTACAGCCTCTTTAGGGATAAAAATACTTTGATGTAAAACCGTTTTGAATTACACACGATGATGTATTTTTATAAAAACATTTGATCCAGCTCTTAATTGAACTACAAGAGTTGACGCAACTTAATGCTTGGAATATGAAGCTCCAAGATATTGTGTCAAAAGCTTTTTCAAAGTCAATTAACATTAGGAGCCCTGGAATATTTTGGCACTCTGTATAATTCATAATATCGTAAACAAGACGTATATTCTTTCCAATAAATCTAACTTTTAAAAATCCTATTTGGTCTTTGTATAAGTTTCTTAAGGAATTTTTTTTATCCTTTCAGCAATACATCCAGAGGCAATTTTGTATAGTACTGATAGCAGAGTGATTGGACGCCAGTTTTTTAAGTACTGTCTATCCTTGTCTGGTTTTGGGATACATGTAATTATTCCGAGCTTATTGATATTCGAGAACTCGCCTATTTGATATGAATAATTAATTGCTCTTGTAATATAATGACCTAAATCAGACCAAAAGAATTTGAAAAAATCAGTTGTGAAGCCACCTGGCCCAGGACTTTTGTCGTTTTTCATTTGTTTAAGAAATTTAAAACTTCAGAGTATTTTATTTTGCCTTCTGAACAAAGGGACTCGTCATCTGTTAATTTGGTTATTTCATATGGTTCTAGAAGTTTATCAACATCACATCTATCTATGGCATCTCTTCTCATGTATAATGCCTCATAAAATTTTTTAGTGTGGTTTAAAATTTCTGATTGGTTTGTTATTCCTGTATTATCATTTAGTATTAATTTTGGAATTTGCTTTTTCATATAGTTTCTAGATTCCAGATTAAAAAAGTATTTACTTGGTTTTTCACCTTCCTCTATCCATCTTGCTCTTGATCTTATATAATTACCTTTAAGTGTTTTTTATCTGATTTCCTCGAGATTCTTTTGCTTTTCTTCTAAAATATTTAGTGATTCTTCATTAAAATTTTCTTCTAAAAGCTTCATTTCATTTTCTAACTTATTCTGTGTTACCATTTGCATTTTGTTTTCTTATATGTGCTGTAAGAGATTGTCTTTCCTCTATTATTCATTAATAGTGTATCTAAATATAAATGATCAGGAATACGAAATTCTATTACATCCACCTCACAGACATTCTCCAACTGATAGACAAGGGCTGCAACACCCCGGGAGTTTGATTGGTATGAACTAAATAAACCTTTGTACCCCCACTGTGAAAGTATAATTTTCTCCTCATCTTTTGTAAAATTGTGTATCTTGTAGAAAATAAATATTACAGTTTTTTTATGAAGATAATTCAGAACGTCTCTACGTTTCTTATAGTCGCCGAGATCCTGACAATTTTCAGTTAAAATTTTTATACATTCATTACAGTTTTGTGATTTATCCATAGTCAAGTATGTAAAAATTTGCAACTGTCATCACAAGGAAAGAAAGGAGGGAAAGTAGAATAGAAAGATATAGAGGCATAATGAGTCACTTTACATAAATGGAAACAAGTGATTCCAGAAGTGCCAGTGAATACTGGGTTTATAAAATACTATTTCCTAATATAATATGATAAACATCTTTTACGGATTAAAGGTCAAATAATTTTTTTGAGCAGCAGATCTATGTATTTTATGGAATTTCAAAGGGAACAAAAACTAACATTAGTTGAGCATGAATGACATATGATATTCCTTGAATTAACACGTTGTATGAATTTAGTAAGAAGGTGCACGCATAAGATCGATTAACTGTACTTGCAAGATCCAAGAAAACACATACATCTGCTTTCTACTCTAAACACATCAATCATTTTGTACCAAGACATATAAAACTAATATTAATTCGTTATTATCATACTCATACCAGTGGCTGTGCAGTAACCAGAAATATTTAGCGCAGTGTATACTGCTAAAACCAGGCACAGTTGACACATAAATATCCGGAAACAAATTCATGTTCATACATGAAACGATAATAATAATAATACATAATAGTAATAAATAAATAAATAAAAATAATAATAATAATAATAATGATAATGATAAGTAAATAAATAAATAGATAAGTAATTAAGCTTCAGAAAATCTGCATGGAGTATATAGAAATATTCACTAAACTTCACACTACCACCAATGTTTGAATAATCAGTGATATGCATCCATACATGTACATGTATGTATAATAATATACTATGTATAATGGTTATAAGGGAACTATAATTTCCATGCTCACGAGGATATTCGAAGAGTCAGTAAGTTATGCTAAATTTTAAGTGATTACTTCACACTGCCTACCGCGCTCAATCCCACCTCTAGAATATGTCTGAATCAGCTGGCACCGATTGTGCCATTAAACCAGCGGGAGACCACAACAACGCAGTTTGAAACATTTTGGTCTTTTAATCCTTGCAGAAGTGTTCGGCCAGCGCCGTGTTCTCCATCATCATCACTTCCTTCGTGGATTACTCCCTCTGTGTTTTTGAATATGTACGCATATACATTGTGCGTTGCGCTTGATATCTCCGAGTGCTTGGTTTGCCTGTTTTACAGATGTTACTTTCGTCGCGTGCTCTGCGAAGCGATTCCCATTGTCTTCGATCTGCTTGCCTTGATGGATTTCAGTCAGGCTTTTGTCACTGGAATCTTCAAGGATGTCGCATGCTTTTGGCCGGTTTATTTTTTCACGGTATACTGATCCGGTATTGTTGAAGACGAATTTGTCACCTTTGATCGTTGTCGGGACATTTTTGTCTTTGTAAGTGTTCTGGAGATCATAGACTCGCTTACGTTTTTCTCTCATCTCTTCGGGGTATTGGTTGGAGATCCTAATGGAAACTCCATTGGCTTTGAGTTTCGGAATTTTTTTCTTAATTTTCTCCTTGTGAAACACATTCTGAAATTGAACAGATACAGGTCTGGGGAATCCCTTTCTGGTTTTTGGATCACCCTGCCTATACACTTTAACAATACCGACTTCATCGATTTCCTCATCTGACATTTCTAAGTGTTGCTTGAAGAAATCTGAAATGCGTTCGGGAAGATTTTTACGCTCTGTCTCATCTAGGCCCGTACTGGTCCCGTTTGTTTCAGTGGATTTTAGTTTGAGTTCTATTATCTGTTGATTTTGCAGGTCTACCCTCTGTTCTAATTTAACTACAAGATCTTTGAGCATTGTTATTTCTCTGTACATTTTATTCTGTTTGTGATCATATTCTGTGATTTGTGAGATCATGTCATCAAATTGACCTTGAACCTCTTGTAGTCTGTTTGCAACACCGTGTTTACCGTTCACATTGTTTTTCATATCTGCCAATTCTTGTCTTTGTGTCTCAAAACTCATCATGAGATTCGCGAGTGTGTTTTGAATGCTTGCTAAGCCTTTCACGACATCATTTAATTCATATTTCTCCACGTATTCGAATGACTTACTTGGGCTGGACTGCATCTCCTGCATTTCCTCAAGGTTTCGTTTACTAGTGTCTTTGTTGTGATCCGCCATCGTGAACAGAAACTCACAAAGAAAACTCCAAATGTTTCTTTTAAATCACTTCGTACAGTCGTTTCTTCGTTAATGATGCGTCTAGATTGTTTTTATGGATATTCTAAATTCGTCTCAGAACAATCACTGTGGGTTACATATGAAAAAAAAAATCTAAAAATCCAGGAGCCGATATTTTCACCTACATGGCTTGATCACCGGAACACCTCCCCCCCCCCCCCCCCCCCCCGCCCCCGAAAGATTGATTGATTGTTTGTTGTTTTCCGCCATACCCAACAATTTTTCAGTTATCTGGTGGCGTCCAGTTTTTATTGGTGGAGGAGAGAACCCAGATACAATGTACCCAGGAAGAAACCACCGACCTTCCGAAAGTAAACTAGCAAATTTTCTCACATATATCGGCGCGAGCGAGAATCAAACTCGCCCCGACTAGAGGTGAGAGGCTTTGTGATTTTGAGCGCGATGCTCTAACCACTCGGCCATGGAGGCTTCATCAAAACAGAAAGTAGTCCTTTAAATTGGTATACAGTACATGACCATACGTCTGTCATCAACATGGCCGACGCTTAAAACGTGAGCTCACACATTAAATCAATTCTTCATTTCAATAAATGGCGTTCTTACCTTTATATTTTTAGTATTTTGTTACATACTCTTTAAATCTAATAACATGGCGAGGACGTCTCGAAATAGAAGCATATAAGCTCTATGTATAGTGTTGAGGGAGGGACTGTCGTATTTCTTTTTCTGGCCTGATAAGTTCATCACGAATTTGCATGTTGTTTACACGTCTTTGAAGTTTTATATTGATAGTCCGCCACACATTTTCAATATTATCTATATCAGGAGATTGTGAAGACCAGTAAGTTGTCGATTGTTGATGCCGGTTTTTCACTGTATAATGACAATATACGAGTGAACAGGTGCGTTGTCATCCTGCAATAGCTGTCATTTGGAAATGGCGAGCAATAACTGGCCATAAATTTGTGTCCAAAATGTTAATGTACTTTTGTGAATTAATATTGCTATCAACTTCTGTGAATGTCCCGACTCCTTCATGGGTGACACAGCCCAAAACATTACCGAGCACAGACGTATTTTCCTTTTTCACGGTCGCCTGACTTCGTTCGGTCTTCTCCAGAATTACACACTTTTGTTTTGATCGATAACAACCTGTGTTTCGTCAATGAAAATAACCTTTTTCCAACTGTTATTCACCGTCCAGTGTTATTTGCCTCTACATCAGTTCACACGGCGAGTTTTCAGAGCGGATAGTCAAAGTTTTCCTTGTTTTCCTCCGTGCAATCTGGAAAACCTGGTTAAAGCATTGCGCTCAAAATCACAAGGCCTCTCACCTCTAGTCGGCGCGGTTTCGAATCCCGCTCGCTTCGATATATGTGAGAAAGTTTGCCAGTTTACTTTCGGAAGGTCGGTGGTCTCTTCCCGGATACACTGTATCTGGGTTCTCTCAGCTACCTATAAAAACTGGACGCCACCAGATAAGTGAAAAGTTAAGTGTGGCGGAAAACAATCAATCTGTTTGTAAGGAGATGGAATTGACAATTTTGAGTTAATTTCACCTGTCACATCCTTCAAAGTTTGTCGTCTGTTTGACTTTACGCATCTGAGTATTTTCCGATCGCATCACTTTTTCTAGGTCGACCGTTTCGAGCTTTCTATTTGCTGGATCCGCGCGTTTGTTATCGCTTCAGAAATTTTGAAATACCCGACTGAGAGACGTAGAG
Organism: Ostrea denselamellosa; assembly: GCA_024699665.1. NCBI lineage: Eukaryota > Metazoa > Mollusca > Bivalvia > Ostreida > Ostreidae > Ostrea > Ostrea denselamellosa. The sequence continues at coordinate 1,637,690 of JAMZEH010000039.1, forward strand.
AATATCTACAATCTGCCGCTGTGTATATCCACTTGAAGACATAGATATGATTGCATCTTTCACAGGATCTGACATTTGTTTTCGTTTTGTAGCCATCTTGTCGAATGACAATAATTGGCAGATGTTACGTCATATTTTGCAAAATGACGTCGGAAATATTCACCAAAGACCCTTTTCTGAGCAACTGTGATCAGCAAATTTCAAGCACATTTTAGTAATGATACAAATGAAATGAAAACAGGATTTAAGAACATAAATATTGTCAGCCACCATTTTGATGACAGACTTACGAGTATGACCATGTTCTGCGTCTTCAGTCTATCACATGTGCACCCTTGTAAAGAAAACAAACTTACTTAGCTGTTTCATGGAATAAGCTGAGCATACGAAAAGAACTGTTAACAGAAGATCAGACCATGCTTCCATCTTTGTTCCTCATTTACTATAAAATTCAAACAAGACATTTGTGAAACACTGATGCCCCCGAATTACAATAAAGTGGAAGTGTAAGATACTGTAGTTGAAACTTTTACGATATCGCTTACATTCGAATTTTCTAAAAGTAGGTCAAAGGTTAATATAAAGATTACCAGATTAAAGATTTTGATGCCATTGGAAAGATCATGTAACAAGAATCACGCATACCAAATATTAGAGGTCTACCTCTCATGGTGTAAAAGATCTGACAAAGGTTGAAGCATTTTGAAAATGTCCAAACACTAGGCCAAAGGACATGGTCATAAGATCAACAAATCTGATCTTCTCACACGAATGCACAAGCTATGAGAGCGAGTCAATAAGTAACCAGCCTAACTTATTTCCGGTTGAGATCCACCTCTTCTTTTTCGATGTAACTGTCCTCAAGTGTGATGCACTTAGACCAGAGGTGTTTAAGTGCCATCATCCCAGAAATGAAAAAGTTACGACTCTTTCCACTCAACTGCCGGTGTAACGACGAAAAGTGACCTCCGTAGAATATTGAACGGGGGTCAAATTTCTACGTAGAAAAATGACCCCAGGTCAATATTCTACGACAAGTACGGCCATTTTTCGACCGTAGAAAATCCTTCCAGGCCGGTAATTCTACGATTCCACTCATGTTGAAAAAAAACACCCATAGAAATCTGATCCCCTACTTTTCCATTATATCATATAATAAAAACTCTAGAAATGAGATGCGATACTCGTTCATTTGGCATAATGATGTGTATAAAAAGACAGTCCTGACATGACATATCAAGCTTTATTCCAGATGAAATATTTATCAACATTACACAAAGCAGTATATGATTCCTATTAACAGAGTTTGTTTCAGCAGTATGCAATCCCAGTGAATCATGAGGAAAGCTGTGTGCATTAAATCATGTTAAATTGCTAAGGCAAGTTTCTTTTTTTCTTTTTTTCTTTTTTTTTACGTTGGCACGTCTATCTGTGATGTTAAAGAAGTTATTACAAGTATCCTGTGTGCCCCTCATTGTGTTGATTCAAATATGAATTACCTCTGTTCTGACCGGGGGTCAAATTTCTACGTAGAAAAATGACCCCAGCTCCATATTCTACGACAAGTAGGGCCATTTTTCGAAAATCCTTCCAGGCCGGTAATTCTACGATTCCACTCATGTTGAAAAAAAAAACACCCATAGAAATCTGACCCCCTACTTTTTCATTATATTATATAATAAAACCTTTAGAAATGAGATGTGATACTCGTTAATCCCGGGGGTGGGGAGGTTCGGCGAAGGCCTGGAGATAACTGCGTCTGCTGGTTTTAAATGTATGATGGGGAGGAAGCAAAGTATCTTCCTCCCCCTTAACGCCACTTCTTAATATTAGCATCATTTACAATTTTTTTTTGCTATGGTTTTTTTTACACGACAACGAAGATGTCTTGGTTCCCACTACTGCGTTCTGACTGGACCATAGTCAGTCTGAAAGTTTCCTTCCAACAATGCACGCTCCATACTTCAGGGTATTTCACTGTAGAGTTTGTGGCCGAGTGACTGTTGGACAGAAAGACAATATGTATGCGATCTTTGATCTCGGGGGGGGGGGGGGGGGGGGGGGGGCATAAAAAAATACCAATAGTGTCCTACGATTGAGATAGAAATACTAGCAATATCCTTCCCTTCCTTCATCATTATAGATACACGTATAATCTACATTACCATGCACTACGTAAGTAAACTTATAAGGAGGATTTTCGATGAAAGAAAAAAAAAGATTTTTTTTTTCACTCTTCACTTTTCTCCTAAAAACCCTATTATAGTTTTAAACGTCGTATCACAGAGCAAGAACGCTCAATTTGTGTATAGGAAAGACGTACATGGCCAGAAGGGAAAAAAAACAAGATAGGACAAGAGCCATTCCTGACCCCCTCTTCAAAAATACAAATATTACATATAGTTATAGGGTATACCTAATCCTAACAGGAAATAATATCTTTTTCCGGTTATCCCCGTAATTTAGTTGCCTAGCAACACATCAAACAGAACAACCATAATTTGAATTTCAGGTCTATTTCAACAACATTTATTCATTAAAATAATAAAAGGGTTCCATATTTTTTAGCCACCACTCAATAAAAATTAATTACCTGAAAACTTCAAAAGGGTTCAAAAACGTTAACCTGTCTTGTAACTTCTGAAGAAAAAACATTTGAGACCTTATTTGATTTTTGCACATTATTTACCCAGAGTAAAATCAAAAAGGATTACAGTTATGGAAACTATAATTTTTTTTTTATTTATATAAGTTTCTCTTTCTGACACTAGCTAAGAAAATGATCTTGATTTTTTAAATAATGGCAACTGTGGAAACTTATTTGATACAATGTGATAAAACAAATCTAAGACTTGGCGTATTCTTGTTCTGATAGTCATAGAACATCATTATAGCCTTGTTATTTGTTTTTCCTCGTTGGGGAAAAACATCTTGTATTATTGATGTAAGGTATAGTATGCTCTTTTAATTTTTGTTATTTACACTTTAAAGCTTTTAGAAATGAACACTTCATATCAGAAGGCTGCGTGATTTTACCCCTATGTATTTACCTAACAAGAATATTCCTACCGAAACCAGATTATATATCAAAAAACGGCACAGGGTCATTATTCCAGGAGTCATTATCTACAACCCACGCTCGTGCCATGGCCGCGTCAAACCTAAAATGAAAAATAGGTAGTGATTGCTCTTTCGCCAAACGCTCGGCATTTAGAAGTGAAAATCACGGGTCTTTCGGATATGACCTTAAAAACGGAGGTCCCGTGTCACGGTAGGCGTTGGCACGTTAAAGAACCCTCACTGCTACGGCCCTGAGCGCTAAGCATAGGTCTAAATTTGTGGTACTTCACCTACAGCTGGTGACGTCCCAATACGAGTGAAAAATTCTTGACGGGACGTAAAACAAACAATCAAATCAAATCTACAACCCACACGGAGAAAAATTACCCCAAGGCCATAATTTCTACAAAAATGTGTGTCATTTTTCTATGTAGAATATTGACCAGGGGGTCAAATTTCTACGTAGAAAAATGACCCCCGCTCAATATTCTACGGGGGTCACTTTTCGTCGTTACACCGTCACGACTTCGTCGAACCGGAAATGACGTCCACGGATATCCTTTTTCAAGTTTGGAAATAGGAAGAAGTCGCAAGGAGCTAGGTCAGGCGAATAGAAAGGATGTGGTATAAATTCATACCCGTTTTGTTCTATAGCATCCACTGCAACTTTGCAATTGTGGACTCTTGCGTTGTGCAGTTGTAGCAAAACATCTTTAGAGAGTTTACCTCGGCATTTTTCACGGATGGCGGTTCTCAGCTGGTCTAGCAAATTTGCATAATACACCCAAGTTATTGTACTTCTCTTGGGTAAAAAGTCCAACATAATAGCGTCCCAAAATACTGTGGCCATCACCTTGCCAGCAGATGTTTGCGTCTTGAATTTCGTTGGCTTCGGGGATCCCGGCCCTACCCACTGACAACTCTGAGCTTTATTCTCTGGCTCATAATTATGACCTCAAGTCTCATCTACAGTCACCAGACGCAAAGAAAATCATCTTTTGACCTATCACACACACACACACACACACACACACACACACACACACACACACACATATATATATATATATATATATATCAGATAGTAGGAATGCTATGTACGGTTTAGAAAGTGCATTAAATCAGCATTGTTTTCAGAACGAGTTCAGCAGTGTGTACTAGCCAAGGTAGTAAAGTTCACTCGTTAACTGTCACAAAATGTCAACATGCATACTGGTGCATACATACATAGAGGTATACACTTCGTGCGATCACAGGACAAAACGTTGTTTTTTAATATTTTTTTTTAATGAATAACATTACTTTTACCTTAGTTTCCATGTAATAGATATTCCTTACCTTTCAATCTTTAATCAGATCAACGAAATAAAAACGAACTAAATATGCGTGTTATCACTTGATACAATCAAATAACTTTCGTTTTATTTTGATTGCGAGCAGTATACAGAAGCCCATTAGTGCAAACCGCAACTAAATAAAAAAACAAACCGAAATAAGAAATAATAAGAATAAGAAAGAGAACTGTAGGATGTAGAGAAAGCGTAGAACACACACACACACACACACACACACACTGACAGACACACACTGACAGATAGACACACACACACAAAAATAGAAAGAGAGAAGAGGGAGAGGAGCGAGAGAGAGAGATAGGAGAGGAGAGAGATTGGAGAGGGAGATAGAGATTGGAGGGGAGAGAGATTGGAGAGGGGAGAGGGATTGGAGAGAGATTGGAGAGGGAGAGAGAGATTGGAGAGGGAGAGAGAGATTGGAGAGGGAGATTGGAAAGAGAGAGATTGGAGAGGGAAAGGAGGGAGAGAGAGATTGGAGAGGGAGAGAGAGATTGGAGAGGGAGAGAGAGATTGGAGAGGGAGAGAGAGATTGGAAAGGGAGAGAGAGATTGGAGAGGGAGAGAGAGATTGGAGAGGGAGAGAGAGATTGGAGAGGGAGATAGAGATTGGAGAGAGAGAGAGTGGAGAGAGAGATTGGAGGGAGATAGAGATTGGAAAGGGAGAGAGAGATTGGAGAGAGAGAGAGTAGGGAGAGAGTGATTGGAGAAGGAGATAGAGATTGGAGAGAGATTGGAGAGGGAGAGAGAGAGAGATTGGAGAGAGAGAGTAGGGAGAGAGTGATTGGAGAATGATAGAGATTGGAGAGGGAGAGAGAGAGATTGGAGAGGGAGAGAGAGATTAGAGAGAGAGATTGGAGGGGGAGAGAGAGATTGGAGAGGGAGATTGGAGAGAGAGAGAGTAGGGAGAGAGTGATTGGAGGAGATAGAGATTGGAGAGGGAGATTGGAGAGGGAGATAGAAATTTGAGAGAGAGGAGGGAGAGAGAGATAGGGGAGGAGAGAGGTTGGAGAGGGAGAGGAGTACTTTATCAGGGATTGTTATTGCGTTGCAGTCAGTACAGAAAAAAATATCAAAATACATTACATCATTTTGCCTGTTATTCATCTACCATTGCAGGCTTTGGGAATTTTAGTTTAGAAAATGCGTAAAGAAACATATTTTACATATTAGTCATTTCTTTATTAATGATATTCGTATTCATAACTGACAATGCCACAACTGGGCCAATACAACGACAATCTACTTCCCGGTCCCTGCGTACCTTTCTTTCATTTGTACAACAGGTAAAAAAAGTATTTTATTACTTATTAAGTTTGTTACTGGCTGTCTACAGAAAAATGTCGGATTGTTCACGTCTATAGAAGACGAGGCGAAGATGACATATTTCTGTAGACAGTCAATAACAAACCTAATAAGTGATTTGTTTTGTCGAGGACCAAACCTATTTTCGCATGTTTATAAATATAAGAAAGAAATGCAATGAATTCATTTATTAACAATCAACAAGAACTGAACAGTGACTAAGCGACCGCCATGTTGTCGTCTAAATTTTAATAATAATAATAATTAATTATGAGAAAATTGATACACATCTCATTTGCACTTTGTGTTTTGCTAATACAGTAATAAAATCAATAACTGATAATTAAATTTTTATAATCATAAAAATCAATCAATATATGTTGTAAAGCAAATTTGTAGATGATATTTGAATATTTGTCATTCAATACAAATCAATCGTCTGCATTTCTAGACCGATACACATGTACACAAACAGACAAGGTAACCCTCCTCCGTGTATGTGTCGTTATCTTGCACTTTGTATTCAAAGCAGTTGATATGATCTGTCAACTATCAAACTAAATACTCGAAATATTTATTTTTTTTTCGAATTAGATTTAGTGTACCCTCGTCAGCAAAAATACATGTAGGACTTGTCTATTTCGAAAACTGCCATGACGTCACGATGTGACCTAGTTTGTAGCGGTATCGGTAAACGATCCGTTGTGCGTTTCTGAGCCGTAGTAGAATAGAAATAAAGTTTTTGTTTTCGTGTATGCTGCAGGATAATCTATTCGGTCGCGACCCTCGGCTTTCATATTTAAAAAAAAAACATTTCTCCACCTCGTAGGTTAGCTTGCCATATCCACGAAAATGTTAGCTTCATTTCTTAAATCCTAAAGGTCCAGACATCGAAATATACACCGAGAATATAAAAAAAAGAAAAAAAAAAAAAAAAAAAGACATCGCTCACCTGGATCACCTTGGATCATGTTTACAGATTTTCCCCAAGATATTCGCATGTAAAACTTTGATCTCTTGTTGTGGGCCCACACTACCCCTGGTGGCCATAATTTTAACAAATTTTATTCTGCACTATGTCAGAAAGTTGCCATGTAAATTTAATATTTTCTGGTTCAGTTGTTCTTCAGAGAAGATTATTAATGATTTTCCCCATATATTCGCATGTAAAATTTTGATCCCATATTGTGGTCTCAACCTATCTCTGAGGGCAAGAATTTCTTCAAAAACTGAATCTGCACTTTGTCAGGAAGCTTTCATGTATATGTGGAGTTCTCTGGTCTTATGGGTCATGAAAAGACTTTTAAATGATCCCATCCTCATTTTGTGATTATCTCCCCTTTGGACGGGACACCACCCTTGATTTGAACAAATCTGGATTCCCTTCCTCCAAGAATAATTTGAAGTTTGACAGAAATTGGCCGGCTGGTTCTGGAGATTTTTAAAATTTGTCAGTGTATTTTCGCTATTATCTCCCCTTCTAGAAGGGGGAATGCCCTTGATCTTGAATCCCCTTCCCCCGAGGATGCTTTTTACTAAGTTTGGTTGAAAGTGGCCCAGTGGTTCTGAAAAAGAAGTCGAAAATGTGAAAAGTTTGCAAACAGGTGATCAGAAAAGCTCTCTTGAGCTAAAAATTGTACGAGGTGTGCGAAAAAATATGATATTAGAAACCATCGTATTTTCCCGGCATTCTTTGAATATTACACGTAGTTCTAGATTTTGCATTGTAGTAATTATATCCGCAGGCACGTATATTTACATAATGGATATGAAATTCATAACTGGAGGATTCAGGTTTCAAACCAGTTCCCGTATTAAAGTTCCAACAACAGCGAGTCGCTTCGCTTGATTGATTGTGCAAAATTTTGAGCGAGGAATTTCGAAGATTTCAATGAAATAGGATTTACTTTCGTTCTCATGGTGTTTTATTTAAACCAGACAGCCAAATCAGTGGACACAGATGAAGACAGTTAAAAGCAATGAATCTCGTTAAAGTGACCCGTCCTTCTGTTTATCTAATAAGCAATCTAATTAAAATTTTGGATTCAAAACAGCTGATTTTAATTAGATTGTCTAATAACAACACTATAATGTATGGAAAAAGATGCAGTGCAATAACTCTAAGAAACGCCATTATAAAATATAAACGAATGATAACAAAACGGAAAAAATAAGTTCACATAAAAGAAAAGGAAAGTTGTACAAGAAAATCTATCACAATTTTATTATGTATATTGTATTTAATATGATAATTAGTACTGAGAAGTCCTCGACTGTAACTGAAGTGCCACAAATTTAGACTCCGTGTGGTGCTCAGGCCCGTATATGTAGCTATTAGGCCAAGGACAATCTCGATTCGGGGAAACCGGTGTCTACAGTGTCGTCCTAAATTCCCGCCACTCTCACTCTCACTTTTCCTCGGCGTTAAGCAATGGAGCAGTCACTAGTACTTTCACAATTTAGGTTTGACGCGGGACTCGCATCCATGACTTTCCAGTCCCGAAGCTAAGACCCGACATAATCACTGAGCCACTGCGACCGGTAGGGGGAGCTGTTCAATACAAGTGCTGTTTTGGGACTTTGGTAGCAACTGCTACATGTAACTACTTGAGGAATTTTTTCTCTTCTGAATCATGACGTAACAATATTGAGGAAGTTTTTCTCTTCTAACTATCACATTTCTAATCATGATACTATACGTTTGAACGTATACTGATATCTGTACAATTAAATTGTATTGATGTCTGAGATCATTGATGACGTCATTTCCCCCAGGTGTAGAACTGTTACTACCAGTAACTACTGAGGTATGACGGTAATTCAGCTAGTGTGTTTGGCACAATTGAAAATGAGCAAAATATAGAAATCACGTGTCTGTAACCGACTTTGTATATCTGAATGTCCTTGTTATTCAGTAAACGTCTGAACCCCCCCCCCCCCTCCCCCCTTCCATCATGTATTTGTGCATAATTAGCTATAATTATTATAAGGACTGGATTAACATTTTACATGATAGGGTATTGAATTAATTAGTTTTATAAACTATACAACAAATATACAATCCCCATATACATGTAGCAGTGTATATATTTCATATATAGTAATAAAGTCTTGTATTAATATTAATTTTTAAATGTAATGAAAATAATTTCCCTAAAATGCAGGAACTGGATTGTAAAGTTCATTTTTTAAGTCCTTCGTGCATATTTTCATTCAATTCAATTTTCTCCAATGTAGATTTACAGCAGACTTTTCAAAACTAGACCAGTTAACATACTCAATGGCAGACCGGAAGTACTTGTTTCAGCTCTTGATATAAGTGGCGCATCATTCTGACCACTGGAGTTGTTCACCCTTCGAGGACGCTCTGTCGTTGTGCTGAGTTCCTTGACTTTGACCTCCACTTCCTGGCAGAGAGGCAGATTTCCTAGGTACAAGAAAATCAAGTAAAAGTCGCTCCATTATATCATGAACCGCGTGCATCATGCCAATGCCTCCTAAGAAATACGAGATATATACCTTGTTTCTCCTCTTCTGATGAAGTTTCTTTACATTTAAAAACATATTCTTGGGTTACACTGTATGTAAGGCATTCTCTTTGCGTGATGTCACAGTTGTTTAGATTGGGAAGAGGCCGATCTACAATCCTATCACAAATCCTTGTCACCTAGAGAATGAGTAATCGAAATGCAATGAAACTATATATCTACATTTCCAAAGTTTTTCTTTCGATATCTTTACCAGTTGTAATGTGATAGCAAATATTCTTGTGATTATGATATAGATGTAAAAATTCGCGTATGAATCTCGATAAATATAGTACGTCTATATCAAAAGCTGGATATTCCAACAGAAATAAGAGTAGAATGTAAATATAAAAATAATTCCATTTCTGAAAATACATGAGGGTATGAACTGCAACGCTTCACACCGGCATACTTATCATAACGCGCTTCATGAGGTATACTGGCGTGGAGTGTCGCAGTTCATGTCCTTATGTATTTTCAAAAATAAAATCTATTTTTTAAATGTATTATACTTATAAAATTAAATACTGGATTTGATTGAAAACAATTTAGTTTATCGGGTAAATTTGATGAAATTTTACTTTCGTCATTATTTGTTATTTTTTGGGCGGAGAGAATTAACCCATGTGAGAAATGACTTGAAGTTGTGGGTTCAATTCTTAATCCCGCCGCTGTATCAAACGTTTAACATAGACAGTTATTTTTCCTTCACCAAATGCTTGGCATTTAATAGCAGAGAAAGTAACAGATTTTTCGAAAATGTAATAAAAAAATTAAAAATAACAAACAAATATTAAATATCGTGTATTGAAAAGCCCTTTCTTTTCCATATAGGGTTAAAAAAAATATAAACGTATCATTTAACACAATCAAAGTCTCCATAAGGAATATGATATTTTTAGAACCTTTAACATCTGATTTTCACAAAACATGCCGGAAAACCCATCAGGACAGTCACATGCAATATTTGGTGCCACTTCATTGTCTCTGCAGGTCAAATTTCCACCATTGATACATGGTCCATTGTTATTTAAGCTGTACCTTTCACAATCAGGACCTACAACAGGACACAAACTATCTGCAGAGCTATTTTATACATGATAATGCCCCAGGTTTTCCCTGAGAATTGAGATTTGAGCAAGCTTTACGATAATTACTATCAGTGCTTTACGATATCCCCAACATAAAAATACAGCTATTGATGATTGATTGATTGTTTGTTTGTTTTACTTTCCGTCGAGAATTTTTCACTCGTATTGAGACGTCACCAGCTGTAGGTGAAGTACCACAAATTTAGACCTATGCTTAGCGTTCAGGGCCGTAGCAGTGAGGGTTCTTTAACGTGCCAACGCCTACCATGACACGGGACCTCCGTTTTTAAGGTCATATCCGAAAGACCCGTGATGCTCACTTCTAAATGCCGAGCATTTGGTGAAGGAGCAATCACTACCAATTTTTCAACTTAGGTTTGAAGCGGCCATGGCACGAGCGGGCCTCAAACTCACGACCTCCTGGTTACGAAGCGAACGCTCTAACCACTGAGCCACCGCGACCGGTCAGCTATTGATGGCATACCTTAATCTAAATTACACACATGTATTTGTCTTCTAAGTATAATAAACTTTAATTCGAAAGGAAACTCATATCTGAGGACTAAATCAAGCTCAACGTTTTCATCTTTCATCTTCTTCGATATATCTATTTTGAAAAATGATAACAGTATTTTGAAAAGCGTCACAAAATCAATAAAAGATTATCCTCGATTTGAATTATCACTTACATTTTAACTTTGTTACGTCGTCCGAAGTTTGTCCACTCGGACAAGCTGTATGAGAATGATATTTTGCCTCGTACACATTATAAAAGGAACAGACACACTCGGGTCTGATGAAGACGTTCGTACGGCCACATCGTAATCCTCCTCCATCTGCAAAGAGAGCAACTTTCTTATTATTACTTCCTAGAAGACACCACCTGTTCTTATCATTACTTCCCACAAGACAGCACCTGTTCTTATCATAATTACTTCCCACAAGACAGCACCTGTTCTTATCATAATTACTTCCCACAAGACAGCACCTGTTCTTATCATAATTACTTCCCACAAGACAGCACCTGTTCTTATTGCATCCTACAAATGAGCACCTGTTCTTATTATTGCCTCCCACAAGACAGCACCTTTTCTTTATATTACTTCCCACAAGACAGCACCTGTTCTTATTACTTCCCACGAGAGAGCACCTGTTATTATTTATTATTGCCTCCTACAAGGAGCACCTGTTCTTATTATTACCTCCCACTATATAGCATCAATAGTTATTAGTTTATTACCTCCCACAAGAGAACACCCGTTCTAATTCCCTCCAAAATTTATTTTTAAGTTTGAAAACTTTTCTTCACGTTTTCTCTGTTAAATATATGACCAAACAAAAAATATGACATACCAGATTTGTGACAAGTCCTTTTGTCATCTGTTAACAGAAATCTTGGAACGTCTATCGAAAGAAGGAATAATTATACAATTAGACAGATATACATCTTATCCTGTATACAAATTCAATATTTTCTTTAAAAAAAACCCATAAAGTATCACTTTGCATCTGGAATACACACGGTGGCGAATCACGTGACTTTGAAATGATTGATCACAAGAAAAATGGCTACTAAAGTCAACACAAGTAAAACATTCAAACGAGAAAGAAACACCTTTATCAATAACAAATGGTCACATAACTTATATATGAACATTTGAAGAATTTTCGCCAGAAAAAATCTATAATAAATTTAGTAGTTCTACGTATGATAGAAGCAGAGAACACGGACAATTTTCAAAACCTTTCTGACCGCAAAAAACTGTCAGTGCGCTCCGTTTCTCTCGCACGTAGAACTACCAGTTTAGAAGTTTTTTCCTCCGAGAAAATTCTTCAAATGTTCATTTAAATTATGTGGAATTCGTCACCGTCATACAGTTACGGCTGTTTTCTTGGTGTTTGTTTTATTTTTTAAGAAAAGAAAACAGCCCTCCAATTTTCTGCCAAATTATCGTACAAGCCTGAGAAAAAGCGACAAACTTACCTGGTGGTAATAATAATTTTTCTTTGTCTTGTATAATCACACATTGGGGAGGTACATCTGGAAATCATTTAACAGTTTTAGAACAATGCAACACTCAGAAAAATACTGTACTGGAATTTCCATGGCTACTTCTACTGGTATTTAACTTACACATAAGTGAAAATATATTCCATTATACACATAGGGGGCCTCAATCAATCAATCAACCATTATACACATATTATTATTATTATTATACTATTTTTATATAGCGCCTTATCTAATTATATAATTACTCTAAAGCGCTTAACATGTAAAACAAGGGCAATATTAAAAACGAACATTATATAAATTGAAAGGTCACAAAAATAATAATCATCTAAAGTCGAAATGGGAGGTATTAGTAATTTTTTTTTTTTGAGACATAAGGGGTCTCAATCAATCAACCATTATATATATAGGCGACCTCTCCATATGAGGGAAAAATTCTCGAGCGGGACGTTAAACAATATATAATCAATCAATACACATAGGCGTGAGTCTCAATTAAAAGGCAGAACAAAAATAGACCTCCTTTAGTTCTCAAATAGGGATAAACTTACTTAAATTTTGTGTCAAAGAAAACGACATTAAAGATGCACACAGGATCGTTAATGACAGTGTTCCCATTCTGTGAGTGTTACATCATAGACCTCGTTATCTGCGAAAAATAACAGTCAACATTGATATACACCAGTACATCAAAAAGAAACAATATAAATATCAGTATGATCACGTGATATTACTGTTTCACTCTGATGAAAGTAACACAGATAAGACAGCTATATATGGTGAGCTAGAGCAGAGTACATTATGATATATCACATAGCACACAACACAAATAAGATAGCATATCATCCAATTAAAATAAGAATTTAAGATCCGCTCACGTAGATCTGACATAACCATCATGACCTTCTGTTTGGAACATTCAAGAGAACTATCAGCCAATCAGACTGCACCATACAGGCAAAAACGGCTATTTAACCGGTTCCCAGTAATTGGGGAAAGAGTACCAATTTATTTCCCATAGACCTCAGCATTAACATTTGGTCTTCTCACTAACTAAGGAAATTAATTGTAGATAAATGACCGCCAAGATTTCAAAATTCATTCCAAGTGCTAATAAAAAAACGACAAAAATTATATTGGGTCCAGTTGCTTTTATAGGTCATATTTTTTAAACACATAGCAATCTGCAGTAAATTACACCTTTCATTTCAAACATACCCTTACCATGGCAATTTCCTCAGTCATTTCTCGATTTTGTGCGATAATTTTTCATCCCGACAATTAATTTAAACCTCTATATTATTTCTCTCAATTTCAAATAATTTCCCTCCTCGTATTAGGCAATCTCGCTACACCTAAACATTTACATCTTCGCTTAATCCTGGGGTAAACTGCGTCCGCGTGACGCATCGGAGGTTTAGCACTCTCATACCACACCAAAAAGCAAAACATAGAGATGTCAGTATGATCACGTGATATTAATCAGGCTAGGCGATCTTCTGTATTTCGTTTGTTTTGAAAAATATTACATCGTGCCATTAACGAATTTAAGTACTGTAATTGTAAGACAGTAATTAGATTACGCAGATGTGCCAATCAAATAAAAATTTGACAATAAATTTGCTATAAAACTTAGCATATTAAATTGTTTATAAACTTGACAATGCTTCTCTTTCGCATTTTTCCGGAATGGTGTTTCCGAGGTTAATGCACATCGGAGATTACGAACTGGAATTACTGTCAGGAAAACAATAATTATTGAATCGACATTTATATATATATGTAATCAACCCCGTGGGGATCCGGGTTAGAGTAGGTCCTCAGTACGTAAGAGGCGACTAAATGGGGCGGTCCTTCGGATGAGACTGCCAAAACTGAGGCCCCGTGTCACAGCAGGTGTGGCACAATAAAGATTCCTCTCTGCTCAAAGACCCTGAGCGCCGAGCATAGGACTAAATTTTGTAGCCCTTCACCGGCAATGATGTCGTCTCCATATGAGTGAAAAATTCTCGAACGGGATGTTAAACAATATATAATCAATCATTGAATCATTTACCGTCAGTTACAGCTTGTATTACTTTAAAGGCAAACATCAGAAATGTGTATGGTTTTAATCACAACCCTTCACTGATTCAGATTTAAAACTCACTCACAAACCTTCATTGATTCAGATTTAAGACTCACTCACAACCCTTCACTAATTCGGATTTAAAACTCACTCACAACCCTTCACTGATTCGGATTTAAAACTCACTCACAATCCTTCATTAATTCGGATTTAAAACTCACTCACAACCCTTCACTAATTCGGATTTAAAACTCACTCACAACCCTTCACTGATTCAGATTTAAGACTCACTCACAACCCTTCACTAATTCGGATTTAAAACTCACTCACAATCCTTCATTAATTTGGATTTAAAACTCACTCACAACCATTCACTAATTCGGATTTAAAACTCACTCACAACCCTTCACTGATTCGGATTTAAGACTTACTCACAACCCTTCACTGATTCGGATTTAAAACTCACGCACAACCCTTCACTAATTCGGATTTAAAACTCACTCACAACCCTTCACTGATTCGGATTTAAAACTCACTCACAATTCTTCACTAATTCGGATTTAAAACTCACTCACAATTCTTCACTAATTCGGATTTAAAACTCACTCACAACCCTTCACTAATTCGGATTTAAAACTCACTCACAACCCTTCACTGATTCGGATTTAAAACTCGTTCAAAATCCCTCACAGATTCGGATTTAAAACTCATTCAAAATCCCTCACAGATTCGGATCTACAGTAATGTTGTACTATAAATTCGTGACAATGGCGGATCTGAAGGAGGAAATACTGGGATTAACCCCTTCCATTCGGCGGAATTTTTTTTTTATTATTAAACAGAAATTCGGATTATTTTGTGGTCTTCACTTTCTTCCATACCCCTTTCTTGGCGGAAAAGTTACAAACAGGGTCGCAACTATCCCTTGGAAATTTTTGTACCTAACCTTGCATGTTTTCTGTAATTATCTGACCCGAGTGTCCGAATGCTTGAAAATCAAAGTGTGAGTTCTATCAGTATAAACATCAGTATATCTATCAGTATAAACAAACTACACGATCAGTAATTTACCCCGTGATTTGTTGACTTTATCCACAGACAAGCTAAATCAAAGATGAAAATTGGGGCACGTACGGATCTTAGAAGTAGCAGGCTTCTGTAGCAGTGTCTGTGTGTTTTTAAGAATTTTAACTTATCTCCATACAGTTCAGTGGCGCATTTCTGAATTTTATATCATTTCTATACAGTAGAGGTAGCTCAGTGGTAAGAGCATTCGCTACCTGACGGAAAGGTCGTGAGTTCGAGTCCCGCTCATGCCATGGCCGCTGTAAACATGGGTAGGGATTGCTCCTTCGCCAAACGCTCGGCATTTAGAAGCGAGATTTAGGGTGTTTAGGATATGGTGTTAACAATGAAGGCCCTGTGTCGCGGCAGGAATAGGCACGTTAGAGAGCCCAAACAACTACGATCCTGAGCATCAAGCATAAGTCTGGAAGTCTGAATTTGACGTCTCAATAGGAGTAAAAATTAACAAATATAAAATCTCTTTAACAGTTCAATCGTGTATTTCTGTTCAGTTTATCACCCATTCTCAGCTGATGTGCGAATTACTGTCGCCGACCTATATATTGAAAATACATAATGTTTGGTGTAATAGTATTATTTAAGCTAATTAGTTTTCAAAAGAAAATCTATATTTACCCATTGATATGTAAACTGAATATAGCAAGGACTTCCGTTACACACAAAAATGAAACGTACGTTACTGTCGCCAGAGCAGGTATTTTATATTTCAGGATCAGTAATATAAAATTACGCATATTAGCACTTCAACAGATGCTTAACTATCTATAATAAAGTTAGATAGCACGAATGAGACCAAAAAGTAGGTATCATTGTATATTTTCAGTTTTGGAAAATGAATGGTCTTCTAAAGTCATTTCACCAATCCATGACATTTAATATCATTGCTTGATTGATTATATATTGTTTAACGTCCCACTCGAGAATTTTTCACTGATATGGAGACGTCACCATTGCCGGTGAAGGATTTCAAAATTTAGGCCTATGCTCGACGCTTATGCCTTCGAACAGGGAGGGATCTTTAACGTGCCACACTGCTGTGACACGGCCTCGGTTTTGGCGGTCTTATCCGAAGGATCATCCCATTTAGTCGCCTCTTACGACAAGCAAGGGGTACTAAGGATCTATTCTAACAACCCCGATCCCCACGGGCCAACATTGAATATAATATAGCCTATAATTTTTCGCCTACATATTAGTTTTCTTTGCTAATAATGATAATTTTACAACTTGAAAAAAGTAAATAACAAATATAGTTTCTTTGTATATGTAATAGAATTCATAATGCTTTTTATTCGCATTACTCGAATTTAAATATCGTTTTTACTAAGTGTATGGATAAGGATGAAACGTACTTTACCTCGTATTTTCCAAAAATGAGTTTTTTAATACAATAATGCATTGTGAAAATTGTATAATACATCTTTCGTGACGTGGGGTTGACCTTTGATTGATTGATTATTTATTGCTTTCCGCCACAATCAACAATTTTTCAGTTATCTGGTGGCGTCCAGTTTTTGTTGGTGGAGGAGAGAACCCAGATATAATGTACCTGGGAAGAGACCACCGACCTTCCGCAAGTAAACTGGCAAACTTGCTCACATAACAATGTAATACGTTCCGAGATTCGAACACGCGCCGACAGAGGTGAGAGGCTTTGTGATTTTGAGCCCGATGCCACGGAGGCCCCGGTTGACCTTTGAGTAACAATGCATCGTTTGAAACGTTAAGTCACCAAATCATAAGAAAATATGTTTAATAATGTGTCAAATTTTGCATAAAGTTTTGAAAGCCTCCATGTTTAAGATTCGAAGGAAAATAGAACCAACACAAAAATATTTGAGATAAGTGTGACGAGTTCCCTAATTTTGAAATTTTGTGATGTAAACAAATATAATATGTATAATACTTTAATTATGCAAATAAATTTTAGACGATAAATGTATATTTTCCCATTTCTGAACTTGCAAATGATGTTCTACCTACATCAATACGACATTATGCGGGGAAATGTACGTGATATTTTGTAACGTAATTTATATTTGGGTAAACTATCCGATTGTATTCATGAACTTTACACTCTGTCCATCATGATACATTACTCCTACTGTCAGAGAATTATAGTTTGAAGTATTCCAAGCGTTCAGATGTATTGTTAATATTGATCATAACCAAGATTTACATTTATTTGTTTTATAACGTATTACAGTATTGCTAAATTGAAGGAATGTGAATTTTTTTAAAATATCAATTGAAATGATGGTTTTTCCATGTTGTTCAGAATCAATATATGTGGTTCTATCAAATTATTTACAAATTCCATTTACAATGAATAATTTGTGATGAATTCCATATTTATGTTGGTAACGTACACATGGTCTAAACGTTAGCGCACAATCAACATTACAATGCTACTCTGGGAAAAGAACCCGTTACTGATCCACGTGTCACTCTAAAATATCAAGTACATAGAATCGAAAGTCCCCCCCCCCCCCTTTTTATGACGACCATTATTTATTTTGTATTGCATATTGTATTGTCTATTGACCAAGAACTATACGATTCATATTGTATTGTACTATACGATTCATATAAAGGATATATAGGTGACTGGCCCCCACTATCGTTGATAATAACAGAGAATGAAGACTTATGAATAAAACCGATTGAGCATTAACAGCATATGGCCTCATCCCACCCACCCCGATTTAAGAATATGAAATGTTGAGAATTTTTTTAAATACCGAAAGTGGAGACAATTTAATAAAATGAAGTTTTGGACAAAAATCTTTGAGGTAGTCATTGTAGAAGACCCCCTCCCCCTCCCCTCCCTCGATCGAGTTAAGAACTATAGGATCGGTTTAAACAGGTTTTTTTTTAGGACACCTGAGTTTACTTGTAATTTTATGATCCCCGGGGTAGGGATTCTGACCCCAGGGCAGGGTCAAACTTGGTATTTAGTTTTCAAGTGTAAAACATTGAAAAAACATCTTTGAAGCTATTCATACCAAATTGAAACTAAATGGATATCTATAATGAGCAGGTAGCCCTTTTCCAAAATTGTAAATTTCGTAATCTCAAGGGTAGGGGTTTTGGTATGAGGGTGGGGGCAAAATGATCAGTGACTAAATGTGCTAACAATTGAACATTTTTAACTTCTTGATAATTACCATTCCAACTCCTCTGAAATTTTGTTTGAAGCATCATTTGGAGAAGGGGGACACGAATTACACATATCAGGTCTCGTGCTCCCCTGGGGCCCTAGGGGTGGAACAAAAACTGTTAGGATAAGAGAACAGAAAGCTATAACATGTTCTGTAGTTGGACGATACCTTGAATTCCAATTTCTTTAAAGAATATCAAGATTACTACACATGTAGAAAGCTGCATGAAAAACGAATACAGTGCAATATTTCAAAGTGACGTGACAGAAAAATAGCGTCTTCATCTGGGGACTACTTTTCTAGACCCATGAAATACTCCAAGACTGTTTCCACTGATTATTTTCAATATTCTTGCAGCATATTTTCGTTTCAGAAGTACGTATTGATAGAGAAACTAACTCAGTATCATCTTTCAAAAATGTGTGATCTCGTGTAACATTTCAAGTGTTAATTTACTTGGTATAGGGTGCTTATGTTTGACAGTGTGTAAAAATAAAACGTATGAAAATTACATGCAAATAATTATATTTCTCTTATCTGCAATTAATTAGCTATATAAAAAATTACAGAAAGGTAGTTATTGATTGATTTTTTTGTTGTAATCCGTCACACTCCACAATTTTTCAGTTATCTGGTGGCGTCCAGTTTTTGTAGGTGGAAGAGAGAACCCAGATACAATGTACCGGGGAAGAGACCACAGACCTTCCGAAAGTAAATGTTTGAATTCTTTATTTTATGTTTTCAGCAAAAAATAAATAAATAATAATAAATAAATAAAAATAGTAAATTGCACATATTAACTGAGAATGTCTGTTATAAATTATCTCTATTCAGTTAATTTGTGTATATGGAATTAAAAATCTCTATACAGTTCAGTAATATTTATTTCTGTTTATTTGTGCATTTCCGAATTATAAATGACTAATATTATGATATAGGTGGTGGTTTTTTGTTTTTGTTTTTTTTTGGGGGGGGGGGGGGGTAATCGGTTAGAGTACACTCGCTTCGTTAAATTCTATCTACGTTTTTGCTCTAGATATTGCTATCTACCAAATTCACTGAAATCTAAAGAATTAATGACGACATCCAGCTTTAAACATTAAAAAATACAATGTATATTTATTTCTAAATCTAGGATTTAGTTTGCCTTTCCTCCAAATATGTTTATCTATTGAATTTCCCAAACATTATGTCCTATATCTATTTCGTGTTGTAGAACATATAGATGTATGTATTAGATATATACTGCTTGAGTACTAACTTATACATATATATGACCGGTCGCGTAGCTCAGTGGTTAGAGCGTTCGCTACGACGAAAAATGGGTAGTGATTGCTCCTTCGCCAAACGCTCGGCATATTTCGGATATGACCTTAAAAAATGGAGGTCCCGTGTCACGGTAGGCGTTGGCACGTTAAAGAACCCTCTCTGCTACTGCCCTGAGCGCTAAACATAGGTCTAAATCTGTGGTACTTCACCTTCAGCTGGTGACGTCTCAATATGAGTAACAACAAACAAATATTTGTTTATGTACCTCACGTTTCGCCGTATGAATGTTCAGTAAACAAACAAAAATTAAACATTGATACGACTTAAATTAAAAGATTCAGACGCTTAAATATGCGATAACAAAGAAGTTAACAGATTTACACAAAAGTGCCTACAGTGAATCTTAAATATCCAAAATATGGCGGCTGACTTACCTGATCTATGTCCACCATAAAAAACCCATTAAAAACGAAAGTAGAATTTCCAACAGCTGTTGATATAAATAGCAGTACGTTTCTTTAATTCTACACTGAGTGGCCAAAAGTATTGCAACAAACATGGCTGACGTCATCACAACTTTACTCGCTTCAAATTTTATTTTTATTGCTGACGCGTTATAATGCCAACTAAGATCGAAATATCGGGGGTGTGAATTAGAAGAAGCGTAGGCTCCAAAACTATTTCAGTTTTCATTGACCGCGGTATGCAGGCTACAATTGATATGTTTAATATATCATTCCTACATAGTGTTTTCATACATTGATAAAAATAAAGTAGAATGTTTTTTTTTAATTAAGTGCCTTCAATACATATGATCTTTGAAATTCAATAATTAATTGGAAAATTTTCCTCACATCTCATGGTGTGATTTCTTTTTCTCTCAAAATTTCTGATAAATATACTTTTATTTAAATTAAGATTTAACATATTTACAGTATCATTAGTCCATAACTTAGAGTCAATTCATTTATTGTTTACTCTTTAAATTCGGATGATGTAACTAGCCATACTAACGATATTCCTGTCTTTCGAACTCGGCTATTATTGGTTCATCATTGCGGATATGAAATAAAAAATCTACAGATCCCTGTATCGTCATCTGTACGTTTTATTGAAATATTTGCTACTGAAGTGTTTATTAACATTACCGATACACTTAATACAAATTTATGCATTAATTAACATCAATGTCAACAGCAAGCGATCCTTGACCATCAAGGAACATAACCAAGCGCAGCTCGATCCGCAAACACTCGGGTTTTTTGGGGTGGGTGGGGGGTGGTTATTAATTTTGTTAGCTATGTAGAGATGTATAGACTCGCTACCCCCCCCCCCCCTTACAATGCCTTTTTTGTTCTCTTTTAATAATGTACTAATGTACACTCCCTCTGTCAAGCTTATTGTATGAAAAGTGGATAGGCTATTTCGTATCAGAAAGTGCCCCCCTCCCCCCATTTGACAAATGTTTAATCATTCCTCATACAAAAAGATATGTACATGCTGTATAAATGACGCATGATCGGTCGATAGACTCTGTGTTTACTGTACAAAAAATAAATAAATAAATAAATAAAAAAAAAAAAAAAAAAAAAAAATGGCGAACATAGGTAGGCGCTCGGGTCGTGGACAATGTTAATGAACACTACCTTACTTATCGAGGAAATCTGAACTCTAATCGTGACACTTTTTCCCTCACTGTATGATGTGGACTTTTAGTTTTTTCTAATCTATAATGCTTATTATACACTAGTATGAACAGAAAAGCGCATTTCATTGGCCGCGACCACTAGAATGAACAGAAAAGCGCATTTCATTGGCCGCGAACACTAGTATAAACAGAAAAGCGCATTTCATTGGCCGCGACCACTAGAATGAACAGAAAAGCGCATTTCATTGGCCGCGACCACTAGTATGAACAGAAAAGCGCATTTCATTGGCCGCGAACACTAGTATGAACAGAAAAGCGCATTTCATTGGCCGCGACCACTAGAATGAACAGAAAAGCGCATTTCATTGGCCGCGAACATTAGTATGAACAGAAAAGCGCATTTCATTGGCCGCGACCACTAGAATGAACAGAAAAGCGCATTTCATTGGCCGCGACCACTAGTATGAACAGAAAAGCGCATTTCATTGGCCGCGAACACTAGTATGAACAGAAAAGCGCATTTCATTGGCCGCGAACACTAGAATGAACAGAAAAGCGCATTTCATTGGCCGCGACCACTAGTATGAACAGAAAAGCGCATTTCATTGGCCGCGACCACTAGAATGAACAGAAAAGCGCATTTCATTGGCCGCGAACACTAGTATGAACAGAAAAGCGCATTTCATTGGCCGCGACCACTAGAATGAACAGAAAAGCGCATTTCATTGGCCAAGATATAAGACCATGAACTTCTGTGGATCGGTGTATTGAAGACATACGAAAGACTTATAGAAGATCGACAAAAATATGGGCTATATACATCACAACTAATATGACCTTCTGATTAAGCATGTTTAAAATATATTATAACGCAAAAAAGTTTGATAAAAGTAAGTTTTAAGATCCATTTTTAAAGCTTGGCATGAAGAACTTTTTTCACTTAGAGAACCAAGAGCAAGAACGATAACTCGCATAAATATGCCATACTTGTACATACAAATCAACTGTTCAGTTATTATCATTTCTTTTATTATTGTCATTTTCTTTGTAACCTCTGAATGGGTTTCTAATACAAATATTAGTAACAAAAATTTGTAAACCTTTTTTTTTTTTTTTTTTTTGTCATTGAAATGGAAAATCACGATTTTAAAACAAAAATTTTCTTACACCAAAATGACAGCCATTATATCTTTTAAATGATATTATTCTATACGCAGATAACCCGCTATCCCCTGTTTTCCCCTGTTTCTACACATATTGCAAAATCCCTGATATCTGAAACCTATATATTTATAATATATAAAAGTTCGATTTTTTTATTTCTACAAATAAGACTTTACGATCGTATCGGTACTCTATATGTCACGTGATTTTTAACACGTGTACATTTCACTCAAACTCAATAAATGGGCAGTTAATGTCGCCATGAAATTACAAACACGTGATAATCAGCGAAACAGGAATTAGAGTAGTAATATAAAGTTAGTACATGTGTCTTTCAAAAAAAAACTTCAAAAGATTGAAGAAATTCGTTCATTTCCGTGTAAAAATTCACTGGACATATCTCAAATGACATCGTTACTGTCACCATATTAATGAGGGATATTTGCTCGAATAACTAGATTAAGCGCCCTTTATGTACCCATATACTACTTTTCAATTTGAAAACGTAATGATTTCAAACACACTAGGTTAGTTCACAGGTCTGAGAATTTGTTTACATGAAGTTGAACTTGTCCCCAGTTTCTGTTTGTTACGCTAGAAGTACCGCACCACAAAAGTTGTCAACTACATCTTAAAATGTAGATAAGCTGAAATACGCTAGAAGTACCGCACCACAAAAGTTGTCAACTACATCTTAAAATGTAGATAAGCTGAAATAAGACATTGCTAGGCTGTTTAGTAACGATAAATGTCCAAATATTGAATAGAATTATTTTCATCTAGTCGTATCAAGAATCTTGAGCCTAGATTTAAGACTGTATTGTTCTTTACAATCAAATAGGAGGAAATAAATATATGTACCCTCTGCCAATTCATGAGCGTACTTGCTGTCTTCAAAAATAGATATAATCAAAAGGAATATATCTTTCCGTTTTATTTTTAAGCAAACTATGGGAATGATTGTGGTTTTTTTTTTACCAAAATATCCGTTACCGCATTTCACGAAACTGTGAATCGAATCCTAGCTTGAGCCAGAGCCTTCAGAAAAGTTTAGAAGATTGTATGTCATCGATAACGAGTAATGGAAAAGCTTGATAATTGTTAGTTAAATGTATACTCCAGGCAACAGACATTTCCCGATACTGCATACTCAGAAGCGAGTACAATTTTTAATAAAGTTTGCAGTCAAGTTTAGTTGATAAGGTTTTAACATTAGCATTGCTATTTGTTTTAAATGTTTAAACAGTTTCGATAAAATAAAAAGGTTTCAGTTAAAAGTTTAAATTTAACACTTTATGATCCTGTAACGTACAGTTCCCATCTGTAAAGAATTTACATTACGAATTTATACTAGACGTGTTAGTGTTGGAGGATAAATTTCCTTTGTTATCAATCCGAAAAATATACTGTATATTCAAAAACATCTTACGCACCCAAAACAAATTTAACATATACAGTTTCTGTTTGTTACGCTAGAAGTACCGCACCACAAAAGTTGTCAACTACATCTTAAAATGTAGATAAGCTGAAATACGCTAGAAGTACCGCACCACAAAAGTTGTCAACTACATCTTAAAATGTAGATAAGCTGAAATACGCTAGAAGTACCGCACCACAAAAGTTGTCAACTACATCTTAAAATGTAGATAAGCTGAAATACGCTAGAAGTACCGCACCACAAAAGTTGTCAACTACATCTTAAAATGTAGATAAGCTGAAATAAGACATTGCTAGGCATTAAATTAAATCTAAATATATCTATGATAATTAGAAATATGAATACTATCAATCACAGTATCTTTTAAATATATTCATAATCTTCAAAATTAAAGTTGTTGAATTCTGAAATGTTCGTTATTTTAATTTTAAGGGATATATATATATATAAAAGATTTTATTACGTTTACATGGTGGGTTTATTTTTGGCGTTTTGCAAATGAATAAAATTTGAACAAATTCAGCTTCATCTTTATCTATTTAGATACTGTTCATATTAGTTAGATATTGTTCATATTAGTTAGATATTGTTCATATTAGTTAGATATTGTTCATATTAGTTAGATATTGTTCATACTGATATGAACACTCTCTTCCGAAATTCGAAATCATAATTCAACTGATCAGTTGGATTTTCATTTCGTGAACATGTGCTCGGGCTGTTTATTCCAAATGTCAGTAGAAATTAAATCTGCTGAAGTGTCGTTAACAGTTCTACTCTGTGGTGGAGCTTGTCTATGTCACTTACAAAATGGAACATATTGAGCACAGTTCCTATATATACCTCTTTGTATTATTTTTATGTCGCGGGTAGACTGGTCCCGAAATTTCATAGCCCTAGATAAGTAATCAGTGTTAGAAATGAGCTCACAGAAATACGCCCTCTTTGATGTCAGAGAAAACTTAGAGCAATAAATCTTGCATATTAATTAATCTAAAAAAAAAAATCACAAGTCGTGACACTTCAGTATGACTCAAACTGAACACATGTTGTCGTGCAGTCTGTTACCAAATGAAAACATGCAATTAAATATGTTGTCTCGTTCTTCTCATATTATATTGATTCGCATTAGTGAATATATATATATATATATATATATGTATATATGTAACAGGTTTTCTTAATTGCTGTTTCAGCTTGATGACAGGCATTTCTGAGATTTTCCTGAAGGGTTTCAATATATGAAGAAGTCAATTTGAATTGGCAATTTCGCTCGATTCCAAAAATGAGATATACAGGAAGATTCGGTTCTCGACCAAACATCAAATAATACGGAGAAAATCCTGTTGAATCATGTACAGTACAGTTGTACGCATGTACAAGTGGAGAGACATGTTTTTTCCAATTATGTTTCTATTCTGGATCCAAAGTGCCTAACATAGAAATAATGGTCCTATTAAAACGTTCTGTATTTCCATTGCCCATGGGATGGGATGGTGTAGTTCTTGATTTGGATATCCCAGTAATTTGGCATAATTCTTTAATCAAATTACTACAGAAGTTTGCTCCTTGATCTGAATGGAGTTTCTGCGGCAGACCATAATGAACAATAAAGTTATTAAAAATTGCCTCAGCAGTGGTCTTAGCTGTTTGATTCTTTGTTGGTACTGCTACTGCATATTTGGTAAAGTGGTCGGTCAAAACCAAGATGTTCTGTATGTTTCCCTTGGATGGTTCTAATGCCAAGTAGTCCATACAAACTAACTCTAATGGTTGAGTAGTAGTAATATTAACTAATGATGCTTTCTGGTTGTTTGGAGTCTTGAACTTAATGCATCTCTCACACTCATCAACCCACTTCAATACATCTGTGTGCATCTTTGGCCAGTAGAATCTACTACGCACTAAAGAAACAGTTTTGTCTCTGCCTGGATGACCCATATCATTATGCAAATAGTGTAGGATCACAGGACTAAAAGTATTTGGCACAACATATTGTTGATGACAGGTACCATCTGCATTTTGTGTTTCTCTAATAAGTATGTCATCTTTCATCTTCAGCTTCCTAAAGTTCTGGTAAAGAATTGTCTCAACCTAATGTGGTAGTGTTATATACATGGCCTTCCTACTAGCTCGGGCTAGTGGGTTAACCCTTTAGCTCGATCGGTAGAGCACTGGACTGTCGTGCTAGAGGTCCTGGGTTCGATTCTCATCAGAAGCACAAATCAGTCTCTGTTACATTTTGGTTCACTTACATTTCCCCTGTGCCACAACCGGCATTAAGGCTGGAAAGGAGCACACTAGACATTCCTGAGTAGTATTGAACCTAAATCCCTAGACTTCCGGTTGGCCTCTAGCAGGAGTGAGCACGAGGAATTTTCGGCGATTCGAAAACGGCCGTTGTGCTTTATGTAAGTGGCGAACTGAAACTGTTGAACTTTTGGCACAAAGCCGTTGTATATATGTTTGTTTTTTTCCTACTGTAAATACGTTTGACTTTGTACCTGTATAGGTTTTGAACATTGAAACTTTGACAATGGCAGCCACGTCAGGTGGCGGCCATAGTGGCGGATCTAGTGGTTTCACTTTTCAACGAAAGTACTGTCGTGAAAACACATTAGTTGTTGATGTGCGTGATAATTCACGTGTTAAACCTGATGAACTTATCAAATTTGTGCATGAAAACTGTGGAATTGGGTCCATTTATGCCTGTGTCCCAAAGTCGGGGAATCTTTACGAAATAACCTTAGATGGAAAAGCACCCACTCAGTATTTATTGGAGGGGATCAAAGTGGGAGAAAGGGTGTATGAATGTAAGGAGGTTGTACAAAGTTCCTTGGTTGTTGGCTTCCTACATTTACCAGCATATATTGAGGATGTAGAAATTGAAATCGCACTTCAAGCAATGAAAGTAGAATTATTATCCCCTATCAAGAGAAGGTACTATCCTGGTACAACTATTGCAGATGGTACACGTTACGCGAAAGTGAAATTACCAGAGAATATGTCCTCATTTCCATACACCATGAGATTCCAAAAAGAATATTACAGATGTATATATAATGGTCAAATAAAGGTGTGCTCGCTTTGTTATTCTAGTGAACATTTATTTAGAGCGTGCCCCAAATTTGTCTGCTATAAATGTAAATGTCAAGGACATTACGCAAGAGCTTGCAAAACACAGCATTGTGGAGATTGCGGTGAATGGGAACACAGGTGTGTATGCGAAGAACGCATGAATGAACACGAATTGGAATCTGAAAATATTGAATGGAGTTCTGACATAAAGGATCAGGAGGCGAGTGACGAGAAAGATGACGGAGAGGGTCAAAATGGGGAATCTGGTGAAAATTGTACTTCTTCACGAGAAAACAAAAATATCGAAACAAATACAGATACTGACTGTAACGGAACTCAAACGGAGCACGTTCAAGATTCTGAAAACGCGGGTGATGATAACGTTGTGATGGAAGACATCAATGCTACAGAGACTCAAACGAGTGATGAGGACACGGGAGACAACTCAGAATCAGAAACGGAGGTTGTTCTGAACACCACAAATGGTAAAATGAAACGAAAACGAAAAAGTAGAAAGAGGAGTAAGACAAAGAAAAATAAATAACAATGGGGAAGTTATTTCTTTTCTCTTTCTTTGTAATGGTTGTGATTACATCATGGAACTGCAACGGGTTGTGCAATATTGACAAGATGAAAAGTACGTTTAGTTTATTTGAAGAAAACAAATATGATATTATTGCTTTGCAGGAAACACACTGGAATGACCAATTAATAGAAAGTAATGGAAGGGGAATATTATTTACGATAATTTTATTTCGTCGTCTAGAGGTGTTGCATTTTTGATAAAGAATGATATCAAATCAAGTGTGGAATTAGTTAAAAGTTTTGATGGAAGGTTTTTACATATCAGATATAAAGAAAATGATGAAACTTTTGATGTTATAAATTTATATGCACCAAATGATGCAAAAGAAAGGACGTTATTTTTTCAAAATATAATAGAAGTTATTCCGGATACACCAAATCTTATAATTATGGGGGATTTTAATAACACACTTAGCGATATTGATAGAAGTGGAAAAACAAAGCATAAGTATGATCACAGTTATAAAGCATTGATGGAGATAATGAACAAATTACATGTTGTGGATATATGGAGAAAAAGAAATGAAAACGAACGAGTGTTTTCATGGAAGTGTGTTATTGAAGGTAATCTTATTCAAAGTAGAATTGATTATATGTTAGTTTCACGTTGCTTACATGCTTTTGTTAAGAACATTAGGTATTTGAACACATCATTTAGTGACCACTCCATGGTAGTTTTATTTTTCAGTACTGACGAAAGTGAAAGAGGTCCAGGTATATGGATTCATAATAATTCTTTATTGTTTGATGACATATATAAGAAAAGAGTATGTGAAATCATAGAAAGGGAAAAGAATTGTCCATTGTATACGTCTTCAATATTAGTTTGGTGGGATAATCTTAAATATAAATTAAAGAAATTTTCACAATGCTATAGTAAGATAAAAGTAAAGGAAAAGAACAAGGAGTTTTACAGAATTCAAAATGCTTTGCAGAGAATGTTGCACAATATTGCAAATGGTGTTTATGTTGATATTGAAAGGTATGAAGCATTAAAGATGGAATTGACTGAATTTGAAAATGAAAAATGTAGAGGTGCAATCCTGAGATCCAAAGCACAATGGGCAAATGACTCGGATAGATGTACTAAGTATTTTTTGAATTTAGAAAAGAAAAAGCAGGAGTCTAATATGGTTAAAGAATTAATTGACAATAATGGGTTAATTAAGAATGACACGGATTCAATTTTAGAATTACAGTATCAATTTTATTCAGGATTGTATTCCTCGGTGACAATAGAAAAAGAAAGTAAAGACAATCTTTTATCTTTTGTTGAAAAAAAACTTAATCAAACTGATGTTGAGATTTGCGAAAAGCATATTGACAGTGATGAAATATATAGGGCTATCAAAGAAATGTCAAATAACAAAAGCCCAGGTTCAGATGGTTTAACTGTGGAATTTTACAAAATGTTTTTAGCACAACTCTCGCCTATCTTATATAAGGTTTATCAAGAAGTTGAAATGAAAGGACATCTTTCTCATTCTATGAAAATGGGAATTATTACATTGATATATAAGAAAAAAGGTGACAAACGGTTTTTAAAAAATTGGAGACCAATTAGTCTTCTTAATGTTGACTACAAAATAATAGCGAGAGTTATGGCTAATAGATTAAAAGTTGTATTGCCAAATATTGTGTCAGAAAATCAGACTTGCTGTGTAATTGGTAAAGATATTGCAGATACATTGATTAGCATTAGAGACATTATAGATATGGTAGAAATAGATAATTTAGAAGGATATATTATTAAAATTGATCAAGAAAAAGCTTTTGACAGTGTAAGTTATGATTATTTGTTAGATGTTTTGAATGTTTTTGGATTTGGACCATATTTTAGAAAATGGATAAGAATTTTTTATACAGATATTTATAGTAGTGTCAAAAGTAATGGGTTTTTAACAAATTATTTTCCCATAAAAAATTCAGTGAGGCAAGGCTGTCCTATTTCTGCACTGTTGTATGTATTATTTTCAGAACCTTTAAATTGTATTGTAAGAAAAAACAGTATTATTAAAGGAATTCCTATACCAATGTCTGATGTAAGTGCACTAATGTTTCAACATGCTGATGACACTACTTTGGCTGTCTGTGAAAAAAAATCAATCTTTGAAATTTTAAAAATTTTTGATCTCTATGGCAAAGCTTCGGGTGCAAAAATCAATGTACAAAAATCTGAAATAATGTGTATAGGTTGTGGAAAACTTACTGAGAGTGAAAAGGTATCATTGAGTATATCGGAGACTAAAGTTATGAAGATATTAGGAATTTATTTTGGAAGAAACAAGCCTGAATGTGAACAACTTAACTGGCGTGAAAAAGTACAGAAAATAAGACAATTATTAAATTTTTGGAGACTGAGAAATTTATCAATTCAAGGACGAGCAGTAATAATCAATACATTATTTGTGTCAAGATTATGGTATTTTTTATCGGTTATATCAATCCCAAAATGGGCAAGAGAAGGTATTCAAAAGGAATGTACAAATTTTTTATGGAATTTTGGAAATCATTCAGTCTCATACAAAACAATTATTGGAGATAAAAGAGATGGTGGTTTGAATGTGATAGACATATATCTTAAAATGTTGTCTTTTAGACTTAAATTTTTAGCAAAGTATTTTTGCAGTACAAAACATTTTTTATGGAAATACACATGTAGATATTTTTTGTCAAAGATTTGTGGAATGAAAGCAGGGTTTGAATTATTTTTATTGAGATTAAATAAGAAAGATCTCCAAATTTTACCACAAGGTTATCAAGAGATGTTTGCTGCATGGTATGCAATAGAAGACCGTGTAGAATACAAGAGTGAAAACAATGATATTTACCATTATTGTCTATTTTGTAATCCACAAATTGTTATTAATAATAAGATGTTGAAATGGGATCATTTTATTCGATCAGGCATCACAAATATCAAAGACATTACTTATGAGGTTATTCCTGGTTTTCTACCAGTATCCTGTATTGTTGAAATGATTCAAGAAGATAATTCAGATATTGATATAAAAGTGATTAAAGAAAATTACAATTCTTTGAAATCAATTATTCCTATTGAATGGCAAAAATATGTATGTGAAAATGAATATATTAAGCATGAATTTGTACCAAATTTTCTTGTTAGTTTTAAAGATCAAAATATTGTATTCAAGTCATGTACTGTGAACATTTTTTATAAGATATTGATAGAAAAGCTTTTTATACAACCTGTTTCTGATACATTTTGGAGTAATAAATTTCAAATGGCTGATCACAATGATATAAAACATAGATGGTTGGTTTTATGGGACCATTGTAAATCACCAGATATTGTTGAAATTGATTTTAGAATTTTTCATAATATCATCTATACAAATGAAAAATTGTTTAAAATTGGCAAATCTGACTCTAAAGTATGCCCTGTATGTGTTTCTGAAAATGAAGATTTATTCCATTTGTTTTTAGATTGTAATGAATTGATTGATTTCAAGAATAATTTTGTTATATACCACCTTGAATCACTCCTGAAAGACTGTGAAAATAGAGTATACAATTCTTTGAATTTTGAGAAAATATTCCTTACTGGTTTAACAAAGAATATCAAACATGTTAATTCTTTCTTTGTTAATTTTTTTCTGTCAGTATGTAGATTTTGTATTTATAAAAGAAGGCAGATATGTTTAAGAAGTGATAAAGTACTTGATTTAAAAAGGCTGTGTAAATATACTTTGAGAAATTATATTTCTTATCATTATCATCAATTGTGCAATATTGAAAACAAAACACATGTATTTCATAAAAAGTTTTTGTATAGAAATCCTACTGTGAAAGAAACTGAGGGTATACTTTTATTCATTTTTTAAAAGAAGAATTTATGTACTTGAATTGTGTGTTTTAAGAATAATTGTATAGAATGAAATGTGATTGATATTATATGTATATACAATGTGATGAAAATAATAAAAGAAAAAAAAAAAAAAAAAAAAGAAAAAAAAAAGAGCACTGGACTGTCGTGCTAGAGGTCCTGGGTTCGATTCTCATCAGAAGCACAAATCAGTCTCTGTTACATTTTGGTTCACTTACATTTCCCCTGTGCCACAACCGGCATTAAGGCTGGAAAGGAGCACACTACACATTCTTGAGTAGAATTGAACCTAAATCCCTCCGATTGCACGTCAAAGTTCTATTTGCCTATTCATCAGTTCTGTCGTCATGTTCACTCACATTTCCCCTGTGCCACAACCGGCATTAAGGCTGTAAGAATTCTCAGATGAAACAGAAGTTGCATTATGACACCAAAATAAGAGGAGTAATCTCAAATGAAGGAGACAGAGTTTTAGTTAAGGTTGTCAGTTTTGATGGGAAACACAAAATCCAGGATAAATGGGAGGAAAATCCATACATCATCATTAATCAGCCAAATGTTTCAATTCCAGTTTATAAGGTGAGAAGAGAAGATGGCCAAGGCAGAATCAGAATTCTACATAGGAATTTATTATTGCCCATTGGTTCCAAGTTATCTTCACCTATTCCAGCACCTAGAATGAGAATTAAGAAGAGAATTGAAAAGTCTCAGGATAGAGAAAGGGGATCTGCCATCCAGGATCATTCAGAAGGATCTGATGATGATGCAGACAGTATGTATTTTACAGTGGAATGTCCTGTACCTTTGAGTGACACACTGTCTGAGGATGGAGCAGAGAGTACTTGCACTATTACTGGTGACAATCAGGGTGGTGTCGAGTATCTGGAAGGGGGATCAGGGGAGGACGCTTCCAATCAGAGTATACAGGAACTACCTGATGATCTCGATTCCAGCAGTTCTCAAATGAATGATTTACATGGACCTGCAGCTGAAGTTCATGATGATGATGATGATGATATCCAAGACGATGGTAATGAGACTAACGATTTTTACCTAGGAGGTCAACAAGAATTAGAAAGAAGCCGCAATGGATGGAACATTATGCCTGTAGTCTTCAGACACCTCAGCATTCCGAATGGAAAGATAAGGCAATATGTTTTCAGGAAATGGCTTCTCAGTTGAGAACAATGGACAAAGAAATGTCGAAAGCTCTTTTAAAAATGTTCACTGAAAAATTCTGAGTTTTTATTTGATTTCATGTTATCAATACTTCAGTATTTCAGCATACATTTCATTGGGTAAGTCTTCCTTTGAATGACGTGGAAGTCATTTTAAAAGGAGGGGAAGTGTGTAATAGTGTTTATTAATTGATTTAAATTAATAAATCTACACAGATGTACACATATATATTTCAAATTAAACATTTGAATAACCCTTATGTGTTTTTTGCTCACCTAAGTAGAACAGGCAGCATCTGTTCTGATTCAATGAATTTTGCCTTAGGTCATTAATTTAACTTTTGTATATAGGTTTGATAGTGTCCAGAGTTTCTATTGGTTTTAGTATTGTTAGCTGGTGTTTTATTGGTCAGTTCTTTTTCCCTCCAAAAGTTCTGGGTAGTGTTCAGTCATTCTTTGTGTAGTTTGACTCTAGAGTAGTCCAAAAAATAATTGACAGACATTTGCCAGTAAACTGGTCATTTCTTTAACAAGATAAGTTTATTTTCTAACTTTAATATTATTTCTAATTAGCAGTAAACTTAATAATTTGGCAGATTTAATTCCAATAGCACTTGCACAGTGAGAATGATATTTTGTGAGACATAATTATTTTGCTTGAAATTCAAGAAGTTAAATTTACGTGTTTCACATATTTGGTATTTTTAAATACATGTTTTATATTTTTATGCTGCAAGTTCATTTATGTAAATTTCATAATTTACAGTCAACCTCCATGGACATAATTTGCTAAATGAAAGATGCATTCATCACTTGTTCCCATAGAATGGTATGATGGTGTTCATATATGTCAATGTAATTTATGAATAATGTCTGCAGAGTCATGATAGTAATTTCATAAATATAGAATCAGAGTTCTAATGTTTTACATGTATAATATCACAGTGATATAGCTATTTTAAAAAAAATTGATTTATGTAATTATGTAAAATAGTAGTAACACTTTAATATGTATGATTGTATTTGTTTCAGAGTGAACACATATATAGATTTCATAGATTTTACTAATAAATCGGAGGCGACCTAAAGAACACCAAAACAGGACTTTGTTGTTATTAGAAAGAAAACCTGTTACACACAGTGTGTGTGTCTCAATTTCGAGAATGAAGGTTGCGCCAAGGAAAGAACTGGGATAAAACAGAGAGTGCTCTACATGTGTTATTGTATTTATTTAAGATCCACCCGTGACGTCATTCATTTGTTCGAACGCTCCATTACTTTTTAAGAATGGAGAGTTTCAAACAACAAAAGAATTACTAAGTATTCTGTGCACTGTAATTTCACTTTGTTCTATTATCCCTAACTAACCTCTTTCCAAATGAAATTTGTAAGAACGACACGCAAAATACATCAAAGTATCTTATTTCTAAAAATAACTACACACACCAGGAATCGAACCCGCTCGTGTGTGCTTCTTCAAACACTCTACTCACTGACCCACTTGGGCAGTTGGCCGAAATACAAAAGATTAAAAACAATATCTTAACATAGTCCTATACCTTATATATGAAGGCAGGGGGGATAACACATTTAATTATTGATAGCATGTATCTACTATAAGAAAATTTTAAAAAGTTTCCCTGGTAAAGGTGGATCTTAAGCGGGTCGATGTACTCGTATCACTCCACTCCTTAAAAGCAATGTGCCTTGATCCCTTCAGGACCTCAATTCCATTACCTTCAAAGTATCCGATCCCAAAAACATGTATTTTCACAAAAGGTCAATATTTGTAGCACTCAATCGTTTGCGACAATAAAATGCCTGATATTTATTAACATAAAGATGACGTGGATTGTAGATGATGCCCATATCTATTTATAGTAATTTTTCAGAGTTATCTCCCCTTACAGAAATCTTAAAATAATGAAATATTTCCATAATCTGTATGGTGTCCTTTATTTTTCTTTGCATATTTTGAAAGACCACGGTAATAGGAATATTTTCAACATGAGATTTCTTTGAAAATTATATTCTAATTGACTTTTTTTGTCAGAAATGAGAGGGGTGGTTTTTTTTTATTTTTGTTTTTTTTTTTTGTTGTTTTTTGGTGTTTTTTTTTTAACATAGGGATTAATGTTAATCTCAAAAACAAATATTTCTTATATGTCTTGTCAGTTTTGAAAAATAATTTGGTGAACCAATGTGTATGTTTATTATCTTTCCTCTGATACCAAATCTTGTATTACAGAACAATTAATTCTTGGGGGGGATTGGGGGCTGGTGTGTGGATTGGATACCTTAAGGAATGGAGCGATATTCGTACATTAACCCTTACTGAATTCTGTTATTATGTGTATATGTATTAATCATTTAAATATATTTTTGTTTAGTTTTTATTCTTATTTTAATCTGTTTCTTTCGTATTTCATGTTTAAATTATGATTTGATCGAGGCATATTATATATATGGTCAATAGCTTGAATAGACATACCCCAATCCAAAGAAAAAAAAATAAATATAGAACTGATAATTTCTACAAAATTTGTTATTTCCCCGCCTTCATAAATCCTTTACATAATATAGTCAGATTTTTTTCTTTCTGTACTACAAGATCGCTAGCAATGATCCTAATCGATTGCGCAGTGCGCATTAGCGGAAGCGCAAACGGATGCACGTCAGACTGATACATATTCGGGATACGCTCATCTAACAAGAAAATCATTTACAATATACTGGTTTAAGTTTTTGTTTTCAAAAACTTTTCGGAAATCTCATAGATCGAGCCTCCCCAACAGAAGGGGGGTGTGTGGCAAATGCAGGAATTTGATTGGTTGTAATTTCTGTTGGTTTCGTCAGAGTTACGACCCTTGTTGTTTACATCCTCCACGAAGCATGGCGGCACTTCTACGATCAGCACGGCACCGAAATGTCTTCACTTTATGGAGTCCAGAGTCAAAGTTTGTCCACGGACACTTCAGTCAGATCGGGAGATCCAAATTCACCTCAGCCCAGCCTCTGAATCAGGAATCTGTGACCGCCCATGATGATATTGCTGTGAAACATAACTCCGTGGACTCGCAGCTGCCCGCTCTCGATTTGTCATTCAACAACGCCAAAGAAGCGTACAGAAGCAAATCAACGGCGGAAATTGCAAGGGCACTGTTTGTATTTAACATGTGTTCGATACCCTTTCTTGTCAACCACAACAAAATGGTGAGTGCTCCCTTCATTTTTCGCGTTGCGACTTACGAAAGGCGCACATTACGCAATTTACTTCAGTGGTGTAAAAGAGGACGGATGTTTTGCCTCATCATAAATTTATTTTGTCAGAGATATTATTAAAGCTCATTGCTAACTATTTAGCAGAAACCTTTGCGTATAGTTTTGTTTATTGTCAAAGAAAATTAAATAGGCATATTTCCAAGTTTTAAATGCCTTTATATCCAAGGTCAAATACTGTGTGTATTTTGTGAAGTGTTTTATAACGGTATATGTTTAAAATAGTGCTTTGAAAAATCCAAATTTAATTGTGACTGATTTGTTTAGTGTCAATATTTACGTTTGCTAACGTTTTCTCTGTCATAACACAACATGGATACAAAATTTAAAATCCTGTTTATTTCGTATGGACAAATCCGTGGATCATAAAGTCACTACCACAAAATTCCACAGTGACACCTACTCATTATCAGAAGTTCTTGAAAAAAAACCAAACATATTTCTGTAACTCAAGCTAAAACCAAGCTTGGACAAGACAAGTATGGTCTTTGACAACAATAGTGGATGTTTGAGGAATCCAAACACAGGGCATTTTAAGTTTTAAAAACTTGTGCTGGATCCTTTTGTTGTAAACATCACAACAATAAAGTATATATGTTCAATCCACAAACATAATTTGTCAGGATTATTAAGATGAAACCTAAAGAAAGCAAACATGAATTTTATTTCTGGTTTATTTTTGTCTATCAATGTTTTTTTTGTTTTTTTGTTTCTTGTTTTATTTACTTTTTAAAAAAATTTTTTTTGGTTGAAATGAAAAGTGATAAAAAAAAAGTTATGAAATTTTTGGAAAAAATTTAACTTAAGTCTTGATTTTCAAAACAACCGCCATAATTTGTTTGTTTTTTTTTTTTGTTTCTTTGTTAGTTTGTTTTTTTTTGTTGTTGTTTTTGTTTTGTTGTCAGTGAGTATTTTTCTTGTTATGTGGAAACCATTCCACTTGTTTTTAGTAAATCAGACAGTGTACACTGTAAGACTGAGTCAGATAAAGAAAAAAAAAAACAAAAGGTTTATTCAAATTGAAAGCCTTGAAATGGTTCAACATTTTCCACATTTAGTATAATTGTCAGCTTTGATAAAATGTTTACTAAAGCATAAAAGAAACATTTGGAGCAAAGAACATAAAGAAATGGTTTTATTGCTATGAAAAAAATAATGTCAAAAATATGAATTTTATTTTCAAAACTTGGGTGTTTTTTATTTATAGCTTATTTAGTAATAATGTTCGGTATACTTTGGAAGTGTGCAGTATTGGAAAACTTCATTTGCCTGGAGTTTTGTAAAACATCAGGTGAACAGATGACATGCAATGTATTTGTAGAGGGTTTTAGGTGTCTTTCTCAATCGTATTAGACTTCTTTCAGTGTTTGTTATGTTCAGAAAAAATTACTCCGCTCTAATTGACTATTGGATAAAAATATTGCGTAAAAATATTAGATTTTATTTTTAAATTATATATTAAGTTATACTTTGATTCTTTAAGTGGATGGTATTGACAAAATTGTAGGTATGGTAGGATTGTTTGCATGAATCAGGATTTTTTGTGTGTGTGTATGTGTGTTTTATCTACAAATATTTAATTATATTTGATCATTATTTTCATTATTACTGATTTAAACCTGTAGGAGTAATGACACCTTTGTTGTAAGTTTCAGGGGTGTGTCTGTAGACACCATTGCGTATTTAAGCCACAGATTCATGTAGATCGTAAAGTTTGTAGAAAAATATAAGGACATGCTCTGTTTGTCAAAACTTTAAAGAATGAGATGTATGCTGTGCTCATCTGTCCCATCTACCGTGAATTCACACAAAAAGATTTCTTAAGGCAGAATGACACATCTTCATAATGGCCAATTTCCTTTTGAAAATATACATATCAGAAATACATGTACTCCTTTTAAATTTAATCGCTTGTTCGGCAGTTCAGTACATGAATGTGTTGACTGTTGATCTATAGTTCATATGTCTGAGTCCAGCAGGGTTTAATCGCTTGTTCGGCAGTTCAGTACATGAATGTGTTGACTGTTGATCTATAGTTCATATGTCTGAGTCCAGCAGGGTTTTTTTTTTTTTTTTTTTGGTCAGATTCTACTAGAATTGCATTTTTTCACTAAATGAAGTAAATTTGAAGGTTTTCAATTTCAGAATATTTTGTAACATCCTCCACTTTCCATCCATAACAGATTTCTCTGGTGTTTTATACCTTCCTAAAAAATAATATTGGCAAAAGGAATTGATGTTTAATCTAGGTCTGTTAAAGAAATGTGTAATCTTGATAAATCAGCTTACTGCTGTATGGAATGGACGTAATTTATTTGTCACGTTTTTTTATATCATAGACACTTGATGGATGCATGGGTTGTTTTATACTTTTTGTTCAGTTTTTTTGTAATACATACAAATATATAATTTCTAAGAGATTAGGGATTTGTAAATTTTCATTGATGTTGAAATATATCAGTAGCAATCAGCAGTAGTGCTGCTCCTCAGTGAACTAAGTTTGAGCGTGCTAGGCATGTGGAAAGTTTATGACTGGAGAGGGTGTCGAACCCAGCTGGACTCCTGCATAACTGGTCAGGTGCTCTAACTACTGAGCTACCCAGGCTGATATCATATTTCATATAGCCCTAACTAATAATAATAATAATAATAATACCATATTTATATAGCACCCTTTTCATACATTTGTATGCTCAAAGGTGCTAACTACTACAATTTCCACCTTTCTTAAATTGTCTTTGTCCTCGAAGACACAAAACAGATTCTTTTGCCCCTGGCAGGACTTTTAATTGATGTCCAGTGGTGATTAGGACACCAAATGTAATATAGGAAAGGAGAAAATTTTATGCTGGACCAGGAAACGAATTCAGTGACTTAAGGGTGTTTTCAGTGCCAGGACGTATATCTAAGAAGACAAGGCCAAATGTGGTGAAACTTAAACAATAATGCGACTCCTTTTTATGCAGGTTTTGAAATGGAGCAGACGATTGCTTGGAAAGCGGCTGTTTTGTCAGATCATGAAGGCTTCGTTTTATGGTCAGTTTGTGGCTGGAGAGGACCAAGTAGCCATCCGTCCACTGGTCAATAACAATCGCAAGTACGGTGTCAAATCAATCCTGGACTACAGCGTTGAGGAGGATATTTCGTCCAAAGATGCTAAGGAAGCAGAAATGAAGTAAGTGCTTATCAAGCAGTTGTGATACTTTCTGTTCAGTACATACAGAACAGCTTACTGGAAAGTGGAACAGCTTAAAATACAGTTGTACAATTTATTACACAGTAATACAGCTTATTGTACAGTTTTACAGGTTATTGTACTTTTGTACAGCTTATTGTACAGTTGTACAATTTAATGTACTATGATACAGCTTACTGTAAAGTAGTACAGCTTATTTTACAGCTGTGCAGTGGTACAGCTAATTGTACAGTAATATAGCTTATTGTACAGTGACACATTATTGTACAGTAGTACAGCTTATTGTACAGTGACACATTATTGTACAGTAGTACAGCTTATTGTACAGTCGTATAGCTTACTGTACCGTAGTACAGCTTATTATACAGTAATACAGCTTATTGTACAGCGACACATTATTGTACAGTAGTACAGCTTATTGTACAGCGACACATTATTGTACAGTAGTACAGCTTATTGTACAGCGACACATTATTGTACAGTAGTACAGCTTATTGTACAGCGACACATTATTGTACAGTAGTACAGCTTATTGTACAGCGACACATTATTGTACAGTCATACAGCTTACCTTGCAGTGGTACAGCTTACTACTTACAGTACATTAGTACAATGCAAGAATTACCCATTTATGCATACAGTATATACATGGTATAGTGTTTCTAATGGCGATTTATCTGTCCTGCACTGATTCTCTTTGGTTGTTATCCAAATTGAAAATCTTTAAGTCCAAAATGAAATTCAATCTTTCGAGATAAAAAAAACCCAAACTATTATCAAACTTGGAAAATGTTGGTCGAACACAATGTGTGTGTTTGAGCACTCAGGACAGGGCAGTGCAGATGTTCAGTATATATTGGCCCTGTGAGGTCACATGACATTTTTTCATTTTGTTTTTAGTTTGTCATTATCCATTTGAAAGGTTGTGTATAAAAGACGTGATTGAATGGGTTATAACTTTATTTGCAGAAATGGGTACAGGTGATGAATACTATATAAATCATAACGGTGAACTGTCAGGGGTCAGCTACTTCTTCAAAATGACAAGATGTATTAAACAAATAAAAAAAACTACTCACTTGTTTGTCTTCAAGACGCTCATTTTATAACAGAATTTAGGTGCAGAGGGGCTACAGATGTGTTGTGTGTTCAGTGCCCTCAAAATCCCCCTCCAAAAAAAAATTGTCTGTCCATTATTTTACTACATGTCTTTTTTAAACTTATTTTTGGATGTATGAGTCATAGATGAAAAAGAATATTGAATTCACTGATAAAAGGAAGATATATTGGTGAAAATACTAGATGGTCTATGATTTAATGGCAAATACAGAATTTGAAAATATGTCTGGATTACAATTGTTGATAGACTTTAAAACAACATTTGACTCCATATTTTTGGCATGATCTACAAGGTGCTAGAGTACTTTAGATTTGGAAAAAAATCTTGAGTGGATAAGAATTTTAGATACTAATTTCAAAGCATCTGTCTTACAATGGTGGTTATATATCAGAACAAATCAATATGGAAAGAGGCTGGCGACAAGGTGACCCAGTTGCTCCATATCTGTTTCCCCTCTGTGCTGAGATTATGGCAGTTCTCATTGAACAAAATGAAGATATTGTAGGAATTTTGTCAATTACAACAACACAACATCTCTCAGTATGCTGACATCCATCTCTGTCCCTGGACAGCTCACCAAATTCCTTATTTGCTGCTCATGATAATTTAAATTTCTAAATTTTCTGGTATTTGTACTTTTTTGTACACTGTATATTACATTTTTATTTTCTTTTTATTTAGCCTTTAAATATGAGATCTGACTATGATGAGCTTTATTGAATATATTTATAACCTCTATGTTACCTGTACTGAAATTTTATATACTGGGATGTACAACTGTTTAACTGTATGTTTGAGTGGGTGGATAATGTGAAATGTAAAAATTTCATTGGTTACATACTGAATTATTTGATAGTGTATATATAAATATTATAATTTCACAAACAGACTTACCATAAGAATTGTGCACCCGAAAAGACAGAAGAACAGAATTGGCCAATTACAGAGTTCATGCTGACATTCAAAATGATGTTTCTTTTTCAGTCATTGATATTTACTAAATCTCTTGTTAATGAATCATGTTTTGGGGTTTTCGTAGGAGCTGTGTTCCTCCGGATTCTGAGCCGCACCAAGCAGAGGATTCCAGTGACATATGTAAGTGATACACACTAAACAGCAGTGATATATAAACATCTTCCAGGGTTGCTTATAGACATCTTCCAGGCCTGTTTATAGACATCTTCCAGGGCTGTTTATAGGCACCTTCCAGGGCTGTTTATAGACAACTCCCAGGGCTGTTTATAGACATCTTCCAGAGCTGTTTATAGACATCTTCCAGGGCTGTTTACAGCCATCTTCCAGGGCTGTTTGTAGA
Source organism: Ostrea denselamellosa (assembly GCA_024699665.1). Taxonomy (NCBI): domain Eukaryota; kingdom Metazoa; phylum Mollusca; class Bivalvia; order Ostreida; family Ostreidae; genus Ostrea; species Ostrea denselamellosa. Next base: position 1,679,470 of record JAMZEH010000039.1, read on the forward strand.
CATCATCCAGGGCTGTTTATAGGCAGTGGAAGGTGTTACTGACTTTGCTTTTTCTGATCTTGATCCAAATTTTCTTTTTCTTTTCGTGAAACATCTGTCAAAGTTAAAATCAGTTTTAGTGAAGTCATCACCTCCTGGGTAACCCCAGTAAGCCCCCCTCCCCCCCCCCCCCCACACCAACTCCCCCCCCCAAAAAAATTCAGATAATCACTGGTAGACATATACTGGATAAAACCCAAATCTGTATGGATTCAGTAGATTTTATTGATGACTTTGTAAAGATTCTACTAAAAAAGTTTAGCACTAGAAAATCTTGTAAAGATGACACACAAATACAACTAGATACAATACTTATATACTTCTTATTGCGATTGTATGTGTATATATTATATTCAGAAAACATGAGACTCTATTAATGTTTAGATATATTCAAAGTTGAAAATTTTATTGTCAAGAAAGTTCTGCCACAAGAAAGCTATTTTTAAATTAAAATATAAAGTTTTCTGAATGTCACCAATTTGATGTATTTTACAGTCTTTAAAAGTGGAAAAAGAGGGATTTGTAAGTGAACTTATCAGGTATCTCTACATTAACTGTGGTCTCTCAGACTTGTTATACAACTGTGTGTGCGTGTTGAATACTGCTCACCATTGTCACTTAAAACTATTTCATCTGCCATTCTCTTGTGAACATCATAATGGGGACATATAGGGTGAGGAGAAGGAAGATTAGATGATGAGAGGAGAAAGAGAGGAGGGAAGGAAGTGATGGGAGAAGAAAGGAGGAGGGAGGAAGATAGTGGGAGAAGGAAGAGAGGAAGGAGGGATATAGTGGGTGGAGGAAGGAGGGAGTTAGTGGTAGGAGGAAAAGAGGAAGGAGGGAGTTAGTGGTAGGAGGAAAAGAGGAAGGCGGGAGTTAGTGGTAGGAGGAAAAGAGGAAGGCGGGAGTTAGTGGTAGGAGGAAAAGAGGAAGGAGGGAGTTAGTGGTAGGAGGAAAAGAGGAAGGAGGGAGTTAGTGGTGAGAGGAAGGAGGGAGTTAGTGGTAGGAGGAAAATAGTAAGGAAGAGGGAGTTAGTGGTAGGAGGAAAAGAGGAAGGAGGGAGTTAGTGGGAATAGGAAGAGAAGAGGATAATGGGAGGAGAAAGGGAGATGGTGGGAGGGGGAAAAGAGGATTGAGATAGTGGAAGGAGGGAATAAAATAGTGGGTGGAGGAAGGATGAATTTATTATTGATAGTTGCACTTTTCAGCAATGAACATTCAAATAACCTAAGTTTATTTGTTACCATTAAAATATATGCACAAATACTTCCCACTGAGCATTTTCACATTGTATGAAGATAATGGGGCTACACTGAAATGAAATTAAGATGGATAACAATATGGTTGCACATCAAATCATTGCAATAATCAATGATATTTCTTTTGATTGTATGCCAATATGTTTGGTGAAATCAATAAATAAATATGTATAACAGAATTATTCACAACTATGTATCAATTTTACAATGTAGCATACCAGTAAAATGATTATATAAGTGAGAAATTCAAGCAGTGAAATGAATGTAAACAGGTAGCAGTACTGCTTTATAACTGTTATAGTCTCCCATTATAGAACTCGATATCACATCAATACCTCCCCATTGCAGCCCCAGATGTTCAGCGGTTTGTGCCCCACGAGGAGTTTGGTGACAGACGTGAGGGTGTTTTCAGTGCCAGGACATATTTCTATGAAGACGAGGCCAAATGTGATGAAAACTTAAAGACGTTCAAGGAGTGCATTGATGCTGTTGCAGGTATGTACTAGCTGTGTGTTGCATCAGGTGTGTACTAGCTGTGTTGTATCAGGTGTGTACTAGCTGTGTGCTATATAGGTGTGTACTAGCTGTGTGTTGTATCAGGTGTGTACTAGCTGTGTGTTGTATCAGGTGTGTACTAGCTGTGTGTTGTATCAGGTGTGTACTAGCTGTGTGTTGTATCAGGTGTGTACTAGCTGTGTGTTGTATCAGGTGTGTACTAGCTGTGTGTTGTATCAGGTGTGTACTACCTATATGTAATGTCAGGTGTGCGTGCACTAGTGCTGTATCAGGTGTGTACTAGCTATGTGTAATGTCAGGTGTGTACTAGCTGTGTGTTGTATCAGGTGTGTACTAGCTGTGTGTTGTATCAGGTGTGTACTAGCTATGTGTAATGTCAGGTGTGCACTAGTGCTGTATTAGGTGTGTACTAGGTGTGTGCTGAATCAGGTGTGTACTAACTATTATATTAGGTATTTATAATTACAGTTTATTGTTTGTAGATTGTAAATGCAAAGTGCATTATTAGTTGTACATTGGACGTGCTGTGTTTTCTGTTGTTTTTAATTTTAAGTAACTGAGTTTCATATTGCTTGTACACTGTAGGTGTTGAGTTTTGTATTGTTTGTACACTGTAGGTGTTGAGTTTTGTATTGTTTGTACACTGTAGGTGCTGAGTTTTGTATTGTTTGTACACTGTAGGTGTTGAGTTTTGTATTGTTTGTATGCTGTAGGTGCTGAGTTTTGTATTGTTTGTACACTGTAGGTGCTGAGGTTTGTATTGTTTGTACACTGAAGGTGCTGAGTTTTGTATATTTGTACACTGTAGGTGTTGAGTTTTGTATTGTTTGTACACTGTAGGAGCTGAGTTTTGTATATTTGTACACTGTAGGTGTTGAGTTTTGTATTGTTTGTACACTGTAGGTGCTGCGTTTTGTATTTGTATGTTGTAGGTGTTGAGTTTTGTATTGTTTGTACACTGTAGGTGTTGAGTTTTGTATTGTTTGTATGCTGTAGGTGCTGAGTTTTGTATTGTTTGTACACTGTAGGTGCTGAGGTTTGTATTGTTTGTACACTGAAGGTGCTGAGTTTTGTATATTTGTACACTGTAGGTGTTGAGTTTTGTATTGTTTGTACACTGTAGGAGCTGAGTTTTGTATATTTGTACACTGTAGGTGTTGAGTTTTGTATTGTTTGTACACTGTAGGTGCTGCGTTTTGTATTTGTATGTTGTAGGTGTTGAGTTTTGTATTGTTTGTACACTGTAGGTGTTGAGTTTTGTATTGTTTGTACACTGTAGGTGCTGAGTTTTGTATTGTTTGTACACTGTAGGTGTTGAGTTTTGTATAGTTTGTACACTGTAGGTGCTGAGTTTTGTATTGTTTGTACACTGTAGGTGCTGAGTTTTGTATATTTGTACACTGTAGGTGCTGAGTTTTGTATATTTGTACACTGTAGGTGTTGAGTTTTGTATTGTTTGTACACTGTAGGTGCTGAGTTTTGTATTGTTTGTACACTGTAGGTGCTGAGTTTTGTATTTGTATGTTGTAGGTGCAGTGACCGATGGCACAGGATTTATAGCTATAAAGATGACAGCTTTAGGCAGACCACAATTTCTGGTAAGTATTAAAAACCATTCCATTCATAGCACTGGGGAATATTCTGTCATGTGACTTGCAGTGGAGTGGATGTTGCCTCTGACAAACAGATACCCAATCTCAACAAGTCAAACACTCGTCTTTTATTACATCATAACCAGGTTACATACAGATTCTCGTCATCCACAAACTCAGATGTTTTCTCATTTAATGGAGTGATGTAATAAGCAAAGGCATAAGGTGAAGTTAAAGCAATATCTAAATCTGAATATTTTATTTTTCTTGTAAAAAAGTGTTATTACGATAGTTTTGTATGTAACTTTAACCATAATCATTGATAAAATTAAAAACTGATTTTAATAATTTAATATCAAGAAAGATTTCAGTTCTATTGAATAAATATGTATAACATTATATATGAATCAGTTTTTGTACGGGAAGACAATAAAGGGATATTACTTCATTCAGAGCCTCTGAATAGGTTAGAGCCTCTGAATAGATTAGAGCCTTTGAATAGATTAGAGCCTCTGAATAGATTAGAACCTCTGAATAGATTAGAGCCTCTGAATAGATTAGAACCTCTGAATAGGTTAGAGCCTTTGAATAGATTACAGCTTCTGAATAGATTAGAGCCTCTGGATTGATTAGAGTCTCTGAATTGGTTAGAGTCTCTGAATAGATTAGAGCCTCTGAATTGGTTAGAGCCTCTGGATTGATTAGAGTCTCAGAATTGGTTAGAGCCTCTGAATAGATTAGAGCCTCTGAATTGGTTAGAACCTCTGAATAGATTAGATCCTCTGAATAGATTAGAGCCTCTGAATTGGGTAGAGCCTCTGGATAGATTAGAGTCTCTGAATTGGTTAGAGCCTCTGGATTGATTAGAGTCTCAGAATTGGTTAGAACCTCTGGATTGATTAGAGTCTCAGAATTGGTTAGAACCTCTGGATTGATTAGAGTCTCAGAATTGGTTAGAACCTCTGGATTGATTAGAGTCTCAGAATTGGTTAGAGCCTCTGGATTGATTAGAGCCTCTGAATTGGTTAGAGCCTCTGGATTGATTAGAGCCTCTGAATTGGTTAGAACCTCTGGATTGATTAGAGTCTTAGAATTGGTTAGAGCCTCTGGATTGATTAGAGCCTCTGAATTGGTTAGAGCCTCTGGATTGATTAGAGTCTCAGAATTGGTTAGAGCCTCTGGATTGATTAGAGCCTCTGAATTGGTTAGAGCCTCTGGATAGATTAGAGTCTCAGAATTGGTTAGAGTCTCTGGATAGATTAGAGCCTCTGAATTGGTTAGAGCCTCTGGATAGATTAGAGCCTCTGAATTGGTTAGAGCCTCTGGATAGATTAGAGTCTCTGAATTTGTTAGAGTCTCTGGATTGATTAGAGCCTCTGAATTGGTTAGAGTCTCTGGATAGATTAGAGTCTCAGAATTGGTTAGAGTCTCTGGATAGATTAGAGCCTCTGAATTGGTTAGAGCCTCTGGATAGATTAGAGTCTCTGAATTGGTTAGAGTCTCTGGATAGATTTTCTAACACAAATATCAGTAACAGTTTTCTGTCACTGAAATATACTATTCAAAAAATTGGTAGGGGATACTGTATTTTGTGATCAAAATGTTCACATATACAAAGGGATACAAAACCATGTTGTATAGTTTCTTAACGAGGAAGCATTTCCAAAGAAATTCATCACCCAAACACATCAATCACACTCTCTGCACGGGATGCTACTGATGATCAAGGGTGTTGTGACACATATTTACAGGCCTCTGAATTGGAAGGTTAGAGCCACTCTAAAGGAAGATTTTGAAGAGAAAGCATCAGATTATCTGTTGTTGAAGTTGTTAATTAAACAGAGATCATGCGCCGTCTAAAACAGGATGAAAGGTTACGTGCCCTTGGCATGCTACAGGTTGGCACAAGACAGGTTGCTGTGGCGAGGGCAATGAATGTTTCCCAGTCGTTATCAGCAGATTATGGTCTAGACATCGTGCTACAGGGTCTGTTCAGGATAGACCACGATCCGGTCCACCAAGGTCAACAACTTAGACTCAAGACAAATTCATCCGCACTATTGCCTTGAGAAATCGTCTGGTAACAGCAAATCAATATGGTTTCAAGGGATACTGGCTTGGTAGTGAGTGGCCGGACCATCAGGAATCAAATGCACAGATTTTACTCACATGCCTGACGTCTTCGTGTCATTCCCTATTTGAGGGATTATCACATTAGGGCCCGACTTCAATGGTGTCGCCATCATCAACGCTTGATAATCGCTGATGGCACCACGCAATGTTTTCAGATGAGTCGAGGTTCACTGTGGACTTCCTGGACAGACGTAGGAGGGTTTGGTGCTGACGTAGCGAACGATTCCATGATGTTAACGTCATTAGACATGATCGGTATGGGGGTGGATCTGTAATGCTGTGGGGAGGCATCACTGTTGCCGGCAGAACAGACTTGCATGTTGTTGTGGATGTGTCACAGGGCAGTACTACCGGGACAACATCTTGACACCCATGTTGTGCCGTTTGCATGTCGTTATGGCTGCCGTTTCATTTTTCAAGATGACAGTGCCAGATGTCATAGGGCCAGGATCGTTACAGATTATCTCCAACAGCAGAATATCACCACATTACCATGGCTCGCTTTCAGTCCGGACCTTTCCCCCATCGAGCATATCTGGAACATGCTTGGATAGCGGCTATGCCAACGTCAACAACCTCCTGCCAGTGTCCAAGAACTTGCTGCTGCATTGCAACAGGAATGGAATAACCTTTCCCAAAATGACCTGGGACGTCTCGTTAGGAGTATGCCACGCCGAATCTGAGTTTGTCTGGCCAACCGAGGGGGTTTTACCCGATACTGATTGTTTCACAATGGTGGTAAATTTGCTGTGTGACCCTGTGTTGTTGTCGACCCTTATTCTGGAGAATCCGTCCTTTTCTGACTGTACACAGGGTTTCAAATAAATTGAGAAATGTTTCCTTAATGTTTTTCAGTCATTTGCTTCCTTCCTGACCTCAAGATCTGCATTTCATTGTCCTTGTAAATCCAATATCCCCTACTTTTTTTGAATAGTATAGTACATCACAATTTTACAACACAAATTTTCGACAACAAATTGACAGCTAGTATTGCTTTAATAGACAGAGAGACCATCTGGTAGGGTAAAATGGCACTTTTAGATGCGAGGAGACGCTGTCTATGACCTTGGTGTTAGTTCTTATTATGTTGTACATGCTCTGTAGCTACAGCTCTCGGACGTAATTACATCATGGAGGAACTTTTTTGAGAAATTTGCCGGTGACAAGAGCAAGTTTTCGGAGGAGGATTTTAAGACGACTCTGAAGGACATCGGTGTCCAGGTAACCCGTGACGACAGGAAGAGGTGGTTTGCTCTGCTGGACATCACATGTGATGGGTACGTCAGGGACATAAACAAATAAAGATCTTTTTTTGATAAAATGGTAGATTTTTGTTTTAATTTTGAATTATTTAAAGATCCTAACTTTGTATATATATATATACATATGTAACATTATATGCATTCTGACACATCAGTCTTCAGAAATTGAATTTAAACAAGTAATTAAAATGCATGCAATTTATCATTAATTTGTATTTTAATTTGAGAGAGACTGAAATCTGTCAATAATCTGACCACAAATTACTGACATTTTGTAGAGGTTTGTATTGCCTTTTTAGCTCACCTGAGCCAAAGGGTTAAGTGAGCTTTTCTGATTGAAATTTGTTTATTGTGTGTTGTCATTAACTTTTCACATTTTCACCTTCTTCTCCAGAACTATTGGGCCAATTTGAATTAAACTTTGCACAAATCCTCTTTGTTAAAGGGGATGCAAGTTTGTTCAAATGAAGCTCATGCCTCTTCAAAGGTGAGATAATTATGAAAAGGCAAAAATAGGGTGGGGTCATTTGAAAATCTTCTTCTCAACAACCAATGGACAGGAAAAGTTGAAATTTACATGAAAGCTTTTTGACGTAGAGTAGAATCAAGTTTGTTCAAATCTTGGTCCCTGTGGTTAGGGTGGAGCCATTGAGGGGGATCAAAGCTTTACATAAGCGTATTCAGGAAACATCTTTAGAAATCTTTTTTTCAAGAACAAAAGGGCCATAATTATTCATATTGGTGTGCAAGCATCCCCAGATAGTGCAGATTCAGGTTTCTTGAAATCATGGCTCCCAGAAGGAGGGTGGGGCCACAATGGGGAATCAAAGTTTTACATGATAATGTATTCATAGGAAAAATCTTCTTGTCCTAAACAGTAGGGTCATGATTAGTTATAGTGACATGCAAGCATCCTTAGGTAGTGCAAATTATAGTTTATTCAAATCATGGTCCCGAGAGAGAGAGAGGGGGGGGGGGTTGGAGCCACATTAGAAGATCATAATTTCACATAAGAACTTATAGGGAAACATTTTACAGTTCCCCAGACCCCAAAGTAATGTGACATCATGATTCACATTTTTTTTTTAATATAACTGTAGAAAATATATGCGTGTATGGTGGATATCTTCTAATTTGTCTGAATTGTGACAAGAATCCATCTTGAATGAGGAGAGTTGGTAGATTTTTTGGATTGCTGATAGGACATCTTGATAATTGATTCTGAGAGTCTCCCAGCTGATCCAGAAGAGATCACATGTTTGTACTGTAATTTGCCCTGTGCATTGTGTTGTGGTTGATTCTTGTAAGTAACAGTTGTGTATTTCTTTACAGAGAAGTGGACCTCTTGGATTGGGACAATTTACTGGACATAAATACTCAGATGGGGAAGCACTTGGTGATTCCAAATGTCAAGGTCAGTTACATTGAACTTCTCCAATGTCAAGGTCATTTACTGTAATGTAAACGTCTCCAATGTCAAGGTCAGCTACTGTACAAAAAAAACCACCCCAATGTCAATTAATGTATATCAGACAACTCCAATGTCAAGTCATTGTATGCAAAACTTCTGTATACATTTAAGATTATAGTATGGCATAAAATTGATTCTGTAGAGATGCTTTTAGAATTCAAAAAAAAAGAGAAAAGTTGTGTATATTGATTTATGATTAAATTTCAACTTTATGAATAAGTTTTTCAACAAAGGTTCTGTAATACATTTTATCAAAAGAAGAACACAGTTTTCTGGTAGCTTCCCAGCTCTTTCACATAATAGGTGTATAAGTAAAGATTTACTTATATATTGAAGGAGTATAAATGAAGACTTACACCAGACAGACATTTTTTATGTTATTGTAGACAGGGGAGATTGAGCCATTAGTTGTCTCCCTTCAGAAGGAAGAAGAAGAGCAGCTTAATCAGATGTTGCTGAGATTAAACGAAATAGCACAGGTAAAAGGGCGGAGACCAGTTTATAAATGTTAACGCTGCATCACATCATGCATGTAGCAACTTGAAAGTTGAACTTTGAACTCAAACATTAATATCTCGAATACCATGGATATGCTGAAATTAGTTGGAAGTCCCAACTACATTTTATTTATGTATTTTAACCTCAATGTCACAAACCCATGGATATCTCAATATTTTTTTTCTCACTGCCATGAGTTTGACATGAAGTTTTACTGTACGTGTCCAATGATAAAGCAATTTTCCAAGAGAGGTCATTTATAATCCTTTTTTCTATCATCTTTATTTTATACCAAACAATAAAAATTTAAATTACAACAATGCAAGATAAATATTTCATTTTCTTTGCAGTATGCCATTGAAAAAGATGTCCGCGTAATGGTAGATGCAGAACAGACTTATTTTCAGCCAGCCATTAGTCGATTAACAATTGAAATGATGAGAAAATTCAACAAAGAGAAAGCTGTCATATTTAATACGTACCAGTGTTATCTAAAGGCAAGGAATCAGAGGCATTGTGTTGTTAGTCATCTCATGAGGAAACGTATCTGCAACTGCCATGTTAATGTCATTAATTTTGTACTCGTGTCATTTATATCGGTCAATAACATTATTCATATAGTTCAACATCAGTTATATTGAACTTTGGATATAATGAACAATTCAGGTCGTTCCCCAGAAATTCAGTATATCCAGAGTACATTGTATATACACGAATATGAAACTTGTAGGTATGATCTAGCTCTGTAAACAAAAACTAAATAATTACACACACACACACACCCCAAGCAACAAAATTGGGGGGGTGGGGTTATACTGGAATTAGGTTGTCTCCCTCCATTCATTGTAGATGCAATGGTTTCCAGGCTCTAAAGTGTTATCTTTTCACCTAATGTCAACATACCATACATACTCCCCATGGATGAAGATGATCCCCATTGATTTTGAGGTCCAAAGGTCAAGTGTACTGGACATTGAAATAGCAAAATGGTTTCCAGGCTGTTACATATTATCCTTTTCATTTAGGGTCACCATATCACACATAATGGACTACCCATGGGATGAAAATGATCCCTACCAGTTTTGGGGTTAAGTTCTCAAAAGAACACTCTTTGGGTTTGGAAGATTGGAGTGAGGGGGGGGGGATATTCTTTTTGAGCAGTGCTCACCCCTTGTTAAACCTATAATTGAAAATGAAAGAAGTACGTGTTTATCATCTGCGTCACTCATTTATGTGTCATCAGGAGAAATAATTATCGACGGTTATATTCTGTGATTGTATTTCTCTATATTTCTGAGTGGATTGTTCTTTTAGAAAGCTTATGCCTCTGTGAAGCTGGATTTGGATCTGTCAAAACGTGAAGATTTCTACTTTGGTGCAAAAATTGTACGAGGGGCGTATATGGAACAAGTAAGTTTGAGATCTTACAATGTTCTTACCAGAGTTTACAGTATTTTAATCAGAGTTTACAATGTTCTTACCAGAGTTTACAGTATTTTAATCAGAGTTTACAATGTTCTCATGAGATTTATGATGTTCTAACCAAACTTTACAATATTCTAATCAGAATTTACTGCGTTCTAAACCATAGGAGAAATTACTATTTGTGTAACCAGAATTTAAAACATTATAACTGCCAGTTTACAGTGTTCTAACCAGAGGTTATTATGATTTAAACAATGTTGACAATATTGTGACCAGAGTTTACGATGTGTTAAGCAGAGTTTGCAGTATTCTAACCAGAGTTTACTATGTTTTAACCAGAATTTACAACTTTCCGAAATTACATAAACTATATACAACGAGTCGTAACTTTCATTAGAATGGAACATGAATTCAATATGAAAAGCATGTGTACAATGAGAATCATTGAACAAAAATCACTATATTGACTACTGGATGTAAAACTGTTTTGATAATACATAGACATTTAATAGTACACAGACATACATAGACATTTAATAGTACACAGACATACATAGACATTTGATAGTACACAGACATTCATTGACATTTAATAGTACACAGACATACATAGACATTTAATAGTACACAGACATACATAGACATTTAATAGTACACAGACATACATAGATATTTAATAGTACACAGACATACATAGACATTTAATAGTACACAGACATTTAATAGTTCACAGACATACATAGACATTTAATAGTACACAGACATACATAGACATTTAATAGTACACAGACATTTAATAGTACACAGACATTTAATAGTACACAGACATACAATAGTACATAGACATTTAATAGTACACAGACATACATAGACATTTAATAGTACACAGACATACATAGACATTTCACAGGACACAGACATTCATAGACATTTAATAGTTCACAGACATACATAGACATTTAATAGTACACAGACATACATAGACATTTAATAGTACACAGACATATGTAGGAATTCAACAAAAAGTCCTGCCAAAATTATTTTGTTTTTTTTTGCATTACTTGATGAAAAATGTCTTGATATATATGTGTGTACAGTTAGAGTGGAATTGTAGGAGAGAGAGCGGGCAGTGACTATCGGTTACGAGGACCCGATCCAGCCCACATTCGGTGCCACATCACTCAGCTACCACACTGTGATGGAGGAAATCATGAATCAAATTAACCAGAGACCTCGAGGAAAAATAGCTGTCATGGTGGCAAGCCACAATGAGGACACAGTCAAATTTACTGTGGAAAAGTAAGAAGTGAGGTGTATATGTTATTATTGTGGCAAGATTAGTACAGAAAGAATTTTTATTGTTGTAAACCCCATGTCAAAGAAGCGGAGCATGTTGCTTGGCACCTGTTGGTCAATATATTGTATGTCACTAAGTCTGTTGGGGGGGGGGGGGGGATAAGTTGTCTGGCTGATAACTTAATAGTCCTTTATCTGAGGGGTATCGCTATCAATCAATAGGTCAAAAGGTCGCAAGTTTACTGCTATGCATACATGTTGTCTAACCAACACTTATTAACCCTTGAAATGATATAGTCATCAAACTTATAGGGAACTAGGTTAGTCATGACTAGCAGATGACCGACATGGAGTTTCAGTCAGAAGGTCAAAGGTCAAGGGGTTCTCTTCTATGCATACAATAAATGTTGACCTGCCAAAAAGTTAACCCTTAAACTTATAGTCATTATATACCATAGACAGGCTAGTCACTACTAGATGACACCTATTGATTTTCAGGTGAAAAACTGAAGTAAGAAGTCCAGCATTTTTTATCCATTCAATTAGGAAAAATATCGTGAAAATAGAATAAATTGAAAATATTTTATGAGACATGTATCAACAAATGTATTAACTCTGAATAAGCCATATTTTAAAGGATAATCAAATAAACAAGTAATTATTGTTTACATTTTTCGAACATGTGCCCTTTTTTTAACATTTACTTTTTATTTAAGAGGAAATGAAGAAATTGGATAACTCATATGACATTACATGCAAAGTGAATTACAAGTCTCAAATTATAATGTCATAATGGTTCTTTACTGTGCTTTTTTTAGCCTCATAATTGGGAAAAATTGATAGTGTTTGGCATTGGTATCATTTACCGGTACCAGTTATACAAGGGGGAAAAAATGCTGAATGTCACCATGTTTTCTATAGACTTTAAATGGGAGCAAAGGTCACAAAATGTTCAGTTTAATTAAATGTAATAATGTTGTCAACATCAAAGAAAACGTTGTAACGTTGAATGCATTGTAACAGAGAGAAAACCCATGGATTGTGATGATGCCTAGAAAGAGAACTGGGACTGTTGTGCTGCGAGGCATATTCAGTGGAAAACAAATTTCTTATTCTTATTTTAATTACTATGTTCCCAGAATTTCTAAATGAAGCTCTGCATGAAATTGTCTTGTGTTTTGCAGAATGAAAGAAAATTGTATTGGATCACAGGACAGACTGATTTGCTTTGGTCAACTCCTGGGCATGTGTGACCATATCAGCTTTCCTCTAGGTATAAAACCTGTCACTGCTTTTAAAGACACACTGTATACTATGTTCTTCTAAGTATAAAACCTGTCACTGTCTTTAGAGACACACTGTATATTGTGTGATCACTTTGTTCAGTCACTGTCTTTAGAGACAAACTGTACACTGTGTGGTCACTTTGTTCAATCACTGTTTTTAAAGACACATGTAAACTGTATTCTCAGTGTAGTAGTTAAGGCTATAAGGACTGGATATCAGCCAGGGTAGCTCAGTGGTTAGAGCACCTGACTAGTAATGCAAGGGTCCCAGGTTTGATTCCAGGTCCAGCCCAAAATTTTTTCCTCTCCTATACTACACATGCAAGAGACAAATCCAATTTCAGCACAATTATTGATTGCTTGTCTTGGAATTACAAACATTCAACAAGGAATTTCCCTGTACAAATCAGAATTATCTCCGTTGTTTACAATAGTCTCGTCTTCACTGTCATTATTTTTTTTAAAATGAAGGTCAGGCTGAGTACTCGGTGTATAAGTATGTCCCATATGGCCCGGTGGAAGAGGTCCTACCTTATCTCTCCAGGAGGGCCATGGAAAACCGTGGAGTCTTAAAGAAAGTCAAAAAAGAGAAAAGGCTACTGTGGGAGGAGTTACGACGCCGACTGAAAAACGGGGAACTGCGTTATAATCCAACCAAAGCTTCCGCCTGAAATCATCAGAGTCAACAGGAGTCTTGCAACAAATGGAACACCATCTAGGAGTCCATCACTATCAGTTTACATCTAAAACTTCACCAACAGCTGTGCTAGATAAACAGAGGGATTACAAGTTCCGAGAGATTTAAATCTGTAATGGCAGAGCAATTTCTCCCCATTTCTTTCATCCTCATGTCTTTCGTTCTCCCGTTTTAATGGGACCCAAACTTAGAGCCGAGAATAATTGATGCTGGACACTGCTAATTAATTTCTATGCAAGTCAAAGGTCAAGGTCAACTACTAAAATGATGGTGACCGAGGATAAAGCTTAGTATATCTGTTACCATGGTTTTTCTGAGTTTGGGGTTATGTTGCATACATATCAACTGAGGACAGTGAATCTGATTTCATATGTATATTCAAGGCTAATATTATTAACTTGTATGAATGTCATATATCACAAAATGTTGGAGATGTGTGATAAAGTTCTGAAAACATAATGTCCAAAAGTGTTCAAGTTAACCTTAGTGAAAGGCAAAAGATTGTTATTACATTGTATTACAGGAGAAGGACTTGAAATCTTTCCTGTATAATCTACTGTCTCATTCTTTCCAAACATAATGTGTATGATATGTGTCAGACCGGTATAGTTAGTCATGGAATAAATTTGAGGTACATCTACTACAATTTCCTGATGTTTGTGGCAGGCTTATGCCTAATTTTTGATAATGATGACATTTATTTGTTGTCATTGTTATTTTGCATGGTGTGCACGGCAAGCACCTGTTAATGCAGGCATTCCTAGCAAGCTATAGAAGGCAATCTGTTGATAGACAGTCTTTTTTTCAGTCTCCCCTATTTATATTAAAGTTGCTTATATTGAACTATTATACTGAGGTAAGAACAAGTCCCTATTAACATGATTTCTATGGTTCATTGTATTTGGATATAATGAACAATTCAGATCGGTCCCCCGAATTTCAATATATCTGGAGTTGACTGTATTGTGAACATGTGCACCATTCTGTTTAAGGTTAGAAAATGTTAGTAACTTGTACACCATTGTTTTATGTTAGAATTTTTTTTTATATTTTTAAATGCTGCACTTTTTTCTTGTTCAACATGTGGTAGGAATACCTGTTGGTTTTTAAAGTGGATCTTCAATGCCTTTGTAATCAGAGATTCCGGGGCATATAGTTTTAGGTCCGTCTGTGTGCCCACAAAAACTTTAACCTTGGCCGTAAGTTTTCAATAATTGGTGGAAGTGCTTTAAATACATATTTTGCATGTGTATTCCTCGAGACAAAACCTTTCAGTTTTTACCTTACGACCTTGACCTTGGAGTTTAGCTATACAGAGACATCAGGGTATCAAAAACACATCTTGTTTTAATATGTATTACATTCAATTCTGTCACTTTTATGAGGATGAGATTTACTTCTTCTATAGGCGGTTGGATATGTTAGTTATTCATCCTGGAAAATACTTTCATACAGTGAGTACAAAGTAAGGTAATTATTTTAGAATAAAACAAAACCCTAGTGATTTGATTGACAGCTGCTTCATCTGGCTCAAAGTTGATCTAGAAGTGTGCAGTTCTTGTAGAATGGATTGTGTATTGTTGGCAAAATGTAAAAAAAAAAAAAAAAAAAAAAAACTCAGGCAAAATCAGACTTTGAAACACTGTAATCTAGATAATATGCAAATTAGCACTAGATGTTTGCAGTTCAATATCCTGAAGTATAATTACCAGCCTTGCAGAATCCACCCTTAATCTACAATGATGTTGGCAGATTCAAATTTGCAGTCATTTACCTGATTTGTTAATTCATTACCTGTATTTTGTTATGTATGTGGTCTGTGAATTGTTTATTATTTTTGTTTATATATTTTTAGGTTTGTTTTTATGGTTTTGTTTATAAATTTTTTTATTGATAATTTTCATGCTCTCATTAATGTGTTCCAGTGGACAATTATACCTGAATCTCATCTATATGCATTTTTAATAGTGATACAATGCTCATTATTGAATTGTTACATTGTTCTGTTATTAAACAATGAAGGTTTGGCTGTTGTGGCGTAATGATTTTCATGGATGCAAACATTGGGGTCAACTGCATTTAATGATAGAGAAAGAATTAAATAAGACAGGCTGTTCACAGTGAAAAAATGTTCAAGCACTTAATGGATAGTGTTCTGACATTGCTGTTCATATCCTCCTATATTTTCAAATATGAAATTTATTTCTTATTTTTACATTTTATTTTCATTTCTGTCAGAATATTCCCAGCTGTTGAAATAGATGTTTAACAAGATTCCTATGCACATTGTTCACATCCATGAGGAAATGGCTAACATTTTAATTTGATGGCAAAAACATTGAAAATGTACATTAACACATTGACAAAGGATGATTCAAAAGACATCACGATGGCTATCAATGATTTGAAATGGTCACCATGGTAATGGATATTGTTTTAACACTTTTTTAGGTCAACGGAGTAAACTCAATTGACCTATTGCAATTGGTCTGCATCTGTTGTCAATTAACAATTGAACATTTTAACTTCTTTTTGATAACTACCACTCCAATTCTTTTCAAATTTGGTATGAAGCATCTTTGGGAAAAGGCACACAGAAATTGTAAATTGCAGGACTCCTGGGTCTCTAGAAGTGGGGCCAAATCTGCCAAAAAGTGACCAATTTTCAAACATCTTCTCTAGAACTGCACATTTGTAAGATACACTAAATGCTTAGTAATGTAAAGCAGGAAGGCCTCTACTAGAATTATAAATATCAAGATCCCCAGGGTAGAGGTTCTGACTGCAGAGCAGAACTTGGTGTATGGTACGTATTTGTGTGCAAAACATTTTAAAAACATCTTACTTTATGCTGTTGATTACCAAATTGAAGCCAAGTGGATATTTATAATGAGCAGGTAGCCCTTTACCAAAATTGTATATTTCATGATCCCAGGGGTAGGGGTTTAGGTATGAGGGTGTGGCCAAAATGGTCAATGATTAAATGTTTTAACAACTGAACATTTTTAACTTGGAACTTTGTGATAATTACCATTCCAATTCTTTTCAGATTTGGTATGAAGCATCTTTGGGACAAGATGGACATATATTGTTAATTTCAGGACTCCTACCCCTCTGGGGTCCAAGGGGTGGGGCCAAAACTGCCAAAAAGTGACCAATTTTCAAAAATCTTCTTCTCTGGAACTGCAAATTTGTAAGAAAAATTAAATGCTTAGTTATGTAGAGCAGGAAGGCCTTTATCAAAATTGTATTTTTTTCCCCTGATTCTCACGGTAGAGGTTATGACCCCAGGGTGGGCCGAACTTGATATTTAGATGTCAAGTATAAAACTTTCTTTAATCCTATCAGTACCAAATTGAAGCTAAATGGATATTTATAATGAGCAGGTAGCTCTTTACCAAAATTGTAAATTTTGTGATTTCAAGGGTAGGGGGTTTGATATGATGGTGGGGCCAAAATGATCAGTGACTAAATGTGTTAAAAATTGAACATTTTCAACTTCTTGGTAACTACCATTCCAATTCCTCCAGAATTTTGTATGTAAAAAAAAAAAAAAGAAAAAGAAAATGAGAGTTGCCAGATCGATTTTCTGTCAGTAAAAAAAGCAAGTGATATCAATAATCCTAAACATGTATTATAAGGAAAGAATTTCAACATCAAAGTATGTTACTGGGTTATAACATAAATTATTAAACCTTTCTTACAGTCCAGTAACATAGATTCTTTAGTACTAGATAATGCATGAAAAACAATTTTGATCAATATTACATCAACCTTTATCAAAAGATCTAATACAGAGTGTTCCATTTGTGCCACCAAAGCCAAAAGAATTTGTTAAAGCTGTCCTGATTTCAGCTTTCCAGTCACATGACACCAATGGAACATAATCCATATCTACTCCAGTGTCTGATTGGTGGAGATTGAGAGTGGGTGGGACAATTCCTGATTGGCAGGTCAAAACTGTAATGGCTGCCTCTACACTTCCTGCTGCTCCTAACATATGTCCCAGAGCTCCTTTTGTGGAGGAAACTAAAGGTTTCTTGTCACATTGCTCAAATATCCTCCATATTGCTTGGCTCTCTGCCTTGTCCCCTAGAGGAGTGGATGTGGCATGAGCATTAACATACCCAATACATTTTGGGCTGATGCCAGCATCTTTAATGGCTGCCATCATACACCTGTACGCACCTCTTCCGTCTACTCTTGGGGCAGTCATATGGAAGGCATCTCCTGATAATCCATAGCCTAACACTTCAGCATATATACTGGCCCCTCTGTCAATAGCATGTGACATCTCCTCCAGAACCAGGATGCCTGCCCCTTCTGACATCACAAATCCATTTCTATCTTTGTCAAAAGGTCGTGAAGCTTCTGTGGGATGGTTATTGAATTTCGTACATAACGCCCTCATCCTAAAATGGTGGTAAATTAAAAATATAAGTGAATAACAAATTTGCATATAAAGGGAATACATGAACAAGAAATCTTGTCGAAACATTCGCATATGAATTTTGTTTTATGACTTTTCTAATGAAAAACGTAAACTTAATGGTGCTCCATACTATGCCATATAAAATGCTGATCATACAAAGCAACTTTGTCCATCGATGAGCATAATAACTCTTGAATCCCTTATATTTAATATTGCATATAAATTGGTCTTTTCTTGAAGCACAGTACATGTACATTTATTTTGAACAAAGTTAGCTATTGTCCAATGAAGCGATTACCTTGAGAATTCTTGACAGATGGTGAGTTTTGTCTTTTGTATCAATTACCTCAAGAATTCTGTGACATATAGTGAGCTATTGTCTTCAGAATTGATGACCTCTAGAATTTTGTGAGAGATGGTGAGCTGTTGTCTTTTAAATCGATTATCTTGAGAATTCTGCGACAGACGGTGGGCTATTGTATTTTGGATCGATCACCTCGAGAATTCTGTGACAGACAGTGAGCTATTGAAGGGGAATCCTGCAACAGACAGTGAGCTATTGAAGGGATTACCTCGAGAATTCTGTGACAGACAGTGACCTATTGTCTTTTGGATCGATCAACTCGAGAATTCTGCGACAGACAGTGAGCTATTGAAGGGATTACCAGGAGAATCCTGCGACAAACAGTGAGCTATTGAAGGGATTACCTGGAGAATCCTGCAACAGACAGTGAGCTATTGAAGGATTACCTTGAGAATCCTGCAACAGATAGTGGGTTAGGGCTTTCCTCTGTGCCACCAGCCACCATGACATCTGCATCACCTCTCTGTATAAATCTGAAGGCATCGCCCACAGCATGAAGGCCAGTAGTGCAGGCTGTAGACACAGAATGGTTGGGACCCTGAAACAGTCGTCAAAGATCAGTAGAATGATTGTGTGAGTCATGATTTCATGACAGAATAGTTCTCAGTCTCCTTAGAAGTTCATAAAAATTTTTTTTCCTGTTTTGAGATTTAAATTCATATAGGAATGTCAGTAATATTTAAATTATGATTTTCAGGTACCAGGCAGGATAATTTCTTTCTATAATTATTTCAACAAACTGCAAAGAAATTCAAACTCGCGTACAACTACATTTATAGAGAACTTAAAAATATGAAGTACATGTACATTGTATATATACAAGCACAAGAGGCTTGTTCGATATGTACTGTGTATTGTACAATATCTCAAAAGCATTCAACTCAAATAGTGAAATGAACATGGCATCCCTTCAAAGTATTCTCCGCAGTTTGAAATACATAATTTCAATCTCTGAATCCATTTCTGAAATGTGTCATGGTACGTTGATTTAGGGAGTCACTTACTGATGGCTAAGACAAAGGCTTGTCAGGACTTGTAACAACAACCAGAGAAAAACTTTTTAAATTTCAGAAAAGGAAAAAAGTTGCATGGGGCTAGATCTGGAGTCTGAAGAGTATGGTGGGTGTGGCAAGATGGTAACCTCCATCTTCAAAATTTGCTTCACAAGCTCAGATGTATGTGATGGAGCATTATCATGAATTAGATGAACATGCCTAAATCCTAACACAGGGCGTCTTTTATGAAAATATTTCTTGAGCTTTTTAAGTATAACATCTTGATAATACCAACCTGTAACACTCTTGCCTTTCAGTACTGGAATTTGTATGGCTACACCATCACATGAGAATATGCTATAAAGAACCTTCTTTTTGCTTATGGTTCTTTTGGCAACTACAGGTCTTCTACCCTGTTTAGTTAGCCAGATTTTGTTTCCGATTTTTCTTACTGGTTTGAAATAGTGAACCCATGCTTTGTCACCAGTAACAATATTTGCAAATTGTCTTTGATTGAATTTGGGAAACAATTTGAGCAATTGCTTAGCGGTTTGTACTTGTACCCATTTTTGGTCACCTTTCAATATATGTGATATCCATCTGGCAGAAATCTTTCGTACTTTCAAAATACGCTTCAAAATGAAATTCAACCACAACAGCCATAGCCAACAGCTTTGGCAATATGACGTATCATGTACCTGCCATCACTTTCAATTATTTCGTTAAATTTTGAGACATTTGCCTTGCCTGTTACAGTCGCAGGTCAACCAGATTTTGATGCATCTTTGACGGACTCTATGCCAGTCTAAAATTTCTTTCCCCACCTACAAGCTGTCTCATAAGATGCCTTATCAGACCCATAAACTTCCACCAATTCAGTAAAAATCTGCATTACTGAATGACGGCGTTTTGTGCAAACTTTTTTTTACACTCCAACTTCTTCAATATTCTTAGCTCGTTTCCCAACCATTTTTACAACAGTGGTCAATGACTGGCTCTATTTAAATGACTAGAAGTTTAAAACTATGTGGAGCTGAAGGCTTGTGTTTATACCATTGGAAAGGTATTGGACAGAGCTACTCAAGAGTATCATCATCCACGAAATCGTGCAAAGTGTTATCGCGCTGTGGTACAATACACATTACACATCAATCAGCCCTCGTACTTTCTGAAATACACTGTATGTAACTTGCATGGTATCTACATCTGAGTACTTGTATACATACAATAATCAATAGCTGTTATTTTGAAAATCAGAACCCATTTGCACAAAGATCATTAGCTTTAACTGACATTACACATATCAACACTTCGCTGCAAGTTATGTCCCTTTGCAGGGTCAGCTAAAGGTCAGTTGGTGAAAAATCAAGTTTTCCTTCTTTACCAAAGAGGTTACCATGGTGAATTATAGCTAATTATTAAGTTTTCACACAAGTTTATGGGTTGGCCTACCCTAGGGCATTATTGTAGTAGACTGCAATCGATGGGAAAATATCAAATGTCAGAACTACAGATCAGAAAAATTAGAAAGGCAAACGTAGGGAAATACGACTTTTTATCCAAAAAAATGGCAGACAAGGGACTTAACTTGCACGTTGTGTTGATACGTGTATTAACATTAGTTAACTCTAATACAAGAGTTAATGGCATCTTAACTGTCAGTCAAAGTTAATTAATCCTTGTGTAACCACGTCCTAATAATTTTCACCTGAAATCCATATTTAAGACTAACGTGTCCAGCTGCCATATTAATCAGAATCTTTGGCATGAAGAATGGGTTGATTTCTCTGTAGCCTTTCTGAAATAAACGATCTGCTGTCCTGTATATTTCTTCCATACCATTCATTCCCATTCCAACTGTTACACCTTTAACCACACAAAACAAACATGCTTCAAAATTGATTCTGTAGTAAACTAGTTCCTGTGGTTCCATACATTTTTCATGGGTACCAAATTTTATGGAAAATACAGTTTCACTGATTCATGATTTAATTGAAACTAATCCACAGTCTAATTAACCTTGTTGATCATTTCATTTTATGGTTTTGCATACCCTGAAGACAATGAATATTTGTATTCAATAAAAAAACGAAAATCCATACTACAAGAAAATCAATACAATGCATGGTCTCCACAGTTTATAAGTGCACTGAATTTAAAAATTTCAAATATGAAAGTAAGATGTTAGCACAAATCTTGTCACTTTCCATACAAAGGTGTTACATTTAAGCTTTCATATGTATCCTCTATAAAACTGACCATCAGTCCACATGGTCCCTCTGAGTGCTGTACTGGTGGTGGTCAGCTTTAAAAGTAATTTTAAAATATCAGTCTTTGTTTCTCAACTATAGCTAGAGTCTGGCCTACATCACCAGCCCACTGTCAACACTGATGCAACCCAAGATTTATGGTTGTACAAAGTGACTGAATTAACAGTTTGACTGAATAAACAAACAGGTATATAAAGAGAACACAAATCAGTACATTAAATTTATTGCAAAAAATGATTTTTGCCACTTTAGAATTTCTTTTTGGACAATTGAAAAATAGTCAACATTGATGAAAATGTTTAAACCCAGTTTAAGCACTGATGGGACATAGAGCAACATAAAAACAGAAACAAATAATGTTGAACATTTCAATCCTGCTGATTGCCTATTTACAAACACTAATGTCAGACAATATTGAGATAGAATCACAGCTATCACTTTTTCTCCCTTTAGTAATTATAGTGGATTTACTGGGTGCTGCATTCTTTGATGTTTATGATATATGATAAGGTAGAAATTCATATAATGTGTCTGATTAATATGATATGGTTTTAATTATAAACACATGATTTACCCGTTCTCTCTTGTTCCTGTGGATCTTCGGGTTTCCAGTTGGCATCTGTCAATGCCTCTTCTGCAGCAACCAGTGTATACATCATACCCTGTGACAGTTGTCGCTTCTCCGTGGAACTGAACTGTTTCAATACATCCTCGGGAACAAACCCCGCTATTTTACAGGGGATATTTGGTGGGAAATCTTGAAGAGAAGAGCAACATTTTAGTCATTAATTTCCATAATAAAATTCTGTGTGTTTTATTATTTCCACACGTGTAACAAGTCTTGATTCGTTACTCAGTATGATATATAGTCCACACCAAAATTGTGAAATAAAATACAAATACTGGTGCAAAGTACATCAAGAGCTAGAAAATATGTACAAAGCAAAAAATCTTAGAATAATATCTTAAGAATAATTTTGGTTAAACAGAAGAATGTCAAACCTTCATGATCAATTTTACGGATTCCACATTGTCCTTTTATAAGATTGTTCCATACGTTGTCCTTTCCTACTCCTAAGCACGTGACAAGTCCAATGCCAGTCACCACAACCCGCCGAGTCGGGATTAGACGAGTTGAAAATGACATTTTAATACTACTAACGAATCGGTAACCATTTGAGAGCTACAGGTCAGTTAAACAGTCACGTAGTGCAGGCTAGTATAGCACAGGTTGTCGTTGGGTCTATTTTGCCGGGAGGGGGGGATTAGCAGAGCAAGTTGGATTATTTAATTGGAAAGTCCAAAACTTACAAAGTAGAACTTAACAAGAATTTCAAGATGTCTGTAAAAGTATAGAAATGTCTCCTACACAGCGCGGCGGAACATGTGCTCATAATTCGAAGAACAGACGAAGAACATGCATAATACACAACACTGGAAACAGCACTGAAATCATAAAAAATTAACCGGAGAAGAACACAACACATAAAGACGAATTAATCCCTAAGACTACATTTTATTTTATTTATTTGTTTTGTTTGTTTGTTTTTGTAAATATATGAGAATAATATATTCTAATGATTCATACAAAGAACTATAAATGCAGCAGCATGAAAAAAAAAAGAAGAAGCATGATTCCGATTTAATAATTTCGGTGAAGTCACATGATCACATCCCAAAACAAAATGGCGGAAGGTATTTGGAATAGGAAGGGGGAGTTAAGAATTGGGATAATTTACCAACTTAAAACATAAACAACAAAATTGTTTTAGCGATGGAAGTTATAGAAGTTTAGGTGTACTTACAACGACAGAATGGAAGTCGAAATTTGCTTGTATTGTTTTCAGTCCGAATTTCCTGGGGAAATAATGCACATCATTGTAAAGTATTAAAAGAATGTTATTTTTCATATCGTCGATCAATTATAATATGGTGCAAGTTTTCTGTTTATTTAGGGGAGGTGGTAAAGCTGCAGAATCACCTCAGCCTGCTAAGAGAGGAGTATGTCAAACTCCAGAATCGTTTGTCGGAGGTTGAAAAAAAATACCAGATAGCAGTAGCTGCCTCGGGTCAAGAAGGAGATGATAACTTTGTAGCAAGGCTACTGAAAACCGTGTCAGACCTGTTTGATAAAGAACTGTACAGGTATTTTTTCTTCCTACCTGAGAACACTAGGCCTCTGTTGGAGGTAAAGCATGCAAGTTTTGATAGATCATTTAGTTCATTTTAAAAGAGAAATTGTATATGTGTACACTAAAACAAAATGAAATCTACTGATATCACACATGCACACCCTTTTTTTCATTGTTAATCTAAAGATGATTTGTACACACAGAATAAGACATTTTGGTAAGTCATATATATGGTAAGTCGGAGTAAATGATTTGTGGATTGTGTATAGACTTAAATTAACATTGAAAATGATCAGTGGTAATACAATGTTAAAAGACTTACTACATATGGACGCCGTGATTTGCTTCTCTCATCAATACTTTAACAAATTACATGATAACGTGTAAATGAAATAATGTATGTAAATATGTAGGAAACCCATATTGATCGCAAATTTAAAAATAAAAAAATTACTGCATGCACTGTATGGCATTTCTGCATTAGAAAGCCTTGCATAAAAAATCTAAATTTTTGCCTGAGTATTTTCGAATGGATTGCATGTATCATTCTTGGAATCGAGTCAGACTCGGAATAAACTCGGTGAGGGAGTTCAAAAAGTTCATTGTTGGATTTAATGTTGGTCCGTCCTAAAATGTTTTTTTTTCTTGGTCATATGTAATATATATTTTTTATCACATTAAGGCCGAATGACTGATTGTTTAGGTCAGCTCATACTCTGGCTATTGGATTAGCCCTTTAGCTCATTTAGTAGAACACTGGACTGTTGTGCCAGAAGTCCTGGGTTTGATTCTCTGCAGAAGCGTATACTTTTCTCAGTTACATTTTGTGACCTGTGTAATCGCTGGTGGGTGAGAGTGATTGCCCTCAAAAATCTTTGCCCCAGCCACACCTCTATCTCTGGAGGGGGACAATGTGGTGGTGTTGGGTACATGGTGTACTATCTCTGGATAGTGGATTAAACTTTCAACTTTATCAGTAGAGCACTGGACTGTTGTGCCAGAAGTCCTGGGTTTGATTCCCTGCATATACTTGTGTCTACCCATAATTCCATTTCTAACCTTGCAATTGCATTGTTCGCGCACAATGAACAGTGCATTATCGTGAAAATATACCCCCTATAGGAAAATGTCAAATAACTCAACATGAATTATTGTCAAGGATATTTTGGTATTTTTGGTATGTATATTTTTTGACTAGTGCCAACACCATTCTAAGTAATACCCCCCCCCCCCCACCCCACCCCCAAATTTACGATTCAACTTGGGTTTTGCTAAGTCTGGTCTTCAGGCAGCCTCCATCACACTTAGATCATAGGTACACATGTGATTATGGTCAAGCATAATTTTCCTCTCATCAGGAAAGATGACTGTCACACTGACCCATCTTTTTTCACAACATCTCTGCAATCTCCTTTACAATTTACAGATTTAATAGCTTTTACTCTATTAATATTATACTTAGAAGACATGCTAAATCATGATTATGGCAAATAATGCATCAACTTTGATTGCACAAAATTGTGAATTCAGTGAATAAGTACAGACTTTAAATGGTTTTGTTTCTTTTCAGTGATTTGATCATTAAACAGGAACAAGATAAATATTGTGGTATTCTATACTGTATGTAGTTTTAACGGTGTTTATTGGTTTTCAGTGATTTGATCATTAGGCTGGAGGGATCTAGGAACTTGAGAGGACATCGTTTTGTTTTGGCAGCTAGAAGTGATTGTTGGGGTGTGGATGACCTTTCACAGGTTACAACCCTTGACCTTTCAGGTCAGTATCTGATCAAAGATTGCTGGAAAATCTCATTGCTGGAAAAATAAATGAAATGTGTGGTCGAACCTGAAATGTACTTTCTTAATTTGAGTGAAATTAAATGTTGCTTGTGTTTTATCAGCATGTCAAATTGTAGGAGGACATAATATTAACATGTGTTTGTTATCTTATGGATATTGGTGTTCATATAACTTGATCTGCAGTATATACTAGTGTAGGTTTTAAATTTGAATATCCTAAACTTCTAAAACAAACTTTTAAAATAATTGTTGAAACGAATTGTAAGACTGAGATATGATTTCTTGTTTGTGTGATTGGCTCAGCAGTCTGCAGAAGTAGAGTGGCATTAGAGAGGTCACCAGTTCAAATCCCAGACTGGTCACTTGAGGTTGGACGCATGTTATTACTTAATGTCAATGGACAGTGGATATTTTATATAGCCCGCTTAGCTGTAAATGGGTACCATTTCAGTAGAGGTTTTATATAGCACCACAGACATCCAGTGCAAGCTCTACAATCATATTAGATGTCCTATTAAAGCCTCAACTTTTAGTTTAAGGATACTCTATACACTGCAGACTGGCGAGTTAAAATTTCATGTTACTTTTCTGAAATTAGTGTGATTTGCCTGTTGGTGTATACTACAATAAACTGAAATTTACAGCATAATACACATTTTGTAATCGATTGAAGTAGTTTAATCACCGCATTAGACCAAAATAAAGTTACTGAATGCTTTATTTAAAAATCTTTGCCATTTTAAATCAATAATATTAATTTCTGTTCATCAGTTCTTTGTAGTCTTTGAAAATTTTTCCTGGGACAAAATAAGATGTACCCCATGCTCAAAATGTCAAGATAAACTCATTATGTGATATAATTTTCTCAAAGTTAAAAGAAAGCATTTGTCAGTGATCGTGTATAGATAAGGATAAAACTCACTACTTTTGTTTTCTGAGCAGATATAAGGTATGAGGTTTCTTACGCTTTGATGAGATGGGCGTACACTGACATCATCGACATAAAAACTGATGAGATTTTTCTGTTAGAACTCCTGCGGACAGCCACTCGCTTCAAGTTAAAAGTTTTACAGGAAAGGTACAGTCATGTATTTTATAAGTTTTTATTTATTCAGGTAATAATTCATAAAGTACCAATAAAGTGATCACAATTCAATATTAATGTAGTGCTCATTAACTTGAAAATATAAAAATAAGCGATATATATATATATATATATATATATATATATATATATATATATATATAGATATGTGTGTGTGTGTGTGTGTATATATATATATATATATATATATATATGTGTGTGTGTGTGTGTGTGTGTGTGTGTGTGAGTTTACTTTTTTCAAAAATAATGAAACTTACTGTTTTTATAAAGTAAATACAATTTACTGTAAGTATACTCCTATTATTTCACAACTATGTCCAAAACAGTGGGGGAAATTTGTATAGAGTGACATGGGTAGGGGTAATATATTTTAACTTTCGAACCTCTTAGAAAATTTACAAAGTTTCTTATTTTTTGTTTTTAAAGGAATTTTATTATATTTGTGCTTATTACAACCAAACTAAACCAAAAAACATATATCAACCCAGGCACCCATTTTCTTGTTTGTGTCAAGTGTCCTTAAGTATATATACATTGACCTGAGAATAAGCCATGAAAGCTATGTTTAATTGGTTTATATTGACCTGAGAACAAGCTATGAAAGCTATGTTTAATTGGTTTATATTGACCTGAGAACAAGCCATGAAAGCTATGTTTAGTTAAGTATATATTGACCTGAGAATAAGCCATGAAAGCTATGTTTAATTGGTTTATATTGACCTGAGAACAAGCCATGAAAGCTATGTTTAATTGGTTTATATTGACCTGAGAACAAGCCATGGAAGCTGTTTAATTGTTTTATATTGACCTGAGAACAAGCCATGAAAGCTATGTTTAATTGGTTTATTTCCAGTTGGATCCTCTACTGAAGGAAACTAGGATTCAACTTTATTTTTGAGCATGAAAGGTTTTGGTCATTGTTTGGTTTATTTATGTTTAATAAATGTTTGATATTTATTAAGGTTTGATTAATGATTAGTAAATATTTGATTAATGTTTGATTTATATTTGCTTGATGTTTGATTAATGTTTGTTTTGCCTGTTTAAACAGGTGTGAAAATGGTTTGATGTCCTTTGTGAATATGAAGAACTGCATTAGGTTTTACCAAACAGCAGAGGAAATTCAGGCTGAACTTTTAAAGAATCACTGCTCAGAGCTTATCTCAAATCACTGGGTGGGTACACAACATGTGCAGACTTACTCTCTCTGTAGACAAGATTGATCTTATTGGACCAATCAGTGTAGAGTATTTATAAAAATCACCAATAGGCAATGAAGTTTTAACTGAGTTATAGCCAATCAGTATACCTGTAGGTTTGAGGGAGGTCCATGAATATGACTCGCTCATTAACAAATTAAGATCAGGTGAATATGGTCTCTTAGTAAATGAGAAAATGTTGCCATGAAAGAATCGCATTATTAATATTTTATGCACTACCTAATAACAAATCAATAATGATACAAGAGTGATTGTATAAAACGAGTGGTTGATATCACCAGGTTAATGTTAGTTGCTGATGTCTTTACAGAATGATTTCACGAGTGAGGACTTTGAACACATGCCGGCCCCTCTGCTGTACCAGATGTTTAAAACAAAGTCAGAGTATCCTCTACACACTGCCATCAGGACCAAGCGAGAGGATGTCGTCTTCCTGTATTTGATTGAGTTTGATGCCCAGGTATCGTATGATTACTCAGCACACAGAATCATCCTTGCCTCAGAAAGATTTGGGTTTTTTTTTTAAAACAAACAGATTTTTTTTTTTTTTTTGCTTCTCTCTCTGAAGTTGTTGTGACTGATCTTTACGTAGTTAACATCTTTTTTAGAAAATATATATTTAATGACATTAAATACTAATGCTTAAAGTTTTCAAATAACAAAGTTAAAAGCATATAGTCATGTGCATGGTGCAAAAGAACAAAAATGAAACTATGTGAATGCAGAGAGCATTCTGTGAGTGCAGTTTTGCAGCCTCTATCAAGTGTTGTCGCTGTATGTGTTTTACAAAGATATACTGTAAGAATTGTGCAGTGTAGAAATCTTTTGATTAACACTGTCATGATTATACTCTCTCAGCTCCGAGGGAAGGTAAGAAACGCCCTTCTTTTCATAAATTTCCATGGTTACAGGACTGTTTTCTCCAGTTATTACTGACCATTCTATTAACATATCAGAAAACTTGCATGTGTAGCTGCATGGAAGTTTTTTTGGAAATTCTCACATGTTAATTATGTTGTGTATATTGACATTAAACTATATTATGACACAGTGTGTATCAACAGGATATCAGCATGCATGTATCTTCATCTAATCTAAAAATTTCACTTTGATGTTATTCTTTGTCATGTTCCTCAAGATCAAAGATGGACGGGGATGGGAGGGTGGGAGGTTGTTTTTGATAGTGTGTCTTTGACTTTTTGCTCACAATTCTAATCCTGGTCATAACTTTATGACTATACAAGATAGAATGTTAATGAACTGAAAAATAATGATAATAATACCATATTTATATAGCACCCTTTTCATACATTTGTATGCTCAAAGGTGCTTTACAGGACATAAAACAATTAAATAAAACATTGACATAAAATGATATAAACGCAAGATAAAATACATTGATCAAGGTCAAATCAATGTCACTGATGAAGGTCATTTATTAATGTGGTAATGTTAGATGGTTTTCTTAACTCTGGCTAGTGTTGCAATCTTTTAGCTCAACCATTAGGTCCTAGGTTTTATCCCTTCCGGAGTGACATACTGTGTCTTTGATACATTAAGATCAAATTAGCCACGATTGAATGTGGTCATGCCCATCATACTGATAGCATTTGTACATGCAACACAACTCTCTTTACCTATTGATTGAATCAGTATATGGGCTGTTGAGTGGTGTTTCACATATACGCTTGTTGTTACAATGTGTGGCCAGGTTATTTGTATGATGTATCCAAATACTAATCACCACATAGTCACTACGTTCATTTATAGACCACTAATGGAAACCAATGTACTACACTGTATCGATCAACAATGTATTTAACATTCTGTTGCTTTATGCATCATTGTGCTTATTTTTAGTTGATTTTAAGTTTATTTGAAGTGGACTTTTTGCATTGCGCTTTATTTCATTGGATTCATCTATCTTAAGCATGAAAATCTGTTGAATTTTTTGGTTCTTTTTAAATTGTTTTGTCTACTCTCATGGATATAGTGATAATCCAAGCCCTTCCTTGTAGTTGGTGGATAAATTAAATGAGGTGGACAACAGGGGTGATCTCCCCTTGGACTTGGCCTTAAGCAGTCGACAGGAGAGTATTGCCATGACACTTGTGAATCATAAAGTAGATGTCAATCGTCGAGATAATGCAGGAAAATGTTTACTCCACAAGGCCATTAAAAGAGGTTTGATACTAAAATTAATGATAATTGATAATAGAATAAAAAAATAAACTTCAGCAGTTGAAGACAGAATTTTGATAGGGCTGCAGTATGCTACCATTAAATTTGTTTAGCAAATATGAAATGCAGTTTAAAGCTCGTTAAGTTTTGTTGTATGAGGCTTGTTCAATATGTAATGTGTATTGTATGATATCTCAAAAGCTTTCAACTCAACTAGTGAAATGAACATTACATCCCTTCAAAGTATTCTCCATGGTTTGAAATACATAATTTTAATCTCTGAATCCATTTCTGAAATGCATCACAGTATGCTGATTTAGGTAGACCTCTGAGGTACTGACTGATGGCTGAGCCAAGGGCTTGTTGGGACTTGTAATGACAACCAGATAACTTTTTTAAATTTGGGAAAAAGGAAAAAGTTGCATGGGGCTAGATCTGGAGAGTATGGTGGGTGTGACAAGACGGTAACCTTCTCCGACCTAAAAAATTGCTTCACAAGCTCAGATGTATGTGATGGAGCATTATCATGAATTCGATGAACATGCCTAACTCCTGACACAGGGTGTCATTTATGATAATATTTCTTGAGCTTTTTAAGTGTAATATCTCGGTAATACCGACCTGTAACACTTTTGCCCTTCGGCACTGGAATTTGTATGGCTATACCATCACATGAGAAGAATATGCAATAAAGAATCTTCTTTGTGTTTATGGTTCATTTGGCAATGACAGGCCTTCTACCGTTTAGTTAGCCATATTTTGGTTCCAATTTTTCTTACTGGTTCGAAATAGTGAACCCATATTTCATCACCAGTAATAATGTTGCAAATTGTCTTTGATTGAATTTGGAAAACATTTTGAGCAGTTGCTTAGCGGTTTGCACTAGTACCTGTTTTTGGTCATCTGTCAATTAATGCGGTATCCATCTGGCAGAAATCATTCGTACTTTCAAAATACGCTTCAATATGAAATGCACCTGCGATAGCAATATGC
Source organism: Ostrea denselamellosa (assembly GCA_024699665.1). Classification (NCBI taxonomy): domain Eukaryota; kingdom Metazoa; phylum Mollusca; class Bivalvia; order Ostreida; family Ostreidae; genus Ostrea; species Ostrea denselamellosa. The sequence goes on from JAMZEH010000039.1 coordinate 1,710,435, forward strand.
CATCCACTTTGGCAATATCGCATATCGTGTACCTGCCAACGCTTTCAATCATTTCCCTGACTTTTGAGATTTTGCCTTGCCTGTTACAGTCACAGGTCAACCAGATTTTGCTGCATCTTTGACAAACTTTCTGCCAGTCAGAAATTTCTTTCCCCACTTACAAACTCTCTCATAAGATACATTATCAGACCCATAAACTTCCCCCAATTCAGTAAAAATTTGCATTACCGAATGACCGAGTTTTGTGCTAACTTTTATACAAGCTCTAATTTCTTCAATATTCTCAACCCGTTTCCCAACCATTTTTAGAACAGTGGTCAATGACTGGCTCTATTAAAATGACTAGAAGTTTAAAACTATGTGGAGCTGAAGGCTCGTGTTTATACCATTGGAAAGGTATTGGACAGAGCTACTCAAGAGTATCATCATCCACGAAATCGTGCAAAGTGTTATCGCGCTGTGGTACAATACACATTACATATCGAACAGCCCTCGTATACATATATGTTTTGTTGTTTACACAGATAAGTTTTGTTGTATTTACAGGTGATGAATTTTCTGCTTCTTTCCTGATTGAGCACCATGCAGATGTAAATCTCACCACCTATCTGGACAAGGAAAGTCCTCTCCACATGGTGGCTAATTTTAACCCCGAGGTCACAGGGTCAGAGGTCATGGCAGGGATGGCTCGACTGGCTCAGAAAATGATCAACCATGATGCTAACCCAAACTTACAAGATGCTGCAGGAAGGTCAGTGAAGGTCAATCTGTTCTCTATAGGATGCATACATACACCCTGTATGTAAACTGTCAAACTCGATGTCTGCAAACAACGGCCACTAAAGATAACACTACTGCTAATGTTGTATTGAGTTTTTCACGTAAATACAAGAAGTCCATTGTTGTGATCCTGTGGATTTTTATGTAAAGACAATATTTTTTCAGTTTGTAACAAAGAATTTCAATTCTACTTATACACATGTTGTAGATCATTATGCTCATTTTCATTACATCAGTGTATATCAAGATACTTAGTAAGGAAGCATAAAAATTTATTTATGTGTGCATCTAAAGATAAAACTGAGTGCCTTCCTGAACACTGTGTATTTTTAAAATAATTTCTTGAATGCTCCATCTCTAATGTATCTTCCTGAATACTGTGTCTATGATATCTTCCTGAATGCTGTGTCTATGATATCTTCCTGAATGCTGTATCTATGATATCTACCTGAATGCTGTGTCTATAAGATCTTCCTGAATGCTGTGTCTATGATATCTTCCTGAATGCTGTGTCTATAAGATTTTCCTGAATGCTGTGTCTATGATATCTTCCTGAATGCTGTGTCTATGATATCTTCCTGAATGCTGTGTCTATAAGATCTTCCTGAATGCTGTGTCTATATCTTCCTGAATGCTGTGTCTATGATATCTTCCTGAATACTGTGTCTTTCAGTTCCCCTCTTCACTGTGCTGTGTCGTGTAACAATGAGCCAGTTTTAAAGATCCTCTTGGATTGTGGGAAGGTGAACTTTGAACTGAAGAATTCTGATGGCCACACGTCAGTCTGGCTGGCTCTGCAACAGGTATGCCAAGACTCCAGTCTCATTTATCAGTTTTGATCATTTTAATGTTTAAGAGCAAATTTACAATAATTGAAGTTAACTTGTTGCCCACTCATAATTGGTGCAGTTCAATTGCCTAGTGCCTGAAACGTTTTTCTCAAGTTCACAAGAAAATGTATTTATGTGTATCTTACAACGTGACACTTATATTTCAGGTGAAAAAATTCTTTTAAAGCTGCCTTGTGGGTGGTCCTTTATTTTCACTCCATCTGGAATCAGATATACTGTAAATGACACCTAATTTTGCGAGACTAGCCATTCTTGAAAATTTAGTTCTTGCAGATAAACTCTTACATGTAGAAGACTTAAGCAGTTAATATTGATTTGAGAAAGTTAGGTTTCATGGATGAGTGCATATTGAATCTTCACAAAAATAAGATCTTGTGAAATAACAGAGATCTGCAGCACACAGAAGGTGCCATGTGACTGATGACTGAAATTTGCTCAGTTTAAATTTCAAATTAAAAATGAAAGGAGGGCATTTAGAAACACCATGTGCAGTTTTGTTGTAACAACCATTTTTTGCTGGGACCCTCTAGTTTGTCATAAGTGTTGCTGATTGGCCAAGGTGCAATATATATAGTGCAATATATATATATATATATATATATATATATATATATATATAATTATATATAATCCTGCAGTCAGACAAAGTTACTGTTATTAACACTGACCTATAAAACACATTGATAGATCAAGAGTTTATTTTGTCATAGCAGCCAAGCCCCATGGGGATCCGGGTTGTTAGAATAAATCCTCAGTACCCCTTGTTTGTTGTAAGAGGCAACTAAATGGGGCGGTCCTTCGGATGAGACCGCAAAAAGTGAGGTCCCGTGTTACAGCAGGTGTGGCACATAAAAGATCCCTTCCTGCTCAAAGGCTATAAGCGCCGAGCATAGGCCTAAATTTGCAGCCCTTCACCGGCAGTGGTGACCTCTCCATATGAGTGAAAGATTCTCGAGTGGGACGTTAAACAATATTTTATCAATCTTAGCAGCCATCAATCTTCTGCTGTTTGCTCATCCATGCATTGAGACAACATACAAATATCAAATAAAACACATGAATCTTGAAAACATCATTGAATGGTTGGGTCTAACACGGACAAGAAATGTCGGTCGATTTGTCCTCACTTGTTTAGTGTGTACTTTGGTACAATTTCTGTTTCCAGGGAGAAGAGCTGGGAGGATCAGTGGAGCAAGTTTATGGTCCCTCGAGTTTTGCAGCACAGCTGATTGCTAAAGGAGCTTCCCCAGACGCAGTGGAACCAGAGACAGGTACATCCAGAAATGTCTGTACATACCCAGAAATGTCTGTACATACCCAGAAATATCTCTACACAACCAGAAATATCTGTACATACCCAGAAATGTCTGTACACACCCAGAAATGTCTTTACATACCCAGAAATGTCTGTACACACCCAGAAATATCTGTACAGAACCAGAAATGTCTGTACACATCCAGAAATGTCTATACATACCCAGAAATGTCTGTACACACCTAGAAATATCTGTACACAACCAGAAATGTCTATACATACCCAGAAATGTCTGTACATACCCAGAAATATCTCAACACAACCAGAAATGTCTGTACATACCCAGAAATGTCTATACACACCCAGAAATGTCTGTACATACCCAGAAATGTCTGTACACACCCAAAAATGTCTATACACACCCAGAAATGTCTGTACATACCCAGAAATGTCTGTACACACCCAGAAATGTCTGTACATAGTCAGAAATGTCTACACAAACTCAAAAATGTCTTTACGTACTTAGAGATGTTTATACATACACAGATATGTCTAAACACACCAAGAAATATCTGTACACACACAAAAATGTCTGTACACACCTAGAAATGTTTATACACACCATGAAATGTTTATACACACCATGAAATGTTTGAACACACTAAGAAATGTCAATACACACCCAGAAATATATATACATACTCAGAAACATCTGTACACATCCAAAAATATCTAAAAACACTTAGAATTATCTCTATACACTCAGAAATATATATACACACCCAGAAATATTTCTACACACCCAAAAATGTTTATACACACTACATATGTCTATACATGCCTAGAACTGTCTGTATGCAAATAGAAATGTTTGAACATACCCAGAAATATGTATACACACCCAGAAATGTCTGTATGCACCCAGAAATGTTTATATATTCCTGAAAATGTCTGTACACACCCACAAATGTCTATACACACCCACAAATGTATATACACACCCAAAAATGTCTATACACACCCCGAAATGTCTATGCACACTGAGAAATATCTCTTATTACCCAAAAATGTCTATACCTACCCAGATATGTCTGTACACACCTAGAAATATCTATAGACACAAATTTTTGAACATACCCAGAAATGTCTATACATACCCCGAAATGTCTATACACACCCAGAAATGTCTGTACATACTCAGAAATGTCTGTACACACCCAGAAATGTCTGTACACACCTAGAAATATCTGTAGACACAAATGTTTGAACATACCCAGAAATGTCTATACATATCCAGAAATGTCTATACACACCCAGAAATGTCTGTACATACTCAGAAATGTCTGTACACACCCAGAAATGTCTGTACATACCCAGATATGTCTGTACACACCTAGAAATATCTATAGACACAAATGTTTGAACATACCCAGAAATGTCTATACATACCCAGAAATGTCTGTACACACCCAGAAGTGTCTGTACATACTCAGAAATGTCTGTACACACCCAGATATGTCTGTACACACCTAGAAATATCTGTAGACACAAATGTTTGAACATACCCAGAAATGTCTATGCATACCCAGAAATGTCTATACATACCCAGAATCTAAATTTGCAGCCCCGTCACCGGTAATAGTGACAGTTGCCGGATAGCTGAAAAATTGCTCAGGCGACTATAAATAAAAAAAAAAAAAACAAACAAATACATACCCAGAAATGTCTGTACATACCCAGAAATGTCTATACACACCCAGAAATATCTATAGACACAAATGTTTGAACATACCCAGAAATGTCTGTACATACCCAGAAATGTCTGTACATACCCAGAAATGTCTGTACACACCCAGAAATGTCTGTACACACCCAGAAATGTCTGTACATACCCAGAAATATCTGTACATACCCAGAAATGTCTGTACATACCCAGAAATGTCTCAACACAACCAGAAATATCTGTACATACCCAGAAATGTCTATACATACCCCGAAATGTCTATACATACCCCGAAATGTCTGTACAAACCCAGAAATGTCTGTACACACCAAGAAGTGTCTATACACACCCAGAAATATTATCTATATACACTCAGAAATGTTGGAACACATTATATACTTTTGGAATTACATGTGCACTGTGTGATACATGGTGTTACTGCTGTTTTGCAGGTGACAGTCTGTTACATTTATGTTCTCGGTGTGGGAACTCGAGAGCAGGAATATTTTTAGCAAAACATGCAGCAAAAGTGAATCTCACAAACAGTAAGGTAATGTACCTTTGTATGGTTAGCAATGGCATGTAGGAACTGATGAAAGTTTGGACTTTTTTAATGCTTTGTTTCTTGTTGTTATTCTTAAGGAAAAGCAAAGTGTATGCATTATTTTGATTTCAAAATGACCTAATATATGTTTACTACAAAATGCATTTAATATTTCAGATGTCTGACATAATATTAATTGGGATAAAATGAAAATATACAGGGTACATGTATAATGTTGTATTGTTTATCTGATTTTCATTTCAGGGAGAAACTCCTCTACATTTAGCCTGTTTGAAGGGGCTAACTGAACTTGTAGATGTATTACTAGACAGGGGAGCTAACCCTAACTCACAAACTCATTCTCCCTCTGTTGGTCATCTTGGTTTGGAAGAGGAGATAACTCCTGTGTCACAACAAACACCACTTCATCTCGCTCTCGTGAACTGTCACTCCAGCATTGTAGAGCTCTTTCTTCAACACAAAAGTATGATACAATGTAAATTAGATGTTTTAAGGACATACGCGATATTTGTCAATAATATATAATTTTTTGTGAATTTCATGTACAATTCATTTGCATTCTATCTTGCTATTACGGAAAAAATTGGGGTATGTTAACATGCCTGTTTAGAAGTTAGCATATTTCGATAGTTCCTGGTTGTTGCAAGTAAAAACGTAAATATTGCTCTATATCAAGGAGCATTACCGTAGTAAAAAAGAAGAGAAAAATCTTTGGAACCAGGGGTATCGAACCCAGGACCCTTATATTGCAAGTTGGGTAATCTAACTGCTGAGCTGCCCAGATCGATGTAAAACATGTGGTAATATTACTATGTTACAAAATCTAAACTATTATACAAGAACTCTTCATATTGAGGAGATGAAAAAGTAATTTTAGAGAAAATATCGGAAACGTCGCATGTGTCCTTTAAGTGAAGAGTGGATTGATTTCAGATGAAAATTAAGGAGGAAAAAAACACGAGAGAAATCTGATGTGGATGGAAAGTGGAGGATATGTACAATAATATTCTGAAATAAGAAGTTTCAAATTTAACTCATTTAGTGAAAAAATGCAGTTTTAGTGCAAAGTAGTCTGAAAATATGTTGAAATTACTGCTAGACTTGAATACACAAACTACAGATCAGCATTCAACACTACCAAGGAATATATTAAAAGGAATATACCTGTACATGTATTGCTGATGTAAATATTTTCATTCAATTTTCTAAAAAAGGTCAGCCATTATGAAGCTGTGTCATTCCTCCTTAAGATTTAATTATATTTCACTTTCAATCAATTTTTAACAGTCAAGGCTGCTCACTGTGAGGACTCCCTTAAGATTTTGCCAAACTTCAACATCAAGGATTCTGAGGGTCAGACTGTGCTGGGTCTGGCTCTATGGTCAGGACTTCATAATGAGGCTGATCGTCTGCTGGGAGCAGGCGCCAACATCAATGAGAAAAATGCAGAGGGCATGACACTTTTACATCAAGCCATAGAAAAACAGGACACCAAAAGTGCATTGTTTTTGATAGAGCACCAAGCTGACCTTACAGTCAAGTAACTATACACCAAAAATTACTGACTCTGAGAATTTGTAGATTTGTTAGTTAAGGTGGCTCGCTACATCATGAAAGAATTTCTCATATCAGCATGAAACTATTTAATTATGAAGGATATGACGATATGAAATAAGTACAGAAATCAAAAAAGCAAAACATATGCAATTTGGGATTTAAAAAAAAAAACAAAAAAAACCTGATATTTTATCCACTGAAATACAGTGATAGAAAAACAAATCAATCGCAAAACATTTAGATCGCCTTCTTATGACATAGCATCATAAAATGTTTAAGTCTCGATTAATGAATTACATGACTTTGCTGTGTTCAGATTTTAAGAAAGTGTATTCCTTGGAAATTTGAATGTGTGACACCTTACAAAATATAAAGAGTATTAATTACATGTACTTCAGGAACTAATTACCTTTGACAGGAGAAGGTTAGGTTACTGGTAATATTAATTACAGTGGTGAATGTTTGTTGTCAGAACTAATGAATTCGAGACCCCGCTACAGCACGCCATCAGGCGACACCTGCCGGTAGTGGTCGACATTCTCAGCAAAAAGGGAGCTAACTTAAATATCAAGAACAAGGAAGGGGACTGCCCTCTGTGGCAGGCATTAGACTCTGGACAGGAAGATGTTGCTCAAGTTTTGGTGAGTGGTTGTGACTTAAATCAGGACAGTCATTAACTTTACTGTGCTATTTACGTGTATGTGTCCATGCTATGTTTCATCTCATCAGAATTTTAAATTTATTTTTGTGTCTGGAGAATGATTTCCATACAACTTGCTGCTTGCAATCTAAGGTGACTCTTACATGAACTAGTTTATACTCTGAAATGCTCTTTTCAGTGCTTTTATAAATTGTGATTTAAGCACATTTAAGACACAGATTATTTACATTTAAAGCTCTTTTTATCTTGTTTACTCTTATATCGAATGCTAGATTTCCTAGTTGCCAACATTTTGCTTGATATTCATGTGACAGATTCTTAATGTCTGTAATGTAGATCTTTGTCTATAGAACTATTGACTTACACACCAATATTCATGAGACAGGTTAAGCATGGCTGTGATGTAGATCATTGTCTATAGTGTTCTTGACTTTCACACCAATATTCATGAGACAGGTTAAGCATGGCTGTGATGTAGATCATTGTCTATAGTGTTCTTGACTTTCACACCAATATTCATGAGACAGGTTAAGCATGGCTGTGATGTAGATCTTTGTCTATAGTGTTGACTTACACCCTGATATTCATGAGACAGGTTAAGCATGGCTGTGATGTAGATCTTTGTCTATAGTGTTCTTGACTTACACACCAATATTCATGAGACAGGGTAAGCATGGCTGTGATGTAGATCTTTGTCTATAGTGTTCTTGATTTACACCCCGATATTCATGAGACAGGGTAAGCATGGCTGTGATGTAGATCTTTGTCTATAGTGTTCTTGATTTACACCCCGATATTCATGAGACAGGCTAAGCATGGCTGTGGTGTAGATCTTTGTCTATAGTGTTCTTGATTTACACCCTGATATTCATGAGACAGGTTAAGCATGGCTGTGATGTAGATCTTTGGTCGGAGGGTCCAGGAAAATGTCAGCAGACTCTACTTCACAGATCTATCGATGAGAATAATGAGTCCATTGCCTGCTTTCTCATCAAAAAGTAAGGGATATTTCTCTATTTCAACATTTAATAGATCATAACCTACCACTGACTATTTGTTCTCAAATATTAGATATGATGATGTTTATTCTGAAGGTTAAATTTGCAAAGCGTGTAATATTTCATTGAATATTTTACACACAAACACACACACACACACACGCACACACACAGAGACAGACACAGACACACACAGATACACAGACACACACACACACACAGACAGACACAGACACACACATGCACAGATACACACACACAGAGACACACACACAGATACACACATAGACACTCACACACAGACACACACAGACACAAACACACACACATACACACACACACACACACACATACAGACACATACACACACACACATACACACACTTACAGATACACACACACACATGTCAGTGGAATGACTGGGATAAATGTCTTGAATACTATACTCAACAAAAAAAGTTTGGGTTATATATAATATAGTTAAATTCTAAAAATCTAAATACTGAAATTCATTTTAAAATGATGTGTATGATACAAATTGTTACACTTCACTGATTATGAGTCCTCGGGTTCGAAGCCAAACGGAAAAGTCTTATTCCTAGTCAGTATTACGGAGTAAAACTGGTAAGCATGTCTTTATGAACTACTGTCAATACTTCGTGCTGACAATAAATAAGGACAATTAAACATCTTTTATACACAAATGAATTACGGGTGATGCCTCAAAGACGGCGTCTCAATGCACAGGAAGCCAGTAGGGCCATAGGGATGCTACAAACTGGAATGTCACAAGATACAGTGGGTAGATTGATGAACAGGTCACAAAGCATCATTGGTCAGTTGTGGCAAAAGATTTCTGGAAACAGGATCAGTCCAGGAAAAGCTTCGTAGTGGAAGACCATGATGTACGACGGCCCGGCAGGACCACGAACGTGTACTGCAAGCAAAGTGAAACCAATTCAACTCAACTGTTGCTTTCAACATGGACCTTCGCAACACATATGGAGTATATATTTCTAATCACATTTACTGGAAGAGGCTTCATGAAGCTAACTTGAAACCAAGACAGTATGTCACACGCCCAATTTTGACTGCAGACCAAGAGACTGGCGTTTGCAAGAGATCATGCAGATTGGCAGATCCGTCACTTGAGATCCGTACTCTTTACAGACGAATACAAATTGTGTGTAGACTTTAATGATGGAAGGCATCGATTGTGGCGATAGAAGAATGATCGTTTTAGTGTGACTGCTGTGTGGCTCGACATGATCGCTTTGGTGGAGGATCTGTTATGGTGTGGGGAGGCATTTCTATTCAAGGGTCCTCGGAGGTGTACATCACAAGAAATGGAGCACTGACCCGTATCAGATATAGAGATGAGGTTCTTCACCCATTGTAAACCAGGGACGTTGGTACAGAATTCGTTTTGATGGATAATAACACAAGGCCACACAGAGCAAACATCGTGAACCAGTACCTTGAGGCAGAGACTAGCGAGAGAATGGAATGGCCTTTGAAGTCACCAGACCTCAATCCTATTGGACATGTCTGGAATGTTCTACTGAGGCAGATTCAGCAACGGGATCCTGCTCCATCCAATACCAATGAACTTGAAGTTGCTCCGTTAGAGGAATGGGATTGCATTCCCGAGAACTACCCGTTCACTCATTCGAAGTTTCCCCGGGCGATGCGGGGCTGTTATTCAGGCAAGGGGAGGCCACACACTAAGTATAGTAATTTGTTGGATCAATTGTCGTTTTTGAATTAAACAAATTCTGCGATTACTGGATATGGAAATTCACTCTGATTAGGAGGGTGTCCATAATTCTTAGTCTTGTTCTTCTGTCCAAGTGAACATTTACCATTAGTTTTTTATCAAATGTGCTGTCACGTTACAGAAGAAACTTAGTGATTTATTTTGATTAAATATACTTTTTTGATATAGATATTATTAAATGAAGATTTTCATAACCCTTAACTTTTTTTGTTGAGTATAGTTGGTCGTTATGTTCTTGATAAATGTCTCTCTTTATTTTGGCTCTACACTGACGTGGTGATATCAAAAGTAAATAAATGATTAGAACACCTCAGACATTGAAATAATTTAATTTTCCCTTTCACTTTCAGTGGCTGTGACAAGAACAGTCCTCGCAGGCCAGGGTTAAATGGAGAGGGAGAGGATGAAGCAAGGTGCAGATTTTTACCTCTGTTTCTAGTGGTGTTTTGATTGACCTTTAGATGCAATGAATGTTGAATATCATGAGCATTATTATATGTACTTCATATCAGTGGGTATCTTTAATCATCAGAAGAAAGAAAAAGAAAATTCTCTTGAATTTGAAAACATAAATACACTGTTATCCCTGATTAAGTTCCCCATAATCACTGATTATATTCCTTGTTATCACTGACTAAGTTCCCCATAATCACTGACTAAGTACCTCGTTATCACTGACTAAGTACCTCATTATCACTGATTAAGTTCCCCATAATCACTGAATAAGTTCCACATCACTGAATAAGGTCCCCATAATCACTGAATAAGTTCCCCATAATCACTGATTAAGTTCCTCATTATCACTGATTAAGTTCCTCATTATCACTGAATAAGTTCCCCATAATCAATGAGTAATTTCCCCATAATCAGTAGGTAAATTCCATTATTGCAGAATAAATTCCCTGTAATTAAATGACTATTTCAATTACTTAATGAAAAAAATTAATTTTAATTATTCTTAATTAATCTCAGGCCAAACCTTTCAATATTTAATTGGCAGGCAGGGTTTTTTTTATGTTTTGTTACTTTTCTTATTCACAGAGTATTTTCATACAGAATGAATAGTATTTTTTGTACACTTAATTCAAATTACTCATTATGAAGAGTAAACCATGTTTTCGAACACTTGTTTATAAACGATGATGCATAAAATAATCATTTGATGAAAAATAAACTTCTGATTGTATATAAAATGATTGAAAAAGAAATTTTAGTTATTCCCCTTTTCAGTATGTCAAAAAACTTTGATTGCAGCGGTGCCTAAGAAACTACAGATTAATGTTTTTTGCTCAAATGTAGTGTTTACTTTTGATATTGTCCACAGGGACGGATGCTCCCCGCTCCACCTGGCTTGTACCTGGGGTCTGGAACTCGTGGTCCAATGCCTGATGGAACACAATGCCAATGTTAATACCAAGGTACACGGACTGTTTACCAGGGCAATAATAAAGTCCAGAAGGGCAGATAATGTATTTCTAGTATATGTTCAGGGCAATGATAAAGTCCGGAAGGGCAGATAATGTATTTCTAGTATATGTTCAGGGCAATAATAAAGTCCGGAAGGGCAGATAATGTATTTCTAGTAGATGTTCAGGGCAATAATAAAGTCCGGAAGGGCAGATAATGTATTTCTAGTATATGTTTTGTTGAGAAGTTTTTGCTGACTTTTTTTGGGGGGTTAACTTTGTAGGATGCAGAAGGGAAGACTCCCATTCACATAGCAATTGAGAATCAGCATGCAGTGATTATCTCCCTTCTCCTGGCCCACCCAGGCCTAGACCTGACCATCAGGGATCGAGCAGGGTTAACTCCCTTCGCTGCTGCTATGACAACCAAAAATAATAAAGCTGCCCAGGCCATCCTGAATCGAGAACCTAACGCTGCAGAGCAGGTAATCACACAGACTGGGGATTCGTCATCAATGCAATGTCTCTAAATAGATCACACAGACTGGGGATTCCTCATCAATGCAATGTCTCTAAATAGATCACACAGACTGGGGATTCCTCATCAATGCAATGTCTCTAAATAGATCACACAGACTGGGGATTCCTCATCAATGCAATGTCTCTAAATAGATCACACAGACTGGGGATTCCTCATCAATGCAATGTCTCAAAATAAATCACACAGACAGGAGGTTCCTCATCAATGCAATGTCTCAAAATAAATCACACAGACTGGGGATTCCTTATCAGTGGAATGCCTCTTAAAGAGACACTACAGCTCATTTTGCTTCAAAATCATAGAATGACAATTTTCCCAGAGCTTTCTCTAATTTTGTTGCATAGTAGAATGTATAAATTCTGCAAAAATAACACATTTCTAAAGTTGAAAATTCTCGTTTAAATGCAAAAATTAATAGTTTTTGAAGGCCCTTTTTTAACAACATTGAGACTTCCTCTTTCGGTCTCCGGATGCCTGCGCACGGAGGGTAAACAATCCAGTGAGAGTTAGCATACAATGGCTAAACCCGGAATTTTGACAGATTATGCAAGAAAAGGGTTAAAATGGAACAAGATACAACACATACGCATGCTAGAATTTATGTGGGGGTATCACTACGACCCTCTAGCTACGACACACGCACGCAGGGCTTTAAAAGTAAGTGCTATTTTTATCAAAACACATGGCAGGCTTTGAAAAAAAAATTATTTGGTTATAGGGACATGAAAGGTTTTCTGTTAGAATAATGATTTATAATTACTTAATTATAAGAAGCAGGAAATAAACCCATACTCGAGAAGTGAGTGTGGACCCTTTTAAGGGGTATTTAAATAATTTTTTACACAACACGTGTGTTGTCATACTGAATCACTTGAAGTAAAATGTCTGAGTCAGCGTGAAGAAACCATTGAATTCCGGATGATCTTTAAAGCACATTTGAGAGCAAACTAATGCATCCGTAATGTTCAAAATTGTCAGTATTGTTATGATTTTTATTATTTTATCAATACATGTTTTAAAAAGCACTCAATTAAAATGTGCAAAATGAGCTGTAATGCCTCTTTAACAGATCACAATGCCTCTATATATAGTAGAACAGTTCCATGTAGGAGCATTATCTCACATAGTCCAGATAACAACCAGACAACAACTGGACAGCAACCCATTTTGACATTTCAGCATTATGTCACATGGTCTAGACAACAACCCAGAAAAAATATACACTCTGTAGTTCTGTTTTTTAACTTGATATTAAATTCAATACCAGTGAAATTGTTTTCTCCTATGCACTGGTACAATGATGTAATAAAGGGCACCTGCAAATGAAGGTCAGGTCATTACATCAAACATTGCACACAGTATGAAGCAAGAAAACTGGAATATATCGAAATTACTGAAAATGGTAAAAACAGAGTCTCACAAATCATAAGTTGCAGGTTGTAAATTTATATATTGACTAAAAAACATAATACAACTTTGTTTAGGTAAAGAGAACCATCAAATGTTTAGAATGATTGAAAATGTGGGAGTGAATCACTCCCGCATTTGCTCCATTTTGGAGATCCTAAAGAGTTGTTTCCAAAACAAAGAAAAAAGTAAAAAGAAAAAAGGGGGAGAGGACTACATTATTGCAGGATTCTCAGAGAATGCCATGAAAGTTTGTAACTCTCATTAAATCATGTGAGCCATGTTTAATTCTAATATCCACAAAACATTTTGAGTTCTCTTTCCTTTGAATGTTATTTGTTACTGCCATTATTTGTCCTGCTGGGGGGGTATTAGTCATTTTAAAACACAACATTATTTACAGGTGGATAACAAAGGCTATAATTTCTTGCACACGGCCATACAGAAAAGTGACATTGAGAGTGTGTTGTTTTTAATGAGTGTGCAGGCCAATGTCAACTCGCCAACTCAGGACTCCAAGAAAATGATGCCACTACACCTCGCAGTCATGGCAGGCTCAGAAATGATAGTCAGGAACTTGGTAAGTTTTGTAACAAATCATTGGTATCGACCAGGTTCATTTGACCGGTCGCGGTAGCTCAGTGGTTAGAGCGTTCGCTTCGTAACCGGGAGGTCGTGAGTTCGAGCCCCGCTCGTGCCATGGCCACGTCAAACCTAAGACGAAAAATAGGTAGTGATTGCTCCTTCACCAAACGCTCGGCATTTAGAAGTGAGAATCACAGGTCTTTCGAATATGACCTTAAAAATGGAGGTCCCGTGTCACGGTAGGCGTTGGCACGTTAAAGAACCCTCACTGCTACGGCCCTGAGCGCTAAGCATAGGTCTAAATTTGCGGTATTTCACCTACAGCAGGTGATGTCTCAATATGAGTGAAAAATTCTCGACGGGACGTAAAACAAACAAACAAACAAACATTTTACTTTCTAACTGTACATTTATAACTGATCATTAAAGCAAAAGCATGTTTAACAATTGTTTTGGTTTTTTTTGGATAAAGATTTGCCAACTTTTGTTATACACCCATCTCTCAACAGGATATGTTCCGTTACTGTAAATTCATAAATATACACAGTGAATTTATTCTCGCATAATTTCATGAGAAGAATCACTCACAAAATAAATTGACTTGCTTTTATATTTATGTTGCTGAAATACAGAAAGTCTTGATCAACAGCGCACTCACAAATTTATGTTCTTGCAATTTGATGAGTACAAGTCATTTCACAATGTTAAGTACTCACATGAAATAAGAAATCTACAGCATGTGATGTTGTTTGTACATTCATAGCACTTTGTCTAGGCCATAACTTATATTTGCCTGAAAGGATTGATTGATTGATTGATTGTTTGTTGTTTTCTGCCACACTCCACAATTTTTCAGTTATCTGGTGGTGTCCAGTTTTTTTATTGGTGGAGGAGAGAACCCAGATACAATGTACCTGGGAAGAGACCACCGACCTTCCGTAAGTAAACTGGCAAACTTTCTCACATATATCGGTGCGAGCGAGATTCGAACCAGCGCCGACTAGAGGTGAGAGGCCTTGTGATTTTGAGCACGATGCTCTAACCACTTGGCCACGGAGGCCCCTCTGCCTGAGAGGAGGAAAGTTATACTCTGTGGAAATGTTTCTTATGGGAAGTCGGTGTTTCATGACTTGAATCCAAGGCCATGCCTCCAAGGTCGCTTTTTGATGAAATGTTTTTGTCTAGCTCCCCATTTTTACATGCTTTGCTGGATGTAATGACCTTGAACCAAGGTCATACAATACATGCAAGGTCAAGATCACTGTGGGCATCAGCAAAAAGTGTTTGTATGCTTAGATTATGAATGTTTTTATGAAATGGCATGAGCGTATAAATGTATAATTGATAGTTTGAATTGTTGACGTTGTCAAGTATGAAATCTGCTGGAAGAGAAGCCCTCTACAATATTATACTTACACAAATGATATTTCTCAGCATTTCACGAAAGTTTATAATAGAATATAGTAATAGAACTTATATCACAAAACCTATACTACGTAGCTTACATAATGAGAGGCATATTGTGTAACCTATACTATGTAGATCACATAATGACAGGCGTAATGTGTGACCTATACTACGTAGCTTACATAATGAGAGGCATATTGTGTAACCTATACTATGTAGATCACATAATGACAGGCGTAATGTGTGACCTATACTACGTAGGTTCCATAATGACAGGCGTATTGTGTGACCTATACTATGTAGATTACATAATGACTGGCGTATTGTGTGACCTATACTACGTAGATTACATAATGACAGGCGTATTGTGTGACCTATACTATGTAGGTTCCATAATGACAGGCGTAATGTGTGACGTATACTATGTAGATTACATAATGACAGGCGTAATGTGTGACCTATACTACGTAGATTACATAATGACAGGCGTATTGTGTGACGTATACTACGTAGCTGACATAATGACAGGCGTATTGTGTGACCTATACTATGTAGATTACATAATGACAGGCGTATTGTGTAACCTATACTATGTAGATCACATAATGACAGGCGTATTGTGTGACCTATACTACGTAGATTCCATAATGACAGGCATATTGTGTGATCTATACTACGTAGCTGACATAATGACAGGCGTAATGTGTGACCTATACTACGTAGATTACATAATGACAGGCGTATTGTGTGACGTATACTATGTAGATTACATAATGACAGGCGTATTGTGTGACCTATACTACGTAGCTGACATAATGACTGGCGTAATGTGTGACCTATACTACGTAGATTACATAATGACAGGCGTATTGTGTGACGTATACTATGTAGATCACATAATGACAGGCGTATTGTGTGACCTATACTACGTAGATTCCATAATGACAGGCATATTGTGTGATCTATACTACGTAGCTGACATAATGACAGGCGTAATGTGTGACCTATACTATGTAGATTACATAATGACAGGCGTATTGTGTGACCTATACTACGTAGCTGACATAATGACAGGCGTATTGTGTGACCTATACTATGTATATTACATAATGACAGGCATATTGTGTGACCTATACTATGTAGATTACATAATGACAGGCGTATTGTGTATTATTTGCTGTACTCTTGTTATGCAATGGAATTTTGACTTGCAGCTGCTGGCTGGTGCAGACGTAAATGCTAGGACTAGACAAGACGAAACATCGCTACATTTAGCCGCAGAGAAAGACCAGGCCACAATCTGCTCAATCCTACTTAGTAATAAAGTGGATTATGATGCTGTGGAAGAAAATCACAGAAATGGTAAGTCATATGTGTCTGTCACACCACTGTTTCATCATGCTTATAAATAAATTGATCTGGGATAGTGTCTGTTATGTTGGTGTGGCTTTGTAGCTCTGCATGTGGCAACACAGTACAGCAACATCAACACAGTGAGAGTGTTACTGACAGAATCTCGGATCAACGCGGAGGCTGTGAATGCAAAGTAAGAAACTAGGTTATAGGTTACCCAAGATTTTGGATGCATCAAATAAAGTAGGAATTTACTATGTTTACATGGGATTTTTGTATTATTTGATCAAACAATAATGTTAATCAGTCATTTATACATGAAACACACCTATAGAAAGATGTTTTTCAAGGTTTTCAGGTTTTAGGCAATGTTTTTCCATTCAATATTTAAGTAAATATTTGTGAATAATGCAAAACTAAAGATAGTTCAGAAGAATAATATATGATAAATACTGGTTTTTTAACAATATTAAGACATTTAAAAATAGTTTTACAAAATTCTCGAACAATTTTTTTAGGGTATCCTTAAGGAGGTGGAACACATCAGGGAAAATGGATGACAAATGAAAAATTTTACAAAATATCATTTGGAAATTAAAATTTAAAATTTACTATATTAGAGAAAAATTGCGATGGGTTTAAATCAAAAGTCACAAGGGGAAAAAAGTGACATTTTGGGGATTTGAACTTGTGATCTCGAGATCATCAGTTTCAAACATTACTCACATAGCTATCCAAATAGGGAACATAATTTTCAAATGGACAAAGAATATACGATTAATACTTATTTATGTTGTGTTTCAAAAGGAAGTCAACCATTGCAATGATTTTTCTTCAGAGACACGTGAAACTAACTGCATTTCATTCCAAACAAATCTTCCCATCAAACATTTCTATAAATAACTAGAGGGAATCTTCCCATCAAATATTTCTATAAATAACTAGAGGGAATCTTCCCATCAAACATTTCTATAAATAACTAGAGGAAATCTTCCCATCAAACATTTCTTTAAATAACTAGAGGAAATCTTCCCATCAAACATTTCTTTAAATAACTAGAGGAAATCTTCCCATCAAACATTTCTATAAATAACTAGAGGAAATTATCCCATCAAACATTTCTATAAATAACTAGAAGAAATTTTCTCATCAAACATTTTTATAAATAACTGAGGAATTCTTCCCATCAAGCATTTCTGTAGAGAACTTCAGGAATCTTACCATCAAACATTTCTTTAAATAACTAGAGGAATTCTGATTTGATTTCAGGGGGCAAACACCACTCCATAATCTAGGACAGTATGGGAAGGAAAATGCAGCAGCTATGTTTGAACTTTTTAGGGAAACCATGCCCGATTATCCACTAGACATTCCTGACTCAGAGGGCAATTCAGGTAAACAAGAGCTTCTTTTGACTGGTCCAAGCTTTAGTAGTGCATTATATTCATGATCATGCAACATAAAGATGAAAAAAAAAAACCTTTGATAAAATGTTGTCAGTTCAGTGCATAACACTTGGTGTTTGGTGGTCTGATAAACTTGTCCTTATTATACTGTGTTGTTGGTTGGTGATTTCAGTCCTGCTACTGGCATATATGAATGGCAATGGTAACCTCTGTCGTAGCTTGGTGAGGGCCGGGGCCAGACTAGGGACAATGAACAAACAAAGCCTCAGCATCTTCAATGCTCCAGTAGCCACCAAACAACTCTTATTTAAATTACTAGGTAATGGAATGCTGTATTTATTTGAGTAGCAGAAGTAGTATTGAAAAAACATAAATGGAGTTGTGGAATTTGACGTCAGTGGGTTTTCTGGTTGTTCTTTAGACATGTTGTCCTCCGAGCCTCCTTGGTCGGAAGGAGAAATCTGCTTGGAATGCGGGGTCAAATTCGGAATCAAAACTAGGAAGCATCATTGGTGAGTATTACATATTCAACATCTCAGTTATCAAGGTTCCCCAGCTTGTCCTTTTTTGTAGAGTTTAATGATGTTTTCTGACATAGAGTTCAATAATGTTTTGTGATATGACATAGAGTTTAATGATGTTTTGTGACATGACATAGAGTTTAATGGTGTTTTCTAACATGACATAGAGTTTAATGATGTTTTATTTTTTGTTTCAGCCGTCACTGTGGACGATTGCTGTGTTCTAAGTGTTCTTCTAAAGACATGCCTATCATTAAGTACAACCTATCTAAGCCAGTACGGGTTTGTGAAATGTGCTTTGATGTGCTCAGCCTTGGAGGAACGTTTTAATCACCACTTTTATTAGATTATTTAATTGGTAGATATTTTAGCTTACTGATAGACATTGTACTGTGGCTTTTTGACAGTAACCTAATGAAATAAACTCCTTCTGCTTTTGAGGACATTATGTATGCATTGTAAGTGGAGTCGTGATATCGTAAGAAGTAAGATTGTGATCAGTAAGAATGTTTTTTTGATAAGTTCAACACTTGTTACACCTTTTGTCTTTCTTTCGACACAATGTAGCGATTTTTTTTCTGTCTTCCGTGTATTTTAACACCTATTACAAAGAAGTCATGAAAATGTGTGGGTGCCAGTTTTTTTGAATTTTCCAAGTTCTACTGGCTTTTGTGAAAATGATTTCAAGGACATGATAAATGTGCATTGCACCATTATTGGAGTTCCTACATTTCATATATTGTGTCATTTATTAAAAGTTAAAGTTCAAAGGAGAAAGTAAATTCACAGAAATTTCCCCACCTCCCTGTATAAAATACAGTGACTAAGAAACTAGTTACCAGGTAAATGTGTTGTGGGGAAATTATGTCGCCCTCTACTTTAAAATCAGTTTTATCTATGTTGTTATAGTACTATACAATAGTATTGAACTAGTGCCATGTGGTATTTCTACTATATATTACTAAACCACCTAACAGGACTTGACCTTCATTACGCAGACTGTGACGGACTGATAAATCGGTGAAATGGTGACAGTAAAACTTGTTTAATAAGGGTGTAGTGCAGAACAAAGAGGTGTGTAGACTGTACACATCGGTACCAAACATTGAATTCAATCCTAAAAAATACTTTGTATTCTGGATGTTGTTTAATCCAAAGATTATTAGTCCAAGCATGTCCAGATTAAATAAGTTTGACTGTAATAATTAGACAGGTTTGATTTTAATAATTAGACAAGATTCAATGTCATAATTAGACAAGTTTGACTGTTATAATTAGACAAGTTTGACTGTAATAATTAGACAAGTTTGACTGTTATAATTAGACAAGTTTGACTGTAATAATTAGACAAGTTTGACTGTAATAATTAGACAAGTTTGACTGTAATAATTAGACAAGACAAGTTTCAATGTGATAATTAGACAAGTTTGTAGTAATTAGACAAGTTTGACTCTAATAATTAAAGTTTGACTGTAATAATTAGACAAGTTTGACTGTAATAATTAAAGTTTGACTCTAATAATTAGACAAGTTTGACTGTAATAATTAAAGTTTGACTCTAATAATCAGACAAGTTTGACTGTAATAACTAGACAAGTTTGACTGTAATAACTAGACAAGTTTGACTAATAAGACAAGTTTGACTGTAATAATTAGACAAGTTTGACTGTAATAATTAAAGTTTGACTCTAATAATCAGACAAGTTTGACTGTAATAATTAAAGTTTGACTGTAATAACTAGACAAGTTTGACTGTAATAATTAGACAATTTTGACTGTAATAATTAGACATGTTTGACTGTAATAATTAAACGTGTTTGACTGTAATAATTAGACAAGTTTAACTGTAATAATTAGACAAGTTTGACTCTATTAATTAGACAAGTTTGACTGTAATAATGAGACAAGTTTGACTGTAATGAATAGACAAGTTTGACTGTAATAATTAGACAAGTTTGACTGTAATAATGAGACAAGTTTGACTGTAATGAATAGACAAGTTTGACTGTAATAATTAGACAAGTTTCAATGTAATAATTATATGGTAACCTTTGTACCAGTATTTGAAGATAATTTAGAAGAATTCATGTGAGATAATTATACTCATGAATTATGTCATATGAGCATACTTATGAATTTGCCATGTGTTTATTCATGAATTTATGTCATATGAGTATTCTCATGAATTTATATGAGATGAGTATACTCATGATATGTACTGAATTTATATGAGATGAGTATACTCATATATTTATATTATGAGATGAGTATACTCATGAATCTGAGTGAGATGAGTACTTATGCAGTACTTGATTAATAACCAGCCTCCAATACACTCTGCTGAACAAAAGTAGAATTAGAATTATAAAATCCCAGTAATAGAGAATAGAGATGGAAGGGGGGCACACAATGTATTGCTTGCAGTGTCTTATCACATAGGATTTGCCATTCAGCAATCAATCTCTTTTTAAGTATTAGAGAACCACTTTAGATATATATTTTTGCATAATGAATAATTGTACTAGAAAGGACTACTGGGGTATTGCTATAGTATAAGTTTTTGTGATTTTCACTGACCTAGTGAAATGTAGTCACTTTCAGAGAAACAGTGCAGGGTTAGTGCTCACTTAACGAACAAGTTCACCACTTGTGTTCAGAAGTGACATCAGTAATTTATTACCAGTAACGAAAACGAGGAGAATGTTTTGCAATGTAAATGTTATATGCAAATTATGCATATAAATGCAAATGGCACATGTGGTGCGAGAAATAATATTTCAAGTACATTTTACATGGGTGAATAAAAAACATTGTATCAAAAAGTTTACACAAAATTTCCATTGTGTTCAACACTGACCAATAAATGAACAACGTAGCTCTAGGTGCAATACAGTGAACAAACTTGATGTTGTTTGTTTATTTACCGGTTATTTGTTATCGTCTTATATTCTTATGTATGCATTAAATGTCATAATACTCTTATATGGTTCTCATGTTGTAATGAAAGGGGACGCAAAAGGCCCATGGGCCTCAACGCTCACCTTGTTCTTGCATATAGGAAGCATAAAACTTTCACCCCCTATTTTGGGTCTTATTTTGGCCCACATCCAATCTAACACAGAGATTTAGTCTACAGTATATGCTGATACTTGATGGGTTCAATCGCTGGTGTTAGTGAGCTCGGTGTAGCACCAGAGTAGAGAGTCGGAGGGCACAGGTTCAAAGTTTGGTCTGATCAGTTGCATTTTCTTCCTTCCTGTTACATTTGTTGCCATAGTCCAGCCCCAGAAATTGACAGGTGAAAATGATGCCTGGGAGTAAAGGTCCTTGGCTGATGTCTTCAAGATGTAACAACATTCAGGCTGGGAGAATGTAGCGGACAGATCAACAGAGGCCAGGAAACTCCGTTGGTAGAGAACCTGACTGAAGATACGGCATTGGTTTCAGTCCTGGTCTAGTTCGTTGTGTATTCTTCTTCCTGTTATAAATAATAGTTAATAGCTTGCTGATGTTGAGAAGATGATTTTATCTATGTAAAATTTTACAACAACAACCCCCCCCCCCCCTTTTCTCCATGCTTTTTTTTTAATCCATGTGATTGCGTTATTTTGTGTTATGTCTTGTTTCATCGTACATGTGTCACTCTCATTCTATCATTCTAACTTATCCCTTCATGCACCCCTATTTAATACTTTAAATATACCCATGGTGTACCTCAGACATCTCACCTGGACAGGTATTAGTGAGTGAAAATTCATTTTCGCCAGTCATTGCATGCAAGTCAGTGGAGCGTGGTTAGTCGTACGGATAGCATCTACCCTACCATTTGAAAAAGCTAAAAATATTTTAATGCACAGAAACGAGCAACACATACAGAGCTTTAGAGTTATTTGTGGGGTGCTTTTGAGGTAAGTTTTGTTATGTGTTGTATATGAAAATATCTTGTGTCAATACATTCAGTGGATTTTTAGTACGATGTGTTTCATGGCATCTTTTTATCAACCTTGGGGAGATCACACGAGACATTACCGTGTGAGAAGAGGTACTAAAGCAGGGCGTCGATTTATCAGGCATATCCATACAGTGTGTATTGGGTGGTCTAGATATGAAGAACAACAAAATGGGAGCCAATAAAGAAAATCTAGTTTGTTTTCCTGCGAGCCTACATCATCCATATTAACTTATCAAACAACACGACAATTTATGTGCTGGAAACTGAGACATCATGCGAGGTGTAAACCATGACAACCTTCAAAGTATTTCTACGGATATTCCAACAGTATCTGTAGATAAACATAGAAAAAAAAAGGGGGGGGGGGATGAAGCCAAGAAAAAGTCTATAAACATCAGTAACCTTAAAAGGATAAAATGTGAATCTCTCACAGTAGTAAACGGACAGACAAATATTAAGATATGCAGCATCAATCCACGATCTGTGAAAAAACACTTTCATTATGTGACTTCATTGTTTCAAACGACTTCAACATTGTTATTCTGACGGAAACATGGCTAGGAACATCAGCAGATAAAGCATGCATAAATGAGCTTCTTCCAATAGGCTACAAGATTAAGCATGTACCTCGGTCCGGGGGTAGCCATGGCGCGGAAGTTGGAATCGTTTGTAAGCTAGGCATCGATCTACGCGTGGTTGCAACCATTGACAACCATTATTCCACCTTTGAGTTGCTCGGTTGCAATGCAATTATAAATCGTTAATCATTGCGTATATCAGTTGTGTATAGATTGATTGAATAAATATTGTTTAACGTCCCGCTCGAGAATCTTTCACTCATATGGAGACATCACCATTGCCGGTGAAGGGCTGCAAATTTAGGCCTATGCTCGGCGCTTATGGCCTTTGAGCAGGGAGGGATCTTTTACGTGCCACACCTGCTATGACACGGGACCTCGGTTTTTGTGGTCTTATGCAAAGGACCACCCCATTTAGTCATCTCTTACGACAAGCAAGAGATACTGAGGATCTATTCTAACAACCTTGATCCCCATGGGGTTGTTGTGTATAGACCACCACCTACACGAAAAAACCGATTAACTACGAGTGCATTCCTGGACCAAGAATGGCCGAAGTTTCTAGCAGATTGTGCTACAACAGATAAGAACATCAAAATAACGGGAGATCTGACCCTGCATCTTGACATTCCAACACATAGAGATACGATGAGGTTCACAGTATCCTGCAGTCTTGCGGCATGCAGCAACAGGTGAATGAACCAACGCATGTTCGTGGCCACACACTGGATGTTGTCATTACCAGAGATACTGACAAAATTGTTTCCTCATTGGAAGTGATCGATCCTGGCTTATCAGACGGCTCTGGTAATGTTTTGCGTGATTACTTCGCAATAATTTTCAACATTTATGCTTCCAAACCTGCTACTTTAAGGAAAACAGTTACTTACAGAAAACTTCGATCCATCAATGTGGAGTCTTTCAAGAGGGACATTGAAGTGTCAACAGTTCTAAATGACTCTCTAAAATCTGTGGACATTGAGGAGCTAGTTGCCGCATACAACATTGAACTGTCATTGCTTCTTGAAAAGCATGCTCCACTGCCTAATAAAACAATTATAATTAGACCTACCTGTCCCTGGTACACTGAAGAACTCCATGAGGCAAAACATCTGAGGCGTAAATTGGAACGCAAATGGCGCATGACAAGACTCACAATTGATCATGACATTTATTCACTAGACTGGATATCATCTTATCTCTATAACCGTCACCAAACGGTCTGCATAGATGGTGCCAAGTCAAAACCAGTGGAAATGACTTTTAGTGTGCCTCAAGGATCAGTGCTTGGTACCAAATTCTACACAATGTACACAAAACCAATTGGTTCCATCTGTAGATATCATGGACTTGATCACCATTTTTATGCGAATGACTCTCAACTTGTCTTTTAAGCCTACGGGCATAACTACACAGGCAGAGACATTACATCGTATTGAGCGTTGTCTATACGGCATCGTGTCTTGGATGCATGGCAATATGTTGAAACTCAACATGGATAAGACCAAGGTCATTGTGTTCGCATCCGGCCGTAATGCAAACCTCATTAAAAACATTTCAGTCGAAGTGGGTAACTTACAAATTAATCCTTCAACCTGCGTTCGAAGTCTTGGTGTCATGTTTGACTCCAAGATGGATATGGAGCTACAAGTGAACTATATCAGCAGATCTTGCTATGCACAGTTGCGGCAAATAGGCCACGTCAGAAAATATCTAACAACAGAAGCAGCTAAATCACTAGTGAACTTCCGAGTTACATCAAGGTTAGATTACTGTAACGCTCTCCTGGTTGGTATACCCAAGACAGTTCTGAGCAAGCTCCAACAAGGTCAGAACACCACCGCACGTCTCATATCCAGGACCTCTCGTTACGACCACATCACTCCAATACTACGAGAACTACACTGGTTGCCTGTGCAGCATAGGGCACAGTTTAAGATACGTACAAGGCCTTACATGATGAGTTCCCAATCTATATCAAACGATTACTAGAGGTATATAGACCTACCCAAAATCTTAGGTCTATACAACGATCGGTCACTCTAGTAGTTCCTCAAACTCGAACTGCTACGTACGGGGATCGGTGCTTCATGTCAACAGCTCCGAAACTGTGGAATGCCCTTCCAGAACATGTGAAGGATTGTAAATCACTATGCGCCTTCAAGAAGTCATTGAAAACACTTTTTTTTTCATCAGGTTTTCAGTAACTAACCTCCAAGTTGAGATGGGTATTTTTATATATAGTTTTAACTCATCTCATCAACATTATTTCATCATCTTTACTTTAATATGCCCTGGAACTGATGTTTTATACTTATTTAGCATATGTATTGTATCTTATGTTTATATCATTTTATTTCAATGTTTTATTTAATTGTTTTATGTACCGTAAAGCACCTCTGAGCATACAAATGTATGAAAAGGGTGCTATATAAATATGGTATTATTATTATTATTGGCCGCCCGCGTGGCGCAGTGGTTAGAGCGTCGGGCTCAAAGATCTGATGATCCTTGAGTCGGGGGTTCGAATCCCACTGTGGGACGTGGGTGCCGGTCTTTCGGATGAGACCGTATAAACCGAGGTCCCGTGTCGCAGTAGGTGTGGCACGATAAAGATCCCTCCCTGCTCAAAGGCCCTGAGTGCCGAGCATAGGCCTAAATTTGCAGCCCTGTCACCGGTAATGGTGACAGCCGCCGGATAGCTGAAAAATTGCTCAGGCGGCTATAAACAAACAAACAAACAAAACAAACAAAAAAATTATTATTATTATTCCTAGCAAAATAAATTTTGCATTGTTTCATTTAAATGCTAGTATGTATTGTAAAATATGTTATCTCGTATCATACAGTGTGTAATAAATTCCGTGTGTACATTGTGTTCGAGCAGTTATCTCGTATCATACAGTGTGTAATAAGTTCCGTGTGTACATTGTGTTCGAGCAGTTATCTCGTATCATACAGTCTGTAATAAATTCCGTGTGTACAGTGTGTTTTAAATGCCTTGTCTGTTATTTCCTCGTAATAGAAACAGTATTTTGTGATCAATAAATTGTGATCATTGTTTGCCGTAGTGTTTTCTGTATTCCTCGCACTGGAGATCGTGTACTGTGTAATGTTTTCCTGTTTGTTCATGGTGACAGGATTTTAAACACGGTTTTGTGTATGTGTGTGTGTGTGTGTGTGTTTTCTATTGTCAGGCTCTTACTCTCGGAGCACGGACAGAAAGGCACGGTCTGTAGGATATCGCTGTGTCATGAACTCGTTGGTCGTGGACCTATCCTAAACATGACATGTGAGTGAGAGAGATCAAGAGACGTACAAACCTGTGACAGTAGTGACTGTCATGTGAGAGAGATCTAGAGACGTACAAACCTGTGATAGCAGTGACTGTCATGTAGAGAGATCTAGAGACGTACATACATGTGACAACAGTGACTGTCATGTGAGAGAAATCTAGAGACGTACAAACCGTTGACAGCAGTAACTGTCTTGTGAGAGAGATCTAGAATCGTACAAACCCGTGACAGCAGTGACTGTCATGTGAGAGAGATCTAGAATCATACAAACCCGTGACAGCAGTGACTGTCATGTGAGAGAGATCTAGAGACGTACAAACCTGTGATAGCAGTGGCTGTCATGTGAGAGAGATCTAAAATCGTACATACCTGTGACAGCAGTGACTGTCATGTGAGAGAGATCTAGAGACGCACAAACCTGTGACAGTAGAGACTGTCATGTGAGAGAGATCTAGAGACGCACAAACCTGTGACTGTCATGTGAGAGAGATCTAGAGACGCACAAACCTGTGACAGTAGTGACTGTCATGTGAGAGAGATCTAGATATGTACAAACCTGTGACAGCAGTGACTGTCATGTGAGAGAGATCTAGATATGTACAAACCCGTGACAGCAGTGACTGTCATGTGAGGGAGATCTAGATATGTACAAACCTGTGACAGCAGTGACTGTCTTGTGAGAGAGATCTAGAATCGTACAAACCCGTGACAGTAGTGACTGTCATGTGAGAGAGATCTTGATATGTTCAAACCTGTGACAGCAGTAACTGTGATTTATAATAATAATAATAATAATCATTTTATATAGCGCCCTATTCGATCAAAATAATCGCTCTAAAGCGCTGTACATCATAAATCATAAGACAGGTTACATAAATACTAATTTTTAAAAGACAGGTTACATAGTACTAGAAGTAAATGATTTTTGATTTTTTTTAATTTTTTTTTTGAAATTAAGTAAAAGTGAAAATGATTAAAATTGAGACATTTAATAATAAGCGAGTCTAAAAAGATATGTTTTTAATTGCGTTTTAAAACTGTTCAAAGTCTGACACCGACGAAGGTTATCAGGCAGTGCATTCCATAGTGTCGCAGCTGCCACGTCTAACCGCCTTTTCCCATATGTGGAAGTTCGACATCTAGGTGTCATCAGTGTCAGGGAATTTTCCGATCTTAAAGAACGTTGAGGTTTATAAACGGTAATCACCTCTTCCAGGTATTGTGGCGCCATCTTGTAAACCACCTTGTACGAGTACACAAGAATCTTGTACTTGATACGACTGTCTATGGGAAGCCAGTGTAGGGAAGTCAGCACTGGGGTAATGTGGTCATTTTTCTTAGTTCGCGTGATAATTCTTGCCGCCATGTTTTGCACTCTCTGCAGTTTTGCCAGGTCAGATGCGTTAATGCCGAACAGAAGAGCATTGGCATAGTCGAGCCTAGATGTCACAAGGGCACAGACTAAGGTCTTACACGCATCTTCTGTAATGAGTGACCGTATTCGTCCGATATTACGAAGCTGGTGATAGCATGCACGGGATAAAGATGATATTTGTTTTTGCATACATAAAGATTTATCAAACCAAACACCCAAGTTCTTCACAAACGGTGTTTCACGGATGATGGTGTCACCAAAGTTAAGATGGTATGATGATGAGTCAATGGCTAGATGTTTCGGAGAGAAAACAAGAAACTCTGTTTTGTCCTGATTAAGTTTTAACAGGTTGGCTGACATCCACATTTTAATCTCATCCATGCATGACTCAAGGCGGCTGGCAGTATTTCGCCACTCCTCTCCTGGTTTGAAAACCAGATAGGCTTGTGTGTCATCGGCGTAAAGATGATGTAAGACGTTGTTACGCCGACAAATTTCGCCAATTGGTTTGGAGAAAATTGCATAGAGCCGAGGTCCAAGGACAGATCCCTGAGGTACGCCACATTTGAGAAGGAAATCATTGGAGAAAGTGGATCCAATGGCCACTTTTTGGGTCCTATCTGAAAGATATGACTTAATCCACTCAAGTGCTGAGCCAGAAATACCGAAAGCAAATTCAAGACGTCTTATTAGAATAGAATGATCAATGACATCGAAGGCAGCGGAAAGGTCTAACATAATTAATGCGACGCTGGAACCCGCGTCTAATGCTGCGACAATGTCGTGATGAACGCGAAGTAAGGCCGTTTCTGTAGAATGACAGGCTCGGTATGCCGACTGTACGTTGTTATGAAGATGATTCAATTCTATGTGATGATCCAAGCGTCTTGCGACTATCTTTTCAAGAATCTTTGAGATGAATGAAAGATTCGAAACAGGTCTGTAATTTCGATATTCCTGAGAATCTAGGCCAGCTTTTTTGATGAGGGGACGCACTATGGCTTGTTTGAAAGATGATGGGAATACAGACTGATTAAGAGACTGGTTAATAAGGTTTGTTACGAAGGTAAGTATACTAGTACTATCCATGCATGGTTTCAGTAAGGATGTTGGCATCGGATCCAATTCACAGGATTTAGGTGATGCTGACATAATGACCTCAAGGATCTCTTCCTGTGATGCTGGCTCAAACGTACACAAACGCACTCCAGTAAATTCCTGATCGACACACAGTGGGTCGATGTCAGACTGTATGCCAATACACAATTCCCTCCGGATTTTTTGTATTTTTGATTGGAAGAAGTCGCCGAAGGAGTTAGCTAGCGCATCTTCTTCCTGATGATCTGGCAGTACTGCCTCTGCCTTGATACCCAATAGTTTATTGGCCAAGCGAAACAACTGTCTCTGATCTTTACCAGCCTCCTCGATTTTGTTAGAATAGAATTCTTTTTTGCAACGTACAGCACATTTTGCTGCACGAATACAAATATTCTTATAGATTTCTTTGTGGACAGTTAGGTTTGTCCTGCGCATTAGCCTCTCTGCCTTCCTGCGTTCCCTTTTGATGTCCGACAATTCACAAGTGAACCAAGGACAGTCTGGACGCAAGGTGACTACCTTCGTCATTTCAGGGGCGACAGAATCCAGAGCAGTTAGAAGAGTAGAGTTGTAGACTCGCACTGATTTATCAACAGGATCTTCACAATTTTGTTCTTCTAAAGTGGCGCTAATGGTATTCTTTAGATCACTGATGACAATATTGCGTAATTTTCGACATCTGATAACTCTGCTATCCCTTGGTGGTTTTGACAGGGCAAGTTTTGAACATACAGCAAGATGATCACAGGTAAGGTTGCCATTCTTGTCATAGAGCGTAGGATCCCTTACGCCAGGATCCCCAATTAGAACAGATGTCTCGTCCCTCACTATAACAACATCCAAGGTGTGGCCCCCTGAATGTGTTGATCCCTTGACACGTTGAACCAGCCCATGATCATCTAAAATCCTAAGAAACTTACCAGCTTCTGGATTTTCCGCATCATCAACATGGAAATTGAGGTCACCGGTGATGATACATTCCCTATTATCAATCGCCAAGCTGTCGAGAAAATGGGACCATTCATCAAAAAAGACCATATTCCGCAGTTGATTTTTTACAGATGGGGGAGGTCGATATACAATACACAGACGAATGTGATTTACAACACACTCTAGGTGTTCAAAGTGCGTGAAATCGTCATCATGATTGCTAACTTTCACATTGATGTTAGTCTTGTGAATAAGAGCTATTCCCCCTCCTCGTCCAGAAGTCCTTGGTTTGTTGACGAACTTGTATCCTTCTGGTAGGAGTTCTGAAATAACACATTGATCCGTGTCTGACCCAAGCCAGGTTTCTGTCAATGCAAGCAGATCAATGTCATTGGTTGTTATGTAGTCACATATAGAAGTGGTTTTGTTTCTTACTGATCTACAATTCAGGGTATATAAGCAAATAGATCTTACATTAATGAGATGTAGACCGATGGCTCTGTCATGCTTATTCATGGTAGGTATTCGCACCAAGTTGTGTTCCTTAACCCCACTCTCTTGTTTGATGTTTGCAATTCTTTCGAGAGTCACCCTGACCTGTATGTTCCTTTGCTCATGTATTTGCACTACATGTAAGTTGTGTACATTTATACCACTCTCCTGTTTCATCTTTACACTTCTTTCTAAGGTCACCTTGACCTGTATCCTCCTTTGTTTGTGTATTCCAGCTCTGGTCCCTCTCGAGGTGCAAGCCACTTGACAAAGATCTAGTGCCCTGAGAGCACGCAGTGTTGATAGTGGTATGTAACTGTTGGCAGGTGACCTCAATTCGTGAAGTTCATGGCCGCTATAGCTGATCAGTGGAGCCATGTACCCAATTGCACGCGAAACTCTTTCGTACGATGGGTTAAATAATGGTGTTGAACAAAACGTACGAGGAAAAATTTCGTATGCGACAAATAATGGAACGCCTCAACAAATGAAAGTATAAACGGATAAAAGCAATTTGAACAAGTGAAAGTCGTAGTAAAAGTCACGGATGAATGGACACAATAAGTAAAAATAACACTAAAAAATTAACCTAAATGTAAGTTTTTAAGACAAAAAAAGTCCGCAATTATGTCAAATAAAGTCTCCTGTAAGAGATAGCCAAATCTCCAAACAGGCACTATGGTAATAAAAGAGAAAATTGGGTTAAGACTATGAGGTAAAGCAGCCCACAGCACGGCGCTAAACAGTAATGTAGTTGATTTATAATTTATAAGTATGTACATTGAAATGGAGTAAGTATATTTTTATATTTGCACATAGTAAGTTATTGAATCTTTATCCATCTTTATTTGTTTTCTACAAACAGTAGTAGAGTTATTTCTATGGCGATACTCGGTTATTGGGGACAACTCGTACATATTATTCAACTAATGAAAGTACGAGGGACACTTTTTAAGTTTGTAGAGTAGGGCGGTCTTTTTAAAACCGCTTGAAATATCAAAATTTTATTTATCCAAGACCTTCGAAATATGCCCCGTCTGCCTCAACACACATTTTTCATCGATCTACCCATTTCCGGAACGCCGCACGTACTCCTCTTTAGGTATATGTTGCAGACACTGGCAGACCGCACTGCCTATTCGACAACGGGATTCAAAACGGTGCCCTACCAGCATTCCCGTTAGTCTTGGGAACAACCAAAAGTCACAGGGGGACAGGTCAGGGCTGTATGGGGGATTATCTAAGACATCGAGCCCAGATTCTTACAGATATTCCTGTACCGTAGCGGATTTATGGGCCGGTGCGTTATCATGGAGTAATTTGATGCCACGGACACCGGTGCGCGGTCTGCGTATCTGATAGAAATCAACAAGTTGAGTAAGAACAATTTCTCTGTAAAACTTTCCAGTGAAAGAACTACCTTTCGGGACTGGAATTTGAAAGACTGAACCTTTCGAATCAAAGAATATCGCATACAAAATGCGATTTGATGTTTTGCAACTGCGCGCAATGACAATTCTGTCGCCCTCAGATGAAACCCAAACCTTATTTTTAGCCTTAGAATCGAGTTGAAAATGATAGATCCAGGTTTCATCACCTGTAACAATCTCTTCCAAACGACGTGGGTCACATCATATTTTTTTATAACTTGCGATGCAAGTCTAACCCGACTTTGTTTCTGCTCGTCAGTGAGCAAATGGGGTACCCAGCGTGCGCAGATCTTACGTAGCCCAAGCTGTTCACGCAAGATCTTCAAAACACTTGACGAATGAATGCCACTTAATTCTTCTATCTCGCACGGTATAACGTGCGTCTTCCTCAATTAACGTTTTCATAGTAGCAACGTTCTTTTCCGTCAAAACGGAAACCGGCCTACCTACTCGGGTGTAATTTTCAATTGACTCCCGACCATCATTAAAACGACGTACCCACTTGCAAACTGTAGTATATCATAAAGCACCATTCCCATAAACCTTTTGCAAATCAGCATGAATTTCGGTTGACGGAAACCCGAGGTATGCTCGAATCTTACAATATACTCTCTGTTCAGAGATTTTTCCATCCATATTGAACGCTATATTTTACTATAGTGTATAAAACCACGTGTTGAAAATACCCAGCTCAGCGCGCACGTGGACCTCGTGTGCCGCATACAGCGATACCGTTCGAGAGAGGAATGATTACGCAAGTTCTGTGTAAAAAATCGTGCAACTTCATAGTTGCGTTAAAAAGTTATAGGCTTACTCTACGAACTTAAAAAAAGTGTCCCTCGTATCTCTGGTCACCTCGAATTTCATTTCATGAAATTTCAAAAATAAGTAACTACATACTTGTACTGATGATTAATTTATCAAATGTGTCAAGAGATGTGTATTACATACAACAGTATATCAACAACACAAGGGGAAAACATGCATTAATCACGATGCATCAATTAAAAAGAAACAAAACTATTTTTGTATCCAAGATGGTAAATAAAATAAGAACATTAAACATTCAAATGTTAAATATGTAGAATTGGAGCTATTCAAGGAAACTTCTGGTAAATGAACAAAAAAGAAAGAAAAGGATAAACACAAAAGCAAGCTGACCTCATCGGTAAAATGAGAATGCACAAAATGTTCCTGATGAGAAGGTAACACGTCCTTAAATAAAAATACACCTGTGTAAAATAGGGCATTTAAAAACCTCATCGGTAAAATGAGAATGCACAAAATGTGAAGGTAAAACTTCTTTAAATAAAAATACACCTGTGTAAAATAGGGTATTTGAAATAGATATGTGAAAAAGTAGTTGATAATGTAAAACGTTGTCCTTAAAAGTCAAAATTTCATTTAAGTAGCGTTAATATTTGCACAACGTTAAACATGGTGAATTCAATCGGGTATCAAATTACAGATAACACAATTTTCGTTTTTGGGTCCTCCCGAGAAAGACTTAGTTTTAGAATCGCCTTTAGTTGGACAACATGTAAAGAATACTCCCTCTCTATGTGTAGTGTGTTGTAATTTTACTAAATCGATATCCTCAGTATAAAACACTTCAATATTTACTGCTGTATTTACGAAACAGACACGAGAACAACTGTCAAAATATAGAAAAGTATTGTTAATAGGATTCAACTTAACCAATCTTTCTCTACAGAACATATCAGGATCGCTTCCTTTTTTGGTTACAACAAGAGTAACGTGATGATGTTTAGTATGACAGTAAAAATCGGCAAAATATAAATTAAGGTGTGGATTTAGAAAAAAAGTCGACGGGACATTTAAGCGTACATCTCCAAATGGCGACATCATCGGTGGCAGGTGCGTGTACCAGTTCAAGTGAGCACTAAAAAACAGGCCACATATTGATCTGTTTAAAGGTGAGGCTTGGTCTCCTCCGTCGTTTTTCGTGTATTTACCCATGATTCCAGATTTTTTAAATATGTTCTTGTAGTAGAAAGCTGGTTTGTTCCTGTAGAGATGTGAAATTGGAACAAATGAATTATAGAGGATTCCGAGACTGTATTTGGCGGCTTTCTCGTAGAGCAATCCTACCTCATTTTTAGTCATTACTGAAAAAAAAGTTTTAACTTTTAGCAAGTTTTGGAATTATAAGTTAATGAAATATACTGCGTAAGACATGTGCAGTGATGGTACCCTACAAATGAATGTTTTGAAAGACCTCAGTTTAAACAATTTAAAGACGATAGATATATGAAAGGGAAAAAAATTCGCATTTCTCTGGTATGTTTTAATGGATAAAATTGATAACTGACGCAGGTTCGTAAAGGCATTGAAAGTTTACTCGAAGTCGATTTTCAATAGCTCGAGATCTACCTAAACAAACTTTCGCGGAGATAAGGTTCTGTTAACAGAAGTTAGTAATACTTACAATATTCTATATCTCTCACTGCCTTCAGTGGAACCCATCATTAAAATCTATTTTTAATAACAATTTTATTAAACACCGTAAGTCATCTTGTCAGTGTAGAATCTCTTACCAAAACAAGGAAATACTTACCAGCTCGAAATTGTAATTTTGTTGTGGATGTTAAAATGGTTTTTTCTGGATGCCCGCCAATTCCTTGATACAGTGTTAGCTCGTAATCTTTTAACGGTTTTAAAGGCATGGGGAACTCGTAGGCATCACTCTTACATTTAAACAAGTAGGACTCTTCCGCTTTCTGGTCCTCAAGGAAGATAATATACACGCTTTCCTTCATGAAATCAATTGTGTATTGAGACGCAGGTGTATGTGTTAAAGTGGCTTTAAATGTGCTCTGAAATTTGAAAAATACATACGTAATGGTTTTTTTTTTACAAGGAACAAGAAGTGTGTCAGCCAATATTGCAGAAGATATTTTGAAACTTTTTTTACTTACCAAATTTAATGTAGGTCTGACACTGTTTTCATCTTGTATAGAATCTGTTTGTGAAAGAAAATAATAAAACAAGTAATGGTAAATTTTACAGTGAGCAGAACTGAATTTTATCCAAACCAAAAGTACCGATTTTAGGAATGGGTGATAAAGAAGTTCAAGAATTAATTGTGGTAAAAATGAAACTCTCAAATACGCTTTATTCCTATGTAAATTAATGTAAAACTTATTCCTATGTATATTAATATAAAAACGCGCGCGCGCGCGCGCGCGCGTGTGTGTGTGTGATATCTTTTTTTTTCATTATTAGGTAAAGTTCATTTCGTTCTTAGTCAGTAAACTAGTATATCACGTACATAAGAGGTCAACTTCATAATATACTGTATAGAGGGATGTATGTTTCGAGGACGCCTTTATCCGAATCAAATCATCATGTCAGAATTTGAAACACGCTTACCTAGAAACACCTCAGACTCGAACACGACCTTGGAGTCCTGTGCACGTACTCCGAACACGTGCACTGTATAATCCGTCATGACGCATGAGAATGACGCGTCCGCTGGAATCTCAATGCGGACTTCTTTGTTTGTTTTTGTCTCCACTGTAGTTGATAAAATCTGACTTCCTGACTTGTGTGAGACCAGAATCAAAGTAGTATCCCAGTCTTGCATGGTTTTATCATCGTCGCTCTTTATACTAAGCCTCCTTCCTAATTTTTCATCACCCAAGATAATAGAAATTCGGTGTATTTCCGTCTGGAAAAATAAATTTTTCAATGAGAGATAGAAAGAAGGTACTTACTGAAAAAAAATTAGAAATAAATACCTTTAGTATATCTAATTACACCGATCACGGTGGCTCAGTGGTAGAGCTCTCGCCTCGTGAACGGAAGGTCGTGAGTTCGAGCCCCGCTCGGGCCGGCCGCGTCAAACCTAAGACGTTAAAATAGGTAGTGATTGCTCCTTCGCCAAGAGCTCGGCATTACGAAGTGAGAGTCACGGGTCTTTCGGATGGGACCTTATAAACGGAGGTCCCGTGTCGCAGCAGGTGTGGCACGTAAAAGAACCCTCACTGCTAAAAGCCATTAGTGCTAAGCATAGGTCTAAATTTGCAGCCCCGTCACCGGTAATAGTGACAGTCGCCGGATAGCTGAAAAATTCCTCAGGCCACTATAAATAAAAAAAAAAAAAAAAAAACAATATATCTAATTACTATGTCTGAGATAGAAGGTTGTATTTAAAGTGAAAGGCTCTGTGTGCTTGAAATGGAAAGCTGTTTGTGCTTGAGATGGAACGCTGTGCTTGAGATGGAAAGTTGTGTGCTTGAGAGGGAAGGTTTTGTGCTTTAGATGGAAGGCTTTCTGCTGGAGATAGAAGGCTGTGTGTTTGAGAGTGAAAGTTGTGCTTGAGATGGAAGGGTGTTCCAGAGATGGACGCCTATTTGCTTAAAATGAAAGGCAGTGTGTTTGAAATGGAAAGCTGTGTGCTTGAGATGGAAGGGTGTGCGTGAGATGGAAAGTTGTCTACGTCGTGTGCTTGAGATGGAAATCTGTGTGTTTGAAGTGAATGATGTGTGTTTCAAATGAAAGAGTGTGCTTGAGATGGAAGGAAGCAGTAAGCAATCTCATAAATATACTAGTAAAATCGAGAACAGAACAAAAACGATTCTCTGTAAACACCAGAGGTGGGATCAGCTACCTAGGAGGAGTAAGCATCTCCTGTTGACCCCCTGGTGTTGAACTCTAATTTTCACTGGTCAGTATATATACTATTCAAAAAAGTAGGAGATATTGGATTTACAAGGACAATGAAATGCAGATGATGAGGTCAGGAAGGAAACAAATGACAGAAAAACATTAAGGAAACATTTCTCAATTTATTCAAAACCCTGTGTACAGTAAGAAAAGGACAGATTCTCCAGAATGAGGGTTGACTCCAACACAAAGTCAAACAGCAAATTTATCACCATTGTGACACAGAGTCAGTAGCGGGTAAAACCCCTCGGTTGGCCAGTTAATTCGGCGTGGTATACTCCTAACGAGACGTCCCAGGTCATTTTGGGTCCATTTCTGTTGCAATGCTGCAGCAAGTTCTTGGACATTGGCAGGAGGTTGTTCACGTTGGCGTTGCCGCTGTCCAAGCATGTCCCAGATATGCTCGATGAGGGAAAGGTCCGGCCTGAGTGCGGGCCAAGGTAATGTGGTGATATTCTGCTGTTGGAGATAATCTGTAACGATCCTGGTCCTATGACATCTGGCATTGTCATCTTGAAAAATGAAACGGCGGCCATAACAACATGCAAGTCTGTTCTGCCAGCAACAGTGATGCCTCCCCACACCATTACAGATCCACCCTCATACCGATCATTTCTAAATGGCGTCAAAATTGGCTCACGAGACGGACGTCGAGCATGGAGATTGGCAGACCGCAACCGATTTCGGATGGTCTGTGCGGACAGCCGACCTTGAAACATCTCAGCTCTGGTTCGTGCAGCCGGCAGAAATCGGTTAGGAAGGTAACGTAGGACGATGTTCCGGTCTTCAACTCGTGACGTTACACGTGGACGACCCGACCTTGGGCGATCAGCAGCGGTGCCAGTTTGTTGTAGACGATGTCGCAAGTCATACAAAGTACGACGGCTGCATCCCATTGCTGTTGCGATGTCAATAACTGATCGCCCCGCTTGCAACATGCCAACGGCACGTTCACGTTGCACATTTGACAATCGCGCCATTTCAAGTACTGTTACAAATGTGGCTTAAAAGTGTTTTTTTTTTTAATGTTTGAGGCCATGGCAAACATGTGCAAATGAATCCAACTTCGATGTGGAGTTCACAACATTGAATGCACGTGCAAAACCTGATTTGGCACGAAAGGCATTTACACAAGAAATGGATGGCTATGAGTGGGTTTGGCTAACGGTTTTCCAGAGTTGGCAGATAGGGATCCCATGTTGGCTACACAGGTGTATCATCAGGGAGAAAGTATTCAATATTTTACAAAATTAATTTTGTGAAGTTTCTTTTTTGACTCAGTGTAGTATACCTTATTCTACGTCAGATATAGCCATGAGAAATATTTAGAGATATTGAATTACCTTAGTCCTTTGTGGATGTGCGTCCATGTTGATCTACAAGGAAATAAAATCAAGATTAAGAATCTGGAAAATCGTTTAAGTCACGTGTTTCCTCTTTTAAAAGTTCTGCGCTTTAAGTGTCGAAATACACAAATTGTAGATCATTTTATATTACTTTGTTTTCTTGTGGTTAGACGCCAATCATAGAACTGAATCAAGATCACTAGGTTTTGTCGTCGTCTTGTAAAGGTTACTTTATTTCGGCAATAATATTTACTAGTATGCTAGAATTACCAGGTTTTTTCCAGGTCGCAACACACCTGAGTCGTTAAAGCGGCGTGATAAATTGACAGGTGTTTTTATTATAGGCATATATAAATCTTCCTGAAGATAATTAAGTGCTACACAAATACACTCATCGTTGCTACGCAAGGGTTTTCGGTCCACCACGCTTCCCACAAACCTTTGGCCGATCTTATAGTGGGCCTCCGTGGCCGAGTGGTTAGAGCATTACGCTCAAAATCACAAGGCCTCTCACCTCTAGTTGGTGCGGGTTCGAGTCTCGCTCGCGCCGATGTATGTGAGAAAGTTTGCCAGTTTACTTTCGAAAGGTCGGTGATCTCTTCCCAGGTACATTGTATCTGGGTTCTCTACAAAGGGGCCTCCGTGGCCGAGTGGTTAGAGCATCGCGCTCAAAATCACAAGGCACCTTGCTCGCGCCGATATATGTGAGAAAGTTTGCCAGTTTTCTTTCGGAAGGTCGGTGGCCTCTTCCGGGGTACATTGAATCTGGGTTCTCTCCTCCACCAATAAAAACTGGACACCACCAGATAACTGAAAAATTGTTGAGTGTGGCGGAAAACAACAAATAATCAATCAATCCACCTACAAAAACTGGACACCACCAGATAATTGAAAAATTGTTGAGTGTGGCGCAGAACAATAAACAAACAAATAAACAAACAAACAATCATAGGGAAAACGTTTTCACTAGGTTTGTAAGGAGAGGAACCGGAAACCCTTGGCTAGCGAAGAATTAGATAACTCAATTCATTTACATAAAACCCGGCTCCCACATTCAATGTTTTTAGGTATGTTGAGAGAAGTCAATTTAGGGAACAAGCACAAAGAGAAAAAAATTGAAATTAGTTGGGAGGGGGGGGTGGTCACCGAAACAGTCAACTATGGCGCCATGTTTGGTAGCTAAGTCACACAACATGAAACTAAAACTTGTACCTTGTTTGGAAATTGTTTAGATGTTTCGAATATATGATTGCGTCAGTTTTTGAAGTCAACTTTTCATGTTATATTTTACACTATATATCAAATACCATCATTTTATTAATTAAACATCCACGAATTTTTTTTAACTAAAATCGTGTATAAGCCCCAATATGTGACTGTTAATATGGGTCAGAATTGACCAGCTTCATGACTAGCAGAAATCGATCACAAACAATTCAAAGATTTAACAATTCATTTTATATTTACAGCAATGAAAAAGAAATCACTAATTGTAACTAGGTCTATCTGTAGAGTGCTTGCTTTGTCCTTATAGAGTGCTAGTTATCACAAAAGTTATTCTTTCTAGTTCTGTACAATTTCCCTTCTACTATATAAAAAGAAATCTTATTTGTGTCATCAGTCAATAATAAATTGAAATATTTGAGATTTTTTAAACATGTTAAACCTATGACCCCTTCACTGAGCTATTCGACACGTGGCTTAAAAATAGGTCAAGTCCACGATCAGATTTCTCTTTAACTAAGAATTTAATGAAAGTTAACATAAAGTCATACTTACTTCTTCAGGAATTGTGAGCGGACACACGGGGGAATATTGATTTAGAACATTGCAACTGAACGTCAATTGCATGTGACATATGATACATCCCTTTATCACGAAATGAAACCGAAAGTAGATTTAAATTCAAGTGTGTGGTTTGACCTAGGCTTACGTAGGAAAAACCTACTTATCAAACTTCCATCAGAGAGTACAGTCTGCTCATGATATATGGTTGTTAAATACGAAAGTTGACAAATCGGTCCTAGTGTATAAATATTAATATGTCTTTACGAAAGTCACCCAAGGAAGGAAAACTGTGGATTGATGAATTTTTGTCTGGATATTTGAATCGTATAACGTATGTTAGAAATGGTTGTGAAAAAATATTCTTTAGTTAAGTACTAATGCAAGATGGAGACATTTTTAGATTGCGCACCTGAGTAAACTCAGGTGACTTATTGCAATTGGTCTCCGTCCGTCATTGTCTGTCGTGCATCGTGCGTTAGCGATTGAACATTAACTTCTTGATAACTACCATTCCAGTTCTATTCAAATTTGGTATGAAGCATCTTGTAGGTAAGGGAGACATAAATTGTAAATTTCAGGACTCCTACACCCCTAGAGCCTTGACAAATTTTCAAAAATCTTCTTTAGAACCGCACATGTAGAAGAAAAACTAAATATATCGTGATCTAGAGTAGGAGGCCGCTGCCATTATTGTAAATTTCATGACCCTCAGGGTAGAGGTTTTGACTCTAGGGCGGGGCCAAATTTGGTCTGTAGTATTTATATGTAAAATATTTAAAAGACATCTTCTTTAATGTTATTCATACAAAATTGAAACTAAATAGATATTTAGAATGAGCAGGTAGCCCTTTACCAAAATGATAAATTTCGTGATCCCACGGGTAGGGGTGAGGGTTTTGGTATTAGGATGGGGCCAAAGTAGTCAGTTATTAAATATGTTAACAAAACTTCTAGATAACTATAATTCCAATTCCCTTCAGATTCCTGCACCCCTGGGGTCTTAGGGGCGGGGCAAAAACTCAAAACTTGACAAATTTCAAAAATCGTCGTGTAAAAATTAAAAGCATAGTGATGTAGAGCAGGAAGGCCTCTACCGAAATTTTAGATTTTATTTAGAGGTTCTGATTCCAGGGTGGAGCCAAATTTGGTATATAATATTTATGTGTAAAACATTTAAAAGACATCTTCTTTAATGCTATTCATACTAAATTGAAAGTAAATAGATATTTAGAATGAGCAGGTAGCCCTTTACCATAATAGTAAATTTCATGATCACAGGAGCAGGGGTCTGGTGTTAAGATAGAGCCAAAATCGCCAGTGATTAAATGTAAAGGTGAAGTTAACTAACAGTATTCAATCTCATAATTCCTATTACAAATACAAATCAGAAAATGGGCAAACACGAACCCCTGGACATACCAGAGGTGGGGTTAGGTGCCGAGGTGGAGTAAGCATCCCCTGTCGACGGTCACACCCTCCGTGAGCTTACATCTTGATCAGGTAAACGGACCAATCCGCAGTCAGAACCAGTGTCAAGAACGACCTAACAATTGGTATGAAACACGTCAGACAGCATTTGACCTAATGGAAAGTTGCACTGGCAAATTAGATCGTTATAACGACCATAAAATTTGCGAAATGTTGACTTTAGATGAGACTGTACAAATCCCTGTAACATCAACGTGTTTATCAGTAGCCCGCCACGATTTAAAAACTGATCATATGAGAATCTTTACATGCAAAACAAGCTATTGCGTATTGAATCAGTTGAGAGATATTAGCATACCATTTGCAGGTGATGATGGAATATTGTCACATATACAAGGGAAGTTGACGATGGAGAAATTGAAATCATCCCGTTTCTCATAAAGTTGAGTTGTTAGTTTGCCGCCGGCATCTATTTTCAGTAAATATCTAAGTACGAAGCAGATTGGAAGACTCTGTGGTGTCTTTTATTTCAAGTTCACTGGGAAATATGGAATCGACATATGAATGAAATGAAAGACTTTGTATTGTGGGATATATAGAATTGACATATGAATGAAAATGATCATTATTAATAGATAAAACGTCGTCAAAATATCTAAATGTCGAACTGAATGCCATTTTTTTTTCATGTAGAACATTTTGAATGAATTCTGCTTCATACAAATATAAAAACAGGTAAACTTATTATTATTATTATTACAAGGCATTTATATAGCGCATTATCTAACATTATCAATATTACTCTAAGCGCTTTACAACATACACAATTAATATATCGCCAAACATACATACAACATAGAGAAATTAAGAAAAGGACTAAATGGGGTATTAGCAGTGGTACTAATTTGCTTCTCCATAGTGAGTGTCCTATCGAAAATGACACCAAGGTTTCTGACACATGAAACATTACTGACCACTGTGCCATCGAAAGAAAGTTGACAAGTTGAAAAGTCGTTCACCCGGTGTTTAGGGGCAAAAACAATCAGTTCGGTCTTATCCTGATTCAGCTTTAGAAGATTTGATCGCATCCAGTCACTGATATCTTCCAAACATGCTTCTAGACGACTTGCTATGTCTATCCAATCATCTAGTGGTTCAAACACAAGATATACTTGTGTATCATCTGCATAGCAGTGATATTCCATGCCATGTTGCCGACA
Organism: Ostrea denselamellosa; assembly: GCA_024699665.1. NCBI lineage: Eukaryota > Metazoa > Mollusca > Bivalvia > Ostreida > Ostreidae > Ostrea > Ostrea denselamellosa. The sequence continues at coordinate 1,752,850 of JAMZEH010000039.1, forward strand.
AATTTGACCAATCGGTTTCGAAAAAAGACAATAAAGTCTTGGGCCCAGCACAGATCCTTGGGGCACTCCGTATTTGAGATGTATCCCATTTGAATAGATCGATCCTATTGCGACCCGTTGAGAACGATTTGACAAATATGATTTTATCCACGCTAAAGCAGACCCACATATGCCATAGGAATATTCTAAACGGTGGAAGAGGATATTGTGATCTATAACGTCGAACGCTGCTGAAAGATCCAACATGACTAAAACGGCACACGAGTTTTTGTCTAATGCTGATGTAATGTCATGATGAACTCGAATAAGCGCTGTTTCGGTGGAATGTCCAGTGCGATATGCTGATTGCAAATTGTCTAGAAGTGAATTGGATTGCAGATGACATTCAAGGCGTGTCGCTACCACCTTTTCAAGAATCTTTGATATGAAAGATAAGTTTGACACTGGACGGTAATTTTTTAGCACATCTTTATCCAATCCAGATTTTTTAAGAAGCGGTCTTACAATGGCCTCTTTGAATGACGATGGAACGCATTCTTCGCTGAATGATTTGTTGACAATTTCAGTGATGACATTAACAACACTATCTAAACAGCTTTTCAGGAGGTAAGTCGGAATTGGATCCAGTTCGCAAGATTTTGATTTAGCCTTCTGGATGATCTTACGGATTTCATCAACAGAAACTGGGGAAAAACTAGTAAGTTGACCACCTTCAAACTTGACATCAGCCCTCAACACATCAATATTTTCTTTGTCCCTGATTATGCAAAGATCATTTCGAATAGTGTCAATTTTCCCCATAAAATACTCACTAAAAGTATTAGCTAGTTGTTCGTCGCTATCATTTGATGGTAATATCACTTCACTGTTGTTGCCCATTAGAACGTTGGTGAGTTTATAGAGTTCTCTTTGATCACTACCAACTTCTGCTATCTTGCTTGAGAAATGGTCTTTTTTACTTTGGAGCAGTAATTGATTATAAATTCTGCATTGCTCCTTATAAATCTCTTCATGGATTGTCAAATGCGTTTTTCGCATTGTACGCTCTGCTCTACGGCGTTCTCGTTTCGCTGCTCGGAGTTCCTCAGTGTACCATTCTGTGTTTGGTCGGATTGTTACTGCTTTTGTTTGCAAAGGAGCGTGTTTGTTGATAATGTTTGAAAGGTCAGAAACATATTGAGTGACGAGTTCATCGACGGTACCTTTAGGATTTTGAAACAAGGGTGAATTGTTCAGATCCTGGATGAAATCAGCTTGTGATATTTCTCTAATTTTGCGAAATTTGATAGTTTGTCTCTTTTTCTGACTCTTTTGCAGCCGAAGTTTCGCTGAAATTGCTAAGTGGTCACATGTTGAATTTCCTCTTTGGTCGAACAGATTTGGATCATGCGTAATAGGTTTTCCATGCAAAATCGAGTCATTCTCTCTCGTGATCAGAACATCCAGCGTATGCCCACGTTGGTGCGTCGGACCGATTACATGCTGTCTAAGTCCATGATCATCGAGTGATTGTAAGAATTTGAGAGCATCAAAATCTTTCGGATCGTCTAGGTGAAAATTTAAATCTCCGGTTATGACAATTTCATCGGGAATGACGGAAACTTGATCTAAAAAGTCCGACCATTCATCGAAAAACACGGTGTTACGGAAATTGTTAGTCCTTGATGGAGGCGGACGGTAGATCACATATAGATGAAACCTATCATTTTCCCCAATGACTACGCATTCTAGCATTTCAAAATGGGTATTTTGTATACTGCTTGAAATTCGCTCTACCTTCATGTCAGAATTGTAGACGAGCGCTATGCCACCACCTCGTTTGGATGATCGAGATACATGATGTATATTGAAACCGTCGGGTTTTAACTCGGAAATGACACTTTTGTCGACTGATGACCCTAGCCATGTCTCTGTTATGGCAAGTAAGTCAACTTTATTTGACAGTATAAAGTCACACACAGAGAGTGCTTTATTTCTCACCGATCTACAGTTTACTGTCGACATAGAGACCTCATGAACGGTGTGCGTATCAGACCTTTTCAAAGATGTAAGGTTCCCAATATTCACCTTCGAATAGTGTTGTAAGTTTGTTGGTCTATTAGTTATAATCCGTTCAATCGGATGTTCTATGTGTGAGTTGGATATATTTTCCCAGGTTGACGATATGGGACCACAGGAAACATAAACTAGATTATTTTCATTGACACCACATTGATGCACTGTATGTCTAGGCCACCCGACACGCACTGTGTGGATATGCCGGATAACCCGGCGTCCTGCTTTTGTTCCCCTCCTCACCCGACAATTTCTTGTACGATCTGCCCGAGGTTGACAGAATGATGCAAAACACATCGTACGTAAATCAAAAACTGTCAAGAACGAAAATTCTTCGAAAGCCCTCTCAATAAAAGTCAAGATAAAAGAAAAACAAATTGCAAACTTACAAAGAAGGACAATTCTTTTTAATATCAATTTCAGGATATGGAGTCAGAATGGTGTTTAACAGAATAATTTTTGGGATGACCGATCACTAGATATGAACATTTCCTTTTACCATTGTTGTTGACGAAACAACTGCCAATGATGTCAAAAAGTCTAGTCTTTAATTTATCGTGATCTATGGTTTTGTAAAGTGTTGTAAAATCATACGTCTTAATTAATGTTGTTATTTGAGAAAGGGTTTGTGATTTCAAATCCATTAAAAGTTCTTTAGAATTTTTAAGAATCCACATATGATTTACACCACTTCTGGTATATGTAGTGGCACAGTACGTTTGAAGTTTCTCCTTCACGGCAGTTAATTGATTGATTGTTTGTTTGTTTTACGTCCCGTCGAGAATTTTTCACTCATATTGAGACTTCACCAGCTGTAGGTGAAGTACCACAAATTTAGACCTATGCTCAGCGCTCAGGGCCGTAGCAGTGAGGGTTCTTTAACGTGCCAACGCCCACCGTGACAGGGGGACCTCCGTGTTTAAGGTCATATCCCGTGATTCTCACTTCTAAATGCCGAGCGTTTGGCGAAGGAGCAATCACTACCTATTTTTCGTCTTAGGTTTGACGCGGCCATGGCACGAGCGGGGCTCGAACTGACGACCTCCCAGTTACGAAGCGAACGCTCTAACCACTGAGCTACCGCGACGGCAGTTAATATTTTTCCTTGAGGAGCAAAGATAGGTGCTTGGTAGAATATTTACTGGATCCAGCAATGTATCTTTGTAAGGGTTTTTGTGGAGTTTGGGGATCCAGTAAAGGTACGGTAACTCATATTCATCCGCACCATTGACTGGGATATTAAATGTATTTAAAATGTAAGCATGATTTTAAAGAATTTCATCTTTTGAAAGGACAGTTGGAGTATAAGTGCGATTACTAAAGTGGAATTAATGCCAAGTTCATTTAGAATGCAGTTGTAGTAATGAACCTTACAAACAAATACAATGTTGTTGCAAGCTTTGTCAGCTGGAACCAAAACATATTCCTCAAATAACCTATCTGACTCTTTTATCAATTCTGGTTTACTAAACACAGAAGGATAGTACACATTTAAGGATAGATAGTACACATTTTTTATTTGACATGTCTGATACGGGATTTTAATATCCCTCTTATACTTTTTATCCATTCTGATGTAGCCCATCGTTGACAGAATTCAAGACCAAAGTTCTCGGAATTTGGATAAGTGGTTTTAGGTCTTCATTTTCAAGTATATCAACAAAACCAGTAATAACATGCCAGCTGGACAATAGTTAAAAGAAGACGAAGAACAAGAACACATAGGTGGATTGAGTATAAAATAATCTATATCTAGGCACTGCAAAATTTGTTATTAAAAAGTTTGGATGCAATAGTGGAAGTATATCTGTAGGAAATACAAGGTGTCGACTTGAACTTCAAATACTCTGGAAAACAAGACTGAACTTTTATGACGAAGAATGTTTATGTTGACGGCATCAATTCCTTTGATAGTAAATTTGAGTTGAAAGAACTGGTGGCTTCATTCGGAAATGATATCATCCAAAACCCGCGGTGGTTTGAAAAGCCTGTGATGGGCAACATTCATAATCATAGAATTCAGTCTATATTCTGGTGAGTAAAATCCACATATGGACTAGTTTTGGTTTCTTCAAATAACGTATTCAAACCTCTCAATGAAACAAAGTAAACTTTTGTGCGAACGAGATATGGACCAAATTGTCTGTTGACGTAAGGTAAAAGCGAGTCTGTGTGACATCTTGTATACTAGGTCTTTTATATGAACGATGTCTAAGGCTGCGTGTACGTCTGTGTGTATTAGGAAAATGTCCCATCACATTCACGTTATTTTCTGGTGGACTAGTCAAATTTCCGACATTAGATATATTATCGTTGTATCCATATAGAAAAGAAGTGCCTAGAGTTACATTTACGACAAAACAAAGTACAATAAATGCGTAAAAAATGACATAGTAATATTAAACTGAATTCAAAATAGAAACTAAAAGTAGATAACATAACTTTTTTTTTATAAATTAAAACTAAAAACTCATCTAATAAATTAATAATAAGCAAATCTAAAAAGATGTGTACCAGGATTTAGAAACCGTCCTTAACACTTATTAAGGGTTCCCAGACGTGTGTAGGGCCTATGCTTTTGATAGTTTCAACATTCCATACACAGCAGTTCTGAAGATGTTGGATCTAGAAATTGTATGATGTCCACACTTCTCTTTACTGATTATAACAAAACAACAAATATTTACATTTCAGCGCGTTGTAGGATGACGCTTGGCTTTATTTGTCCGTCACAGTAAAAACAGCAGTACAGTCCGATATGTTCACAGTTCTGTTAAATGAAGAATACTAGAAGTGCGAAGCATGCTCTTTATTCCTGTGACGTCATAATACCTAAATATCAGATCGTACATCGAATGTTTCCCGGCGCCTATGATATACATCATTATTATACAGGTTATCCTACAACTGCTCTTTTCATGATATTACACAAGACAAAGAATTATTCTCATCAAACAAACATGTCGCAACTTACACAACAAATAAATGAAACTATGACTAGAAACTGCAATGACTAGAATGAACATCAACTGACAGAACTTTAGGCAGTTCTATTCCATCGGTTTGATTGTAAAGCATGCATTAACCAACAATATGCAAGCCACAGGTTCAGTCTCTCGACCGGCTGTGACACGTTTCCAGATCTGGTGATGCGCGATGTGTTTTGACGAACACGGGTAGGTTTATCACTCACAGACTTTGTTACGTCTTGGTTTTGACTAGTATGCGGCACGGTTTCACTGGTCTTACTACGCGCATTTTCACACACAGGACTGATAATGTTACGAATGTCTTGGTCAAATGTGTCACTCGCGAATAATTCGTCCTTCAACATATTCGTTCCTGCGAATTGATCCTTTAGGTGTCTCGATGATGTAAGAGCGGTCGCTCTGTTGTGTCTTGACCAAACGTTCCCTATCCTTATCCCTTCACCCATCACCCATACTGTTCCTTTCTATGCGATATCAAAGTTTTTTGGGGTTTTTTTTTGGGGGGGGGGGGGGGTGTTTAGATGGGTTTTTTATGGTGGGGGGGTTTGTTGTTGTTTTTTTTTTTGCTTCTGACGGGATTGTTCCTCTAGTTGACGTAAATTTTCTAAGTCTGGCCACTTTGGGTAATAGTTTTTCCCCATTAAGAGTTCAGTTGACTGCTTCCATTCTTCAGTGGAGTCGCTCTGTATGCAAGGTAAGGGTCGGTCACATTTCTTAGTACGCGTTTTACCGTCTGCCCAGCACGTTCTGCTTCACCATTTCCTTGTGGACAGTGAGGACTATTAGTTTGGAGACGGAATCTGTAGAAGGTCCGGAAAACTGAGCTGGCGTATTGTGGTCCATTGTCAGACCAATGTGTCTGGTATACCTTGTCTAGCGATCATCGACATAAGATTATTCATTATGGACTGTGAGATGGTGCTTTTCAACTTTGCTGTTTCAATATAACGGGGAAAATAGTCAGCGACGAGTAGATAATTGTCATTTTTCAAATGAAACAAGTCTGTTGGTCCCCCCCCCCCCCCCCCCCCCCCCATGGCCTGTCTGGAAATTTGGTTGGCCGTAAAGGATCTGCATGGTCTGGTCTGTTTTTCACACAGACAGAACAGCTTTTCACAAGGTCCTCGGTTGCACGGTTGATCCCGGGCCACCAAATTGAATTGCTGACTCGTCCCTGACACTTCAGTATTCCTTGTCCCTCTGCAACAACAAGTCGATTTACTCTCATAAGTAAACCTTGACAGACTAACAGTTCTTCCCTTATCTGCCAAAATGGAGGAGTGAGAATTTGGACTGATGGCTTCTCAAACCCGGCCAACCCTCCTCACAGTACGTCATGATGATGTTCAACACGCTGTCCTCATGCAATTTTCTCCGTACTTCCTCTAGTAGTGACCCACTTGCTGGAAGAGTTTGTAGAATGCTGTCTACGTACGCTTCTTCCACTGTCTGGAACTCCTCCTCCTCTTCTTTTGACATTTCTCGCAGCGGTGATCTAGAGAGTGCATCAGCTGTATAAAGATGTTTATCAGGATCATTGTATACCTCACAGTCATACCTCAGGAGTCGCATGCGGAAACACTGCATTCTTGGTGGTAGCTCAGAAATAGCTTTTGATCCAAGTAGAGATATAAGGGGTTTGTGGTCTGTCTCTATGCTAAATTTCATGCCAATCAGGAAATATGAGAATTACTCACAAGCCCACGTCACAGCGTATCTTTGCTTGGTGGGGGCCATTAATCGCGACGCATAGGCGATTGGCCTCCAATATTTGCTACTGTGGTCTGTCACTTGGAGAAGTACATCTCCTAGTCCATACGACGACGCATCAGCAGACACTTTTGTTGGAGCTTTCGGATCACAGAGGGCTAGAACTGTCTTATTATTTAATTCTTCTTTAATCTTGCTCCTGTGGAGGTCCCCGTGTAAACTCATTGCTTGTGTAGCAAGTCGCGCAACGGTTTGCTATTCCCCGCCAAATTAGGGGTAAATCATTCGAGCTGATTCACCAATGTCGAACGTCTGTCACGTCTTGTAAGATTTTCATGATGAGGAGGCAAAAATTCTTTAAATTGAAATACACACGTCTAAAATAGTTTATTTAAAAATAGATAATGTAAATTCCTAAATACACGCGAGGAATTTATTATCGCGTAATTTCGCGAGAAGCATCCCTCGCGAAATAAATTTATTTACATTTACTTTTATGTTGCAATTAAACATGTACAAAAGTGTTGATAAACGGGGCATTCGCAAATTTATGTTCTCGTGTACGAGTCATTTCGCGATATTTAGTACTCGCGTAAAATATTTGCTGTACGATGTTAAACGTGTTAATCTCAATCGTGTTTGGGTATCAAGTTACAAATATCACAATTTTTATTTTTGGGTGCCCCCAAGAAAGACTTAGTTTTAGAATCGCCTTTAGTTGGACAACATGTAAAGAATACTCCCTCTCTATGTGTAGTGTGTTGTAATTTTACTAACTCGATATCCTCAGTATAAAACACTTCAATATTTACTGCTGTATTTACGAAACAGACACGAGAACAACTGTCAAAATATAGAAAAGTATTGTTAATAGGATTCAACTTAACCAATCTTTCTCTACAGAACATATCAGGATCGCTTCCTTTTTTGGTTACAACAAGAGTAACGTGATGATGTTTAGTATGACAGTAAAAATCGGCAAAATATAAATTAAGGCGTGGATTTAGAAAAAAAGTCGACGGGACATTTAAGCGTACATCTCCAAATGGCGACATCATCGGTGGCAGGTGCGTGTACCAGTTCAAGTGAGCACTAAAAAACAGGCCACATATTGATCTGTTTAAAGGTGAGGCTTGGTCTCCTCCGTCGTTTTTCATGTATTTACCTATGATTCCAGATTTTTTAAATATGTTGTCGTAGTAGAAAGCTGGTTTGTTCCTGTAGAGATGTGAAATTGGAACAAATGAATTATAGGGGAATCGGAGACTGAATTTGGCGGCTTTCTCGCAGAGCAATCCTTCCTCATTTTTAGTCAGTACTGGAAAAAAGAAAATTCACATTGTATTTAGTTCTAGATGAGTGAAATATTGAGACATGTATATTGATGACACCGTATAATTGTGGTGTTCTAGAGACCTCAGTTCAAAGTGATTAAGGAGGTATACTACATCGTCATAATGGCGAACTTCCTCTTAAGATATAGATGATATCAGCAATATTTGACTATCCCTGTAGATTTCATTGCCTAGTTGAGTAGATTAATTGGTTAGCGTGTCGACTGCAAATCTGTAGGTCACGAGTTCGAATCTATCAGGGGTTTTAAATCTTTATATCAGATTAATTTCAACTAAAAAACTGCATTTTTGACTAAATAAAATATATTTGAAAGCTTTCAATTTCAAAATAGTGTGTTGTACATCCCCTCCACTTCTCATCCATATCAAATTTCTCAGGTTTAGTATTCCTCTTTGAGCGCTAAGCATAGTCTACAACTGGTGACGTCAATATAGGAGAGAAAAATTCTCAACGGGACATAAAACAAACAATCAATCAATCCTCCTTAAAAGACGCTAAGTATATGAACTTGAAAGTTTCATTCTTTTTCTGGTATGTTTCAGTGCATAAATTTGATGAACTGAAACAGGTTTGTAAAGGCATTGAAAATTTACTCAGAGTCGATTTTCAATACCTCGAGATAACACGATGTGACCCCTACCTTATCAAACGTTCATGGGGATAAGTTTCTACTTACAAAACTTAAATATTTCAGTCTCTATCGATGAATCTGTTAACAAATAAAGAAATACTTACCAGCTCGAAATCGTAATTTTGCTGTGGATGTTAAAATGACTTTTTCTGGACGCACATCAATCCCTAGATAGAGCGTTAATTCGTAATCTTTTAACGGTTTTAAAGGCATGGGGAACTGGTAGGTGTTACCGCTACATTCAAAAAGGTATTTCTCCTTCGTTTCGAGATCCATAAGCAAGATAATAAATTTTCCTCTTTTCCGAAATTTTATTGTGTATTGAGACGCAGGTGTATGTGTTAAAGTGGCTTTAAATGTGCTCTGAAATTTGAAAAATACATACGTAATGGTTTGGTTTTTTTTTACAAGGAACAAGAAGTGCTTCAACCAATATTGTAGAAGATATTTTGAAACTTTCTTTACTTACTAAATTTAATGTAGATTTGACATTGTTTCCAAGATCCTTAGGGCCTGCTTTTGAATGAAAAAAAAATACTTAAAACTAAAAACCATATAACGGTAAATTATACAATAAAAGAGCAGAACTGCATTTAATCCAAAAGACACCCCCCTTTTTTTCAAATTAAAAAGAAACCGATTTTGAAATGGGTGTTTTGAGACGCTAAGAATCAAATTTGTTGTAAAAATGAAATTCTGTAATACTATTACCTTTATTTTTTTTACACTAGTTAAAATAAAACTAAAAGCGAAATATATGTCATATATTTTGCTTTTGGCCAGTACATTGCATACTTCTAAGGGCAATTATATATATATATATATATATATATATATATATATATATATATATCAATGATTTGCCTTATATGACACTACTAACGAAATTAACATTCAATTTTCCAAGCCATGAAGTCGTGATCAGACTTTTTCCTTGAATACAAGTATTTGAGTCACTTGTACTGCACTTTTACCTATCTTGACATCATAACAGAATGACGAAATATATAAAACGCAGATGAATAATTACATAGAGTTTATTTTGTAAACAGACAAGAATTTCATTAAGAAATAAAACAGAAACATTAAACATACCGTTCACTTGTTTTATCTTTTAAAAATACCGTCTGCAACTAACTGCAACTTCTGTAGTATGGCGAATTCATACAGTGTCTTTGATATTTTCATTAAGACAATTTACTATTTGATTCACTCTATGATGATGGTAACCTGTTGTTTAAGGGCAATAGCCATCACCGCCACGAGCGAGGAGCTCAAAAGATTACGTTCAAGTCAGGGCACCGCTGCGAGTCTTCATCTAAATCCTACAATAGAAATTTCTCGATTGAACAAAATGTCTCTTTCAATTCGTGTTTATCTTCTCCCACACACCCAGGAAGTAAAAAACACCCACAACGTACCTGCATCTGTACTTCGTCTAAATCTGTCAGTAAATTGCTACAACCACGAGTCCTAACGATGAACATGCCGTTGTGTCCTTCCAAAAACATGACCTAGAGCTTAACGTCAACCTAATCCATTTATCTACCGTCATCTCTCTTAGATCTTCTGAATTTCTGTCGAAATCTGTGTTCAGCAATTGCCTTTACAAATTTTAAGTAAGGTAGAAGACGGCCACCGCTTTTCCATCACCGACTGACCGGTTGTAGTTTACTCCGCTCTTCTTGTTTTCAATTGAGTTGACTTGACACTCTAAATTATCTTTATTTTAAATTTGTTTCATCTTTTTTATTCCTTCCAACAAAAATAAGTTTATTTTATATTCACCTAGATATTGTTCCCATTTATTTATTCGATCAAAATTTAATGAACTATATCTTGTGTTGTACGATCGTCTGTCTACACAAGTATGGACGCTTGACAAGAACAACACAAATCGAAACAAATATCAGAAATGATACTTTTTTTAGTGTTATTTGGGATATGACATGAAATTGGTACGTGATCAAATCTACTATAACGCCCTTAGAGGACGCCTTTATCCGAATCAAATCATCATGTCAGAATTTGAAACACGCTTACCTAGAAACACCTCAGACTCGAACACGACCTTGGAGTCCTGTGCACGTACTCCGAACACGTGCACTGTATAATCCGTCATGACGCAGGAGAATGACGCGTTCGCTGGAATCTGAACGCGGACTTCTTTGTTTGTTTTTGTCTCCACTGTAGTTGATAAAATCTGACTTCCTGACTTGTGTGAGACCAGAATCAAAGTAGTATCCCAGTCTTGTATGGTTTTATCATCGTCGTTCTTTATACTTAGGCCCCTTGCTAATTTTTCACCGAAACCACTCTCAATTATAATTTGATGTATTTCTATCTAAAAGTAAAATCTTTTTTTTTCAATGACAGACGAATACTTATAGAAAACTTAGAAATAAATACAATATGTCAGATAAGTATGTCACAGGCTTTCAATGTTTTAAATATACTCAACAACATAAAAAACGCACCGCTAAAATTATTTTTTTCTCAAAAATTAAAATACATTTTATTATAATTTCTATCGTACCCATTAATGCACCCTTTTAAGTTTTTATCCTGTAAAATTTAAAGGTCTTGTTCGATTAAGCGCTTAAAACTCAAAATGTTTTAGAATACCTTTTTGCACGTGCAAAACATGCCAATTACGCTTAATTAAAATTAAAACTTGTTTTCTGTATCTTCTAACTCCATCTGCAGAAGGAAAGTCTGAAATTTCTTTTTTGTTAACAAATTAATGCGTTTTGATGCCACGCTTAAGCACTGATGAGAGCAACTAAGCTGTAGGTATGCTTCGTGCAGGTCTTTCCATTTGGGATGTTGCGACTGATTTCAACTGACATCACAGTACCATTGTCCGCCTTAATCAACGCAACAGACGAAGAATCAGTAGCCAGACTGTTCGCAGAAGGCTCCGTGAAAGTGGCCTTAATGCTCGTCGCCCATATAAGACATGTACTTACGCAGCGTCATAAACGTCAATGGGCACGACGTCATCTTCAATGGACACGTCAACGATTGGATGAGTCCTGTTTTCAGATGAATCATGTTTTCATCTGTCTAGAGCTGATGGTCGTACGCGCGTATGGAGAAGACGCAACGAAAGGCTTGCATCATGTTCTATACAGGACGTTGACCGTTGGGGTGGCGATAGTGTCATGATCTGAGCATCTTTATCTTTCCGTCATCGTTCTGATTTGCACTTTTGTGATAATAATTTTAATGCTCAAAGATACAGGGATGACATTTTGGCAGCTCATGTTCAGTCTATGTTTCATAACAACCAGGACTTGACAGTTTTTCGACAGGACAATGCTCGTCCCCACACTGCTAGACTCTCGACGGATCTCTTGAACAATGCAAACATTCCAGAAATCCCATGGTCTTCTTTATCATGACATGACACCAGTAGAGTATGTTTGGGATGGGATGAGTTAGGAGTAATGGTCAATAACAGGCCCGTTAAACCGACGACGATACCGGAACTTCGACGCGCTTTGACGGAAGAGTGAACTAACATGCCACAAGTCAAAATTCAAAACATCATTAGGTCAATGCGACGCCATTGCGCAGATTGCATCAACGCAAGAGGCGGTCATACCAGGTATTGACTTTGTGTTGTCGACGTTTCAACACCGTATAGGACGTAATTCTTAATCAGATGTCTCTGTGGCCTTATTATTCTAAAGCCAGTAAACAAATAAAAATTATGTGATATCAAATTATGAGATAGAACGAATAAATAAAAAAAATAATCATATTCTGTTTGATGGTGTGTTTTTATGTTGTTGAGTATGTATGATATAGAGAAACTGTCATCCTCTAAACAAACTACCCGCTATTTTGATTACAAGAAGACAATTTTTTATTTCATATATTTAGAACGTCGAAAGTCTGTGATTGTAGTGAAAATTCAAGTTCGTCAGCACCATAGGCGCATGCCAAAGCGGAGTCACAGCTGAACGTCTGCATGTTATATAGGAATAATTATTTTCTGATGTGTTTACGTTCCATATCTACTGACTGAAATGGAATATGAACGCCATACAGCAACGCTTCTCACCAGTGTACTTTTCACTGTTTGAAGTATGTTGGCGTAAATCATCATAGTTCAGGCCATCACGTATTTTCAAAAATGAAATTTTGTCAAGGTCACAAGATAAAGGATCAACGTATACCAATGTCTTGCCATGATTGATTAATTGATTAAATATTGTTTAACGTCCCGCCCGAGAATCCCTCACTCATATGGAGACGTCACCATTGCCGGTGAAGGGCTGCCAAATTTAGGCCTATGCTCGGCGCTTATGGCCTTTGAGCAGAGAGGGATCTTTAATATGCCACACCTGCTGTGACACGGGGCCTCGGTTTTTGCGGTCTCATCCGAAGGACCGCCCCATTTAGTCGCCTTTTACGACAAGCTAGGGGGTGCTGAGGATCTATTCTAACAGCCCGGATCCCCCACGGGGTTCTTGCCATGAAGTATCTATATACAAAATATAAAAGCTTTACCTTAGATAGTTCAGGAGACATTGATTAGGTCGAGATTTCTTAAGAAAGTAGATCAAATACAATTGTCTTGTCATCAAGAATCTATATGCAAAATATGAAAGTCCTACCTTGAATAGTTGTGAAGATATTTAACCGGTTACGTTTTCTTAAAAGTAGGTCAAATTTCAAGGTCAAAGGACATAGTATGAAATAAAAAGTCTTGCCAAGAAAAATCTAGATACAAAATATGAAATGTCTACTTCAGGACATTTTGAATAGGTCGGAGATTTAAAAAGCATGTCTAACTCTAAGATCAATATCACAAGTTCAAGCATAGGTCTAAATTTGTGGTACTTCACCTACCCTACAGTTGGTGACGTCTCAACATGAGTGAAAAATTCTCGTGTTGAATATTCAAGCAATATTCTAATATTCAGCAAAACTACACATATAAAACAAGATGTGTTCTCAAAAATTAAATGCCTTCAAAAGTGCCTATACTGATAAAAGCTTTATCAACACATCAACTTTATCAACAAAAGAATACAACACATTAACGCGAAATGACTCATTTTAACCCGTCCTAAATCCTGGGGTTGTGAAATCCACTAATTTGCTACGTTTTTTTCTGCTTTTCTTAAATGTGCATTTAGTTTTTTAACACCATATCAGCAAACTTTAAGAAGTCTTTCAAATGATAAAGACAATAATCACTATGATAATTTTGGCTACATCCTGGAACCAACACCCTTACTCCCCAGGGGCATGAAATTCACATTTTTGGTAGAGGACTACTTACTACTACTACTATATATTATTTAGTTTCAATAGCAATAAAGAAGATATTATTTTACGGTTTCACACATATACATTATATATACCAAGTTTGACCCCGACCTCTACCCCTGGGATCAGTAAATTTACAATTTTGGTAGAGGCCACCCTGCTCTAGATCACTAAGCATTTAGCTTTTCTTACAAAACTACAGTTGTAGAGAAGAAGATGTTTGAAAATTGGTCAGTTTTCGTCAGTTTTTGTCCAGCCAATAAGGCTCAAAGGATGCAGAAGTCCTGAAATTTACAATTTATATCCCCCCCCCCTTGTCCCAAGGATGTTTCGTACCAACTCTGAAAAGAATTGAAATTATACTTACCAAGAAGATGTTAAATGTGTTCAATTTTAAAACATTTAATCACTAGCCATTTTGAATCTACCTTAATGCAAAAACCCTACCCCTGGGGTCATGAAGGGGCCTCTGTGGCCGAGTGGTTAGAGCATCGGGCTTAAAATCACAAAGCCTCTCACCTCTATCGGCGCGTGTTTGAATCTCGGACGCGGCGATATGTGAGCAAGTTTGCCAGTTTACTTACGGAAGGTCGGTGGTCTCTTCCCAGGTACATTGTATCTGGGTTTTCTCCTCCACCCACAAAAAACTGGACGCCACCAGATAACTGAAAAATTGTTAAGTGTGGCGGAAAGCAATAAATAATCAATCAATCAATCTGGGGTCATTAAATTTACAATTTTGGTAAAGGGCTAACTGCTTTTTCTAGATATCTATTTAATTTCAATTTAGTATCAATAGCAGTAAAGGAGATGTCTTTAAAAGATGTTTTCTAAATGTTTTACACATAAATACTATACACCAAGTCTGGCCTCGCTCTGGAATCAGAACCTCGACTCCGGAGATTATGAAATTTACAAATATGGTAGAGGCCTTCCTGGTCTACATTACTATGCATTTAGTTTTTCTTACACATATGCAGTTCTAGAGACCATTGTTGACTTTGTTAATTTTTGGCAGTTTTTGCCTCCACCACTAAGGCCCAAGGGATCTAAGAGTCCTAAAATTTTCAATTTGTGTCCGCCTTGTCCCACAAATGCTTCATACCACGACGTACGCAGACCAATTGCAATAGATCACTTGAGTTTACACAGGTGACCTGAAATCCTTTATACAAAATATGAAAGCCATATCTTAAATAGTTCAGGAGATATTGAATAGGTAAATGTTTTATTTATTTTTTTAATCACAAAACGTATGTCAAACTCCAAGGTCAAAAAATCAAACACCATTGTAAACAATTTTTTTCCATAAACAATCTATATACAAAATATGAAAACTTAACTTAAAATAATTTTGGATTATTTCATAGGTTATGTTTTCTCAAAAGTATGTCAAACTCCGAATTCAAGGTCGCAATATCAAAGGTCATGATATGAAATGAAAGGTCTTTTGCCATATTTACAAGATATGAAAGATCTACCTTAAATACCAAGTAAATTTGAACTTTTCCGGTCCAGTGGTTTAACGATTTTCCCAAAAATATTCGCATGTAAAAGTTTGATCCCCTGTCGTGACCCCACCTTAACTCTGTGAACCATGATGTTAACAAATTTAAATCTGTACTAGGTAAGGAAGCTGCCAGGTAAATTTGGACTTTTCTGGTCCAGTTGTTCTTGAGATGAATTTTAAATGACCCACTTGCATTTTCATGATTATCTCCCCTTTGATTGGGACATGGTCCTTGCTTTGAACAAACTTAAATTCCCTTTACCCACGAATGATTTGTGCCAAGTTTGGTTGAAATTGTCTAAGTGGTTATGGAGAAGTCGAAAATGTGAAATGTTTACAGACAGACGGTCCTCACGACGAACGGACGGACAGACAGACGAACTGGTGATCAGAAAAACTTACTTAAGCTTTCAGTTCAAGTGAACTAAAAGCATATTCTGTCCTATAACTGTAGTTCAAACTGAATAATCCCGACCTTAAGGATGAGGACTACGTTGAAAAAAGTCAAAAAACTTACAACAGATATTACTACTTTATCTCGTTATTTCAATGACTTACCGACATCGACATCTTTGGAGTATACAGATCTCAAGTCAATATATGGATACTTGTATGAGTAATGTAAAACTACAGATGAATTACCCTAGTTAAATGGACGTAATATAATGCTCTATTTTTAGATGCTCCTGTATATAACAAAGCGGTCAACAAAAACAGCCGTATTCACAATCAAACACCGGAAAATTCTTAAATTACATCATATAGCGACTAATTCGGATTTAATTCTTTCCCTTTAAAAAATGGCCCGTTTCACGAACGTCTTCGAATTCACGTTTGAAACATTTTCAATAATTTTGCACCCATACAAATTCACCTTATGAATTCGAAGTCAATTTCTGAAAATCGATGAAAGTCAAATTATGCAGCGGAGTGTCTGGGGGCTTTTTGAGGCCCTCATTGGGTCCAGAACGAAGCTCTGCATGTAGGCCCCCTGAAAATATGGAGTTGTGCCAAAATAAGAAGTATAAATTTCTATGAGAAAAATAAATCATATTTGTGAGGGGGTGTACTTCTTCCCCTTCCCGAAGACCTAAATATACCCGTGCTCAGAGATAGAAACCAGCTTACTAAGTGTTTAGGACTAACAAAATTTTAAGTCCTATTCATTTGATCAGCCAACGCAACGAATGGTTAAATTGTGTTGTTCAAAACAATTTAACATGATGGTTATCTAGCACGTGTTAATCACGTGATAACCGATAATGCACTTTACTTTCTATGTTATAAATGGAAAATGATTGTAAACACTGTTCAGAGGTAAAAACCATCCTTTTTTCCATTATTTTAAGGTGAATACAATAATTGTATTACATTTACTTCTTATTGAATCAAATATAAAATTTGATTTTTCCTATAAAAATAAGTGAATTAATTGGAATGAATAGGTCATTTCAAAATACAAATTTTATGTATGATCACATTAAAAGACGAATTTATAACATAATATTTACATTTGCAAAGTTTTTGCCATTGATATATTTACTAATTGTAATGAAAACCACTTCCCCATGAATGCAATGTATTTATGAACTATGCGCGTATGAATCTTGATAAGTATAGTTCGTCTACTTTAACAGCTAAGAATTCCGAAAGAAGTGAAAGTAGAATATGATTATAAGAAATCGCGCTTAAAATCACAAGGTCTCTCACCTCTAGTCGGCGCGGGTTTGATTCTCGCTCGCGCTGATATATGTGAGAAAGTTTGCCAGTTTACTTTCGGAAGCTCGGTGGTCTCTTCCCGGGTACATTGTATCTGGGTTCTCTCCTCCACCTACAGAAACTGGACGCTACCAGATAACTGAAAAATTGTTGAGTGTGGCGGAAAATAACAATCAATCAATCATATAAGAAATGAATTACAGTTTTGATAATACATAATGGTATGCACCGCTTCAAGCCGACATATTTTAATGAAGCGCAAGACAGTCACAAATTATACTGTCGTGAAACGTAGCAGTTCATATCTTCGTGTATTTTCACCGGTCGCGGTAGCTCAGTGGGTAGAGTGTTCGCTTCGTACCCGGGAGGTCGTGAGTTCGAGCCCCGCTCGTGCCATGGCCGCGTCAAACCTAAGACGAAAAATAGGTAGTGCTTGCTCCTTCGCCAAACGCTCGGCATTTAGAAGTGAGAATCACAGGTCTTTCGGATATGACCTTAAAAACGGAGGTCCCGTGTCACGGTAGGCGTTGGCACGTTAAAGAACCCTCACTGCTACGGCCCTGATTGATTGATTGGTGTTTTACGCCGACTTGGCAATATTTCAGCCATTTTATGGCTAAGCATAGGTCTAAATTTGTGGTACTTCACCTACAGCTGGTGACGTCTCAATATGAATGAAAAATTCTCGACGCGACGTAAAACAAACAAACAAACAAACAAACAAACAAATATATATATATATATATATATATATATATATATATATACATGAAAGAATCCACACAATTCGATTCAAGCAGATGATTCTGAAACATTTTCCTGGGGCCCAAGTTCAGCAACAAGGACAGCATGTGGTATTTGATTTTGAAGAGGGCATGCAAGATAGACTTGTGGAAACAGGCCTGACACCAAGCGTTGATGAGGATGCATCCGTTCTTGCAAACGCTTCCAGCATAGTGCGCCGTGATAACTTTCAAGCGCAAAGTTTCAAATTTGATCGGTCACTTCCTTCAGATTGCGAGCAAAATTTCCTTCCTACCAGTCCCAGCTCCGCCATGATCTTTTCACAGTAGGCGCCTTGGATAATCATGACTACAATCCATCAAGCACAAGCGCAGAGGGATCATTCCATGGCACAGCTTTGAGTCTGTGCCAGTGTCCAACAAAGACAAATGTGAGGCAGAAACGTACTCCAGTCACACTGGTGATACGACATACAGTCAGTCGTTACCTGATTCCTACACATTTCCTGCTGTTGCATTGAAAGAATCTTCGGTACAAATCCCAAAGCTCAACGAGACATCGACAGTTATCGGGGACATGGTTGCAGCATAGCAACAGGACAACGTGTGGATGACAACAGCAATCCAGCTTCTTCAAAAGGATGACCTCTTTCCATGGGGATATTTTGTCGTGGTCAACCTTCCATGCACCCCCCCCCCCCTGGATACTTCATATGATGATTGAGGATTAGTCCTATCACAGCTTCTCCCACTGTGTTTTTGAAAAAGCAGCAACGCCTGCAATGATCAAACATGGCATGAATGTTTTAAAGGAAGTCATACATTTCCTTCATCCTAGTCAGATACCTGATATGGCTGTGGACTCTCCTCTTTTTGAACTTGTAAAACATATTCAGTGGAAGAGGCCTGAAACACATGGTGAAGCCTGCAAACTGAAATGGATACATGGAACACACTTAGGGACTACCTTGAAGGTTCAGGATGGACAAACGCTTTTGTGCAAGCAGGAATCGCCTCTACTGGCAGATCTGACTTATTTCTGACTGGAAAGAGGAAATGATCTCCAAGAGTCCCACTTTTCAATACTGGGACACCATCCTGAATTTTCAGCGTTTTGGATTCATTTTTGTCCTTGATGGTACAGCTGTACTCTACTTCCTTTCTCCTTAAGACAGCTCGACATCTGAAGACTATAAAAGTGTTATTGCCATATGTGACCCAGGGGCTGCAAAGCACAAAGAGGCTTGACATAATATGGGACGTTTATAAGGAAGGCAAGTTTGAAAGAATCTACCAGAGAAAGACGAGGGAAGGGTACTCGACGAAAGGTTCAAACAGATAACAGAACCCCTAGTAACTGGCAAACATTTCTTCGGGATCCGGTGAACAAAACATAACAAGCAGCAATTTTTCAGACAAGGTGGTTATTGTGACCTCAGCAGAGAAAGCCATAATCAAGGGACACTCTGAAGAGATTCCATATTGCTATCAGTAAGAAGCAGACACCAGAGTTGTGCTTCACCTCAAGGATACTGTAAAGCAAGGAGCACAAACATGCCTTTTGAGAACAGTCGAAACAGATATTGTCATACTGCTCACAGCTAAATTCTGGGACCTGAAAAGTATCTGCCAGACAGTAACACTGTGGGTGGCCTTTGGCACTGACAAGCGCTTTACATTTGACAAAGTTGGTGCCATTGCCATGGCTCTTGGAGAAGACACAGCTAAAACTATTCCCATTTCCCACGCTTTTGGTGGCTGTCTTCCATCAGATCATGGAATACCCTTTACCCCCCCCCCCCCCCCCCCGGGCACGAGAATAGGGAACAGTTCAAACTGCTTGAACCATTTACAGTTGTTGTGTATGTCAAAACCAGCAGTTTAGAGGCAGTTAATGAATGTCGGAGGGCTCTTTTTTCTCAGAAAAACAAATCCATGGACCATGGACACTATTCACCCAACACGAAGTGCATTGCTTCAACAGGTGTGGGCTACTTCTGAAAAGTCACAGAAGGATCTTTGAAGGATAGGGGTGGACATCAGACAACAGTGGAGGATGGCAGATATTTTGGACTACACGGGACATTGCATCCAAAGCATGCAGCGAATTAGTTACGTGTGGCTACAAAAGTGAATCGGGTTACTATGCATGAAAGTGTACTTGCTTTAAAGCACAGTGGAAATGCAAGAGATTGTGCAAGTGTAACCAATAGACATTTGCAGCGTGTTAAGTGACAGTTGTGACATACAGCAACAATTTGGGATGTCACAGCCTTTGTCCATAACAAGAAAACTGACACTTCTTTCATATTCCAGATATCTGGTTTTTTTTATTTTGTTAGAGACTACTCTATATCAAATGTTGTTTTCTTTTGCAAATAATCCTTGTTGTTTCGTTTGATCACACTTAAGATTTGACTGCATTAAATGATTGCTTATAAAAATGCCCGACTCCGAGGAGTTATCGATAATATTAGGTTTATTTGATTTTCAAAAGAGGCATATTAATTTTAATGATTGTATAAGGTTACATTATTGGCATATCGAAATACAAGGCGAAGAGGAAATGTAAATATTTTTTTGTTTTTGTTAATTTTTTTTTTAAATTGCGAAAATGACAAAAAAGAGAAGTAACCGTATTTCATGTAATGTGAAAGATTGAGTAATTGTAAATCAGCTTAGAATGTTTTTCGTTGGTTGCGTCCTAAAAACCAGGACAGATTCGTTGGGGCCGACTCCAGATCTCATAATTAAATTCTAAAGAATCACTACAAAAAATTGGTGCTTTTGTCCATCACCTTCCGTTCAAATACCTAAAAGAATTCACTAATGTGTCATAGTTTTGTTTGAACAAAAGATTGTCAGATTGCTTTTGAATCATAGAAACATGCGTTAACTAACACTCCTATTTTTAGCATATCCAGATTTTCAAAAACGGCATATTTTGTCATAGGATAAGTCTGGGATGTTTATGTCTTCTGCAATATCGCAAGTCGGTAATGATGATAAAGAACATGTAATCTCGTAGCATATGTAGGTAGGTAGGCATCAGTGCGCTAACGGTGTAACAAATATTCGATGCGCAAGAGATGAATATTTCCATATTCCATTTTTATTGAAGAAGCAGCTGCCTATTATGATTAAAATCCGTGAGGAATGGTCAGCTAAAGTGTTGAAAAAGTAACACATTTTGATGTTGTTCATTTGGGAAGGGTTTTGTGATTTCAAATTTATTTACTTTAAGTTCTTTAGAATATCTTTGAATACATATATGATTTACACCACTTCTGTGGCAGAATATGTTTGAAGTTTCTTTTTCACAGTAGTTAATATTCTTGTGAGGAGGAAAATTGTAGAAATTGGGTACACTGTAATAGGATTTACAAACCGTCATTTCATCATAGACTTTGGTTTCTCTTTACCTTCAGCTAGGTGGACAAATGTAATGAAAAACTACTTCGTTGATATCAGAGGTGGATCCAACAATATCGACAGAAGGGGAACCAGACAGAAGATTTATAAAACATAGATTATATCAAATCGATTTATATATATCTATCTATATATATATATATATATATATATATATATATATATATAAACAAAATCACCGCGTCTGTAAAAGGCAACTCGGACCTCTGAAACATAAAAATATTCAAATATTTCTTCAGTATCATTTTCAATGTCAGACTAAATATGCATGAAAGGGAGTCCTATCAACTCTGTCTTGTATCTCCATGGGAAAGTTTATCCATCGTTTTTCTTCATGTCAGTAGTTCATTTCTGAGGCATGCTGGTGTCTGCCAATTGCATTTTCAAAACTGAAGCTTTCCAGTCAGGTCATCGATGTCAGCCTTTATAATTTGCTTTGGCAACAGCGGTAGTATCGAGAAAGCTACTGTCTCCACTTTCATGAATAAACTGAAGAGAGAGCTCGTTGTGATAGAACGGAATTGCTACGTATTATTCCACAGAGCCAGTACTAGAAATATTTCCTTGATGTTTTTGAAGATCACCAGCACGTTGCATTAGCACTATTACTTTTGCGATAATCGGTACTATAGTCATCTTCACAAAATTTGAACCATGATCTTGGGTTTAGTACGACAGATTTTTCAGGTATTTCTTGTAAACGAATCGCCTTACATATTTAAGAGTATCAATTCGTAGAACAAGAAGCAATGTTCAACACGCGGGTATGCAGTAGCAGACATTCACAACCACTGATCTAATTCGTTTATCAATAAATTAATAATTATTTTTTAAATTACAAATTGTACAATCCTTTCGTTTAGGTAGACCCACGAAAGTCTTAAACGCAGCATTGCCCATCTGAGGTACAGATGTTACAAAAGCGCAACCAGACCTTAACAGAGCGACAATGTTAATACTCTCAGTGTAAAACACTTCCACATTTACTTTTGTATTGACCATTGCATTCAGATCATGAGGACGACGAAACAGAAACACGTTAAAATTTGGATTGAGAGAAATCAGTCTTTTCTGGCAAAATAAGTCAGCCTCACTTCCTCGTAACGTCACAACCAAAGTCACGTGATGATTGGTGTAGTGGCAATAAAAGTCCGCGAAATACATGTTTGTTGCAGAGTTTATCATGTAACTGACAGGAATGTGGATTCTATGGTCTCCGTAAAATGACATGGGCGGAGGAAGACCCGTAGCGGGGTCCACATTGGCACTAAAGAACAGACCGTGAAGTTTCCTGTTCAGGGTTGATGACGGATCCCCCCCGAAATTTTTTAGATATTTGTACATGATTCCCCCCATGTTGTTGTAGATATTCAAAAAATGTAAAATTGATTTGTTGCGATACAAGTGTGACACTTGAACATAGTTTATAGCCTGTTCTATACCCGTGTGACACATAAAGGAGCAGGCTTTTCTATACAGCAAAAAGATCTCTTGTTGAGTCATATCTGTCAAAACAAAAGTAAATCAAAAAATCATTTCCGGCAAATAATGAATATCAGTAGATATGTTTCTATTTGTTTTTTAAAGATAGAACGTTTAAAAGAAATAAACAGTAAATCTATTTCAAAAAGTGATCACATGCATGTTGAAAAGTTTTCAACTGAAGAAAAATATATGAAATGCTAAATGTATCCGAGATTTAAATGACAAAGGTGAAGATAGCGAACAGTGATCAATCTTATACTCTTACAAAGAATACAAAATTGACTTCTGAAAACGCCAGAGGTACCTAGGGCTGCTTTGGTTTCTGTTTGTTTTACGCCCCGTTGAGATTTTTTCACTCATATTGAGACATCACCAGCTGTAAGTGAAGTACAGCAAATCTGGGCCTATGCTTAGCTCTTGGGGTCGTAGCAGTAAGGGTTCTTTAACGTGCCAACGCCTGTCGTGACACGGGACTTTCGTTTTTAAAGTCATATCGGAAAGACCCCTGTGATTCTCACTTCTAAATGCCGAGCATTTGGCGAAGGAGTAATCACTACCTTTGTTCGTCTTAAGTTTAACGCGGGCATGTTACGAGCGGGGTTCAAACTCATGACCTCCCGGTTACAAAGCGAACGCTTTACCACTGAGCTACCGCGACCAGTCAGGTTCTTAGGAGGAGTTAGAATTTCCCTGTTGACTGATCACATCAGCCATGATCCTTATATTGTGATCATATAAACAAAGTAATCCGTATATAAAAAAGACTGAACAATTAGTATGAAATACTTCACACATCATTCAACCTAATTACAGATTGTATATTCAAATTAAATCAATAACGACCATAGAAACCTTTAACAAGATTGTTGAAATCTTTGCAACATCAACGTATTGTCAGTAGCCTGTCTTGATTTTAAAAAAAACTGATCATACGCAGAACAAGCTCTTGCATATTGAATCAGTAGACATAAATACCATACGCAGATGATAATGGAATATTGCCACATAAATGTGGAAAGTTATCGATGGAGAAGCTGACGTCATCCCGTTTGTCATAAAGTCGAGTTATGCTGCTGTCGTGTTACATACTAATTGTTAGACAGTTCTTTACATACCGCCTGTGATGACTGTTTGCTCCAAATATAAAGTTCAAGGCGGTTGTGACCGGTCAACAGGTGATGTTTACTCCTCCTGGGCATCTGATCTAGTGTTTCCAGTGATCCCTGTTTGCTCTAATCTTAATGTGGTTTTCTATGCGAGATTGATTACATGTTCACTATTTTCGCTTTTTTCATATTAGATGTGAAAATATTTTTAATCATTTTACTAAAACAAAATTTAGGTCATCCTATTTTACTGGTCGACAACTTTGAAAATCAAATAGTGCTCACATAGGAGCATATATTAAGGGCACCTGTCTAAATTATTTGATAACTAAATAACCAAACACTGTATTCAATGGTCAAAATACTTAAATAATAGTATCTAAAACGCAAACCCATATTTATAAGAATAATTTTATGCAAGAACTGCAAATATTTACATCTGTAGAATCTCAAAATAAATTGTAACACCGCGTTATGTATCAGTTTCCATGGGTACTTACATGTTCTAAATGAGCAAAACGCCACTGCTGAAATAAGGAAACAATGTTGCTGAATTCGACATCCCTGAAATGCCATTAATTCGTAAACAGAAATAGGGCGAAGCTGAAAGGGGATCGTAAACTGTGAATTCGTTGTTGAAAATAAATAAATGCTTCCTGTTTCGATATCCTTCAAAAATATAAGACTTAACCATTCCAGCGCATTATTTTCTTTCTCGTTGTCCGGTAAAACGGTTAACGGCGATGCTGTTTTATGCCTATTGGGTGATCCTGTTATGGGTAAAGTTTTCTCGCGTTCAACTTCTGTGGTTGATGCTGATGATAGGCATAGTGTTCGCAGACCCTCTACAATGTGGTATACAGAGTAAGGCAGAGGAGAAGCCTGGCTAGCTCCACTGAATGTAGGCCTCTTCTTAACATTTGATTGATTTAGATCCGTCACTGTGTATGTCGAAGGGGGTGTGTGAGCAACGTCTATAGAAAACGTCTTCTGAAATTATACAGGCATTGGTAATGCATTTGCTTGCTAAAACTCACAACGATTTAACACATGATTCAGAGTTACGGAGGAAAGTTTTCAGATACAGGAAATTATATCTAAAGCAGAGTAGTCTGCATATACGATACAAATTCTGCATTGCCCTCGCAGGGCTTATCTAAACTGGGACAGATTTTGAAATACCAAAATTAGAAAAAAAAACCCAAAAAACAAAAAAAAAAACACATGAGTACAATAATGTCTCAATAATGAGAATAAATTCTTCCTTCTCTCTCTCTCTCTCTCTCTCTCTCTCTCTCTCTCTCTCTCTCTCTCTCTCTCTCTCTCTTGACTTTGAACCGTGCAAATGAATTTCGGTATGGGTAATGATACTGTAAATCGCGTTTTATTAGCGAAAAATTTATTAATGCGTACCGACGCGAAATCTTCTCAACGCGAGATTAAAGTTACTTACATGAATAACAGTCACCAACTCTATAAATTCCATAAATAATACAAAATTAAGAGACGAGCAAACAGGGACCCCTGACACACACTAGAGGTGGGATCAGGTGACAAGGAGGAGTAAGCACTCCCTGTTGACCGATCACACCCAACTGAGCTTTCTATCTTGATTGGGTAAAAGGAGTACTACGTATTCAATATCAATGTGTAAAGAACGGCCTAATAATTGGTAAGAAAAACGTCAGACAGCTTTTGACCCAATGAAAGGTTGTATTGGCGAATAAGATCATTATAACGACCATAAAAGTGCTGACTTCAAACGAAACTGTTAAAACCGCTGTAACATCAACTTATTTGTCAGTAGATTGCTTCAGTTTAAACGCTTCCACATGAGAAGATAGAATCTCTAGCTGTGGGTTTGAATGATTCTTTATCTATTAACAATAATTATTTCCATTCATATGTCGATTCGATATATCCCAGTGATCTCGAAATAAAAGACACAGCAGAGCCCTCAACATCTGCTTCGTACTTAGATAGATGTTAACGGTAAACTGTCACTGCAACTTCTCCATGGTTTTGATTGTTTGTTTGTTTGTTTTACGTCCCGTCGAGAATTTTTCACTCTTATTGAGACGTCACCAGCTGTAGGTGAAGTACCAAGAAGTTAGACTTATGCTTAGCGCTCAGAGCCGAACCAGTGAGGGTTTTTTAACGTGCCAACGCCTAACGTGACACGGGACCTCCGTTTTTAAGGTCATATCCGAAAGACCCGTGATTCTCACTTCTAAATGCCGAGCGTTTGGCGAAGGAGTAAGCACTACATATTTTTCGTCTTAGGTTTGACGCGGCCATGGCACGAGCGGGGCTCGACCTCACGACCTCCCGGTTACGAAGCGAACGCTCTAACCACTGAGCTACTCCATGGTCTCTATTATCATCTTTCAACTGATTCGATACACAAAAGCTTGTCCTGTTTTTTTTTTTTTAATCGAGGCAGGCTACTGACAGGGTTTCAATAGTCTCGTTTAAAGTCAGCATTTCATAAAGTCTATGGTCATTATAAAGATCTAGATTGGCAATACAATTTTTCGTTGCGTCAAATACCTTCGTGGCCGGTCGACAGGGGATGTTTACTCCTCCAAGGCACCTGATCCCTGATATATCCAGGGATCTGTGTTTACCCATCTCTCTGATTTGCATTCTGTATAGAATTATGAGATTGATCTCTGTTCGTTATCATTGCCTTTTCGTTCTCTACTTGAGACAGTATGACACAAGTATTCAATAAATGATTCATCGTTTATTTAATTCATTTCAGAATAACATGTCGATGATTCACAGGGAAAATATTAAAAACTTTAGTGGAAATAGTCTCGCGAATAATGAGTGATTTACAGTATACTCTTCGGCCAATATTGTAACCCAATGACCATGGAATTTAGCAACTGAAGTTGCATCTGGGTCACAACATACATCATTTATAGTGTAATGAACAAATCGACTGTGTAATGGTCCTCATGTAAATTCATCTTTTATAAAGACTATCGTTTTATGACAAGAAAACATAAAACTAATATAATTACCACATGTGAATTTTGTTTCGCCGATTTGATGATCTCATTTCCTTCTCTGCAATCTGAAAACAGTTTTAAATATCCATGTAAACCACTGCTCCTGTCTGCTTATATATATATATGGTTAGTTGGTTAGATATTGTTTAACGTCCCTCTTGAGAATATTTCACTCATATGAAGACGTCACCATTACCGGTGAAGGGCTGCAAAATTTACGCCTATGCTCGGAGCTTACGGCCGCTGAGCAGGGAGGGATCTTTATCGTGCCACTTCGCTTCCTTGAATAATTCGTAAAATACAAGGTTCTCGCAAGCTAGACGAATACTTCATCTGGGCAGTTGTATTTTCTCTACTTTAAACACCGATACGGGCTAGCCAATTTTCAGGTAGTCACGATGTGAATACTATATTACGTCTTCTCTATATCCCATGTGAAATTGAAAGTCATTTGTTACTTCATCTTGGCCCTGGGGTATAATTGTGAGTCAAGAAATATCCACTACGTAAGACCGTTCTAAAACTTTAAATCCTAGTTATGTTTTACACCGGCCCTTGTTGATGATTAAACTTGAATCTACAACACATGAGGAGACTTGCACATTGTTTTGGATGAATTGCACCTTGTGGTTATTAGACCGGATGGGGTAACCTACAGGATTCGGCGCTTGCTTTTTCAGCAGGAAGGTCCGAGTTCCTGACTCTGGAGACGTATCAAACCTAAGGGTTTATCATTGGTAGTGACTGTCCCTTTGTCAGGCATTAAAGTGAATGTTATGGGTCTTTGGATATTACCTTAAATTTAAAGAATAGAAGTCCTCTGTCACTGTAAGCCTAGGCATGATAGAGAACCCCCTACGTCACGGTAAGCGTTGGTATGATAAAAAAAAACCTCTACGTCACGGTAAGCGGTTTTTTTTTTTTTTGGGGGGGGGGGGGGGGGGGGGGGGGTTGCGCTGGGTCCAAGGTTTGAATTAAGTTAACTTTCATGATAGCAGATTTTACTTTTCCAGCCACGTGAGAAGAGTGTTAACAAATCAGAGAAATTTGATGCGAAATCGCTTTATGTTTTCTCAGTGATCTTCCTTGTAAAGGATTGATTGATTGATGTTTTCCGCCACACTCAACAATTTTTCAGTTATCTGGTGGCGTCCAGTCTTCGTAGGTGGAGGAGAGAGCCCAGATACGATGTACCTGGGAAGAGACCACCGACCTTCTGAAAATAAACTGGCAAACCTTCTCACATATATCGGCGCGAGCGAGAATTGAATTCGCGCCGACTAGAGGTGAGAGGCCATATGATTTTGAGCGCAATGCTCTGACCACTTGGTAAAGGATATACTCCTTCAGTTTTGTAAATACTAATAATTATAATAATGATAATATTAAATAAAACAAGGAATTGATTTTTAGCTTAGTGGATTGAGCAAAAAAAAATAATAACTTTAAAAATAAACAAGAGGCCCATGGGACACATCGCTCACCTCGGTCACCTTGACACATATTAAAGGTTTTCCCTATATATTTGCATGTAAAACTTTGATCCCCTATTGTGGCCAAACCCTATCCCTGAGGACTATGTTTTTACAAACTTTTAATCTGAACTACGTCAGAAAGTTTCCATGTAAATTTGAACTTTTGAAGGGTACATGACCTTTCATTTGAACAAACTTGAATCCCCCTTACCCAAGGATGATTTGTACTAAGTTTGATTGACATTGGCCTGCTGGTTCTAGAGAAGATTCTTCAAAATTTGTCAATGTTTTCCCCCCTATTTTCTATTATCTCTCTTTGGGCAAGGGCGTTCCCTTTCATTTGTTCTAACTTGAATCCCCCTCACGCAGGGATGCTTTTTGCCAAGTTTGATTGAAATTGGCCTTGTGGTTCTGGAGAAGATGGAAATGTGAAAAGTTTGCGCCGACGACGACAACACCGACGACGGACAACGGAAAATTTTGATCAGAAAAGCTCACCTTTGGCTCAGGTGAGCTAAAAAAAATAGAACAAACTGTAACTGATTTTTAGCTCAGTGTGGAATCATTGATTATATGATTGTATATTGTTTAACGTCTCGCTCGAGAATCTTTCACTCATATGGAGACGTCACCATTGCCGGTGAAGGGCTGCAAATTTAGGCCTATGCTCGGCGCTTATGGTCTTTGAGCAGGGAGGGATCTTTTACGTGACACACCTGCTATGACACGGGACCTCGGTTTTTGCGGTCTCATCCGAAGGACCGCCCCATTTAGTCGCCTCTTACGACAAGCAAGGGGTGCTGAGGATCTATTCTAAAAACCCGGATCCCCACGGGGTTAGTGTGGAATCACATGAATGACGTAATCGGCTATTTATAAAACACTTGTCCTTTCTACCTTATTAGATTATCAGGCAACATAATGACAGTTCTAATGACCTTGAAATAAAGCTTCGCAGGTGTAATCACTAACGTCGGACGAAAGGCCGGGGGACACCGGCACAGACAACACGAGAGCACCTGGAACTTCACTTCCGTCTTCCTGAAATAAGCACAGAATCAAAGATCGGGTCTTCCTATCTGTTACTTGTAAAGGCGTCCACACGTGACCAGTGTGTCTAGACAGTCTTATAGAAACTTCCTTCCGGAAATGAAATGATGTGAATATCACTCTCTTTTCGTAGATCTATACAAAAGATGTAAAAAGAAATTAAATGTTACACATGTCCATAAATGTCGTTGTGAGGTTGCCTAAACGGAATACCGGGATTTTTTTTCCCAGTATGCTTCATTTACAATACTTGTCTACTGTCAAAACAAAACCTCCATAGTATTTAAAGTATACATCCTGATCACAAGATTAAATGGCAGCTACTAAAGATAACCTGATAGCACGTAAAACGAAACAGCCATGAAAAGTTAATCAATATATTATTCCTTTATAGACAGACACGAGTAGGGTATACATATCCTCAGACGTTGTAAATCTAGAGATCGTTCAAAATTCTTACCTTGTTAGCCATGTACGCTCCAGACAGTCTCTCCCTATAATCTACACGACATACAAAGAAACAAACTGCATACCAACAAATACATATTTGTTCATATAACTTGTACAGGTACGCATGCGTGCACGCCCTAGATCTTAAAATCTCGCTATGTTAAAATTCTTGATACATATATATTGACTGATTGATTAACGATCAACATAAGTATTTATAACGTTTGTATTGACTAAAGAAACACAAAATTTTCAGTTCTTTTATGAATTTCAAATTGTTTGACAACAGTAAGATCCATGGTAGCTCGTATTCTATAGTGTGTGGTTTTTTTCCCACATTGATTTTTTTTTTATTAAAGCCAACTGAACAACTTTTTATTTTTGAAAAACAACTTTTTTATGTTTTCTTTAAAGTTGTACAATAGTGGTATTTCATTCTTTCCATTTGCAGGCATATTAAAACACACACAGTGTGAGAGAGAATTTAATTTTTTATTGTGTCGAAAAAAGACAGTTCCAAGGTTATAAGGTATAAATGTTTTATTGCCAGTGCGCAGGTCGTAGTAAACGTGTTCAAGGATACAGCGGAAGCGAGCAGGGAATACGAGATTTAGAACTGTCCTAACGAGACCAATACCCCCGCAGGACACATTGGCTGGTGGGTAATGGTGGATCAGCACTCACTGAAGAATAAACACATCCTTTTGACATGAAGATGAACTTCGTTTCTTAGGTGTAATTAATGCAAATGCAAGACTTTATATTCTATGGTAAAGCATTATCTAGAATATTTAAGATCTGCTTAATGTAACTACAGAATATTATTTCAAGGATTCCCGTTCATAAGCCAGTGAACGACGCATCTTTTACCAAAATTATATCCACAGACAGATAAATGTAAACGTACGTTTTAACCAATGCATTGTTATTCAAAAACTCAAAGATCAACGCCATGCCATAAATTTTGACTGTTGATTACAAATACGGAGGATGTAATATGCAATTTTCACCATGATTTTACTGCATCGAAGAATTCTTTTTTAAAAAACATGATGTAACTTCCGTTTCCGTTTCATCCTTATCCATACGCTTATGAAACACGATATTTAAATTCGAATAATACGAATAAAAAGTATCACATATGAATAATTTTATTATATATACAAAGAAACTATCTTCGTTACATGTTTAAAGTTGTAAAGGTACCATTATTAGCAAAGAAGATAATATGTAGGCGGAAAATTATAGGCTATATAAGCGGCATGGCTTTAGAAGACAATTCATTTTCCAAAATTGAAACTGTTAATTTTTTTTGTTATCTCATTCATGCTATCTAACTTTATTTCAAAACCAAGGAAAGAGCTGTTATGCGCAAAGTTCATATTACTGATCCTGAAATATAAAATACCTGCTCTGGCGATAGTAACGTACATTTCATTTTTTTGTGCACAACGGAAGTCCTTGCTATATTTATTTTACACATCAATGGGTAAATGTATTTTAATTTCTTTTGAAAAAGTACTTGGCTTTTTAGGAAATAATAATATTGCACCAAACACGAATAATCAATATAAACATCGGCGTCAGTAATGCACCCGTTATTGAAAATGGGTGTTTAAAAAGTTTTTTTCCCCTCGTATTTCCGCATATAAAAGTTTGATTTTCTATCGTTTATACCGTGCTATTGTTCGATATCTCGGAATAAAATCGAGAGGATCCATATCACCAATCAATATTCTGAGATATACAATTGTGCTATCTATTTCTACACAGCTTCCCACAGTATAAACGGATATTGAAAAACTTTACAAAGATGATATTTACTGCCGCTATAGAGAAAATTTATGGGAGAAAAAATCGAACACTTATGTGCCACTCGAAATAAACAAAAGGGAACATTTTTGTCTTTAAGAATCGTGTCTGTTATGCAAATATTTTTTTAGTAATATATGCATGTACAAAAACATATACTCTTAAACTGGTATTATTACCTTTACATATATATTTACGGCTTTAGCCTTTATAAGTATATAACATTACTGATAAATAAATGAATGTATCTGATTGTGTTTCACTTCGGCTAAAAATTAACTTCTTTGTGTACAGTCTTGGTACCTTATTTAACGTATATTTTTGAAATTGTACACATATCCATTTTGAGGACTCTTGCCTTTTTGCATGTTTTACCCGCAACATCAACTATGACGTTACGTTTCATTTGTAATACGTTTTGTGACGTCATAGTACTTTCTGCATGAAGTCTTGTGTTACGCTGCTATGATCACTGGTAACACGGTCGAAATATTTCAGAAAGGTGTCTAGAGTGTTTGTTTTTAAATTTTGCTCCAACAAAAGAGATTATATATATATATATATATATATATATATATGTGTGTGTGTGTGTGTGTGTGTGTGTGTGTGTGTGTGTGTGTGTGTGATTTGAGACAGTTGATTAGCGATTTTTTTATTAGGACACAATAAAATCATGTTAAATTATAACAAAATTTAATCAACTGAAAATTACTCAAATTTTCAATTACTTAATATTGCTCCGTTTTCTCGTTACTAAGTTCAGCTCAATCTGTATAAATTAGTGCAAGTAAAGGTACACGTAAGCAAAGTCTCATGCCTATCTAGATTATTTAGGTATTGACTTGTATAGGAAAGACTCACTCCGTCACGTGTCTACCTTGCCGTTGTCACGCTTTCTCGATCACGCTCGGCAAGTGAGGATCACGGGTCTTTCGGATATGAGCTTAAAAATTTAAGTCCCGTGTCGCGACAGGCGTTGGCACGTTAAAGAACCCTCCCTGTTACGATACCTAGGTTCTCTCCCCCACCTAAAAAAAACTGGCCGCCACCAGATAACTGAAAAAGCGTAGCGTAAAACAAGAAGCGATCGATCAATCATGTCGACGAATGCTTAAAAGTTGCCGTAATTGAATGAATACAATACCATGTTCAACGAGATTCATTCAAGAGTATCTGCATCATTTTGGATGTTTGTAAGGAACTAGTGTGTGAGGCTGATCTCTCCCACAACAGAACTATTTCCCAGAGATGTCCTTGCAATTATTGCTCGGCATGATTATTTTTTTATTCGTGACACTTGTATCGAGTAACACAGAATTAATGATTCTTGTCCACGAACAAAGTGAACATACACTGAGGTATAGTTCCGGTTGATTGCTTTTAGTTACAGAGAATTTATGATCTGCATTCTCATAAATGTCTTTTATATCAAGAGCAAACATGTATTTAAAGAAGAAAATTGAAAATACACAAGCCTGTATTCAAAAAAAATTAAAATGTTGTTTATAAAGGCGAAAATCTTAAAACAGTAAAAGTGAGTCAACAGGTGGATTCAAACCAGGTCACTAAAAATGTTGATAGTGAGCGTCTGTGGTCTAACCATCTGAGCTATACTAACTAGGAATATAAACGGCATAAATATGAACCACGATGAAATAGAAATAGGTTTTCGGTTTTTTTTGTTTTGTTTTGTTTTGTTTTTTTTTTTGTTTATTTTTGTTTGTTTGTTTTTTGTTTGTTTGCTTTTGTTTGTTTGTTTTTTGTTTGTTTTTTTGTTTTTTTTGTAAATTTCGACCCCAAGACAGGGGTGCCCCTAAAATATCCTATTTCAAATTATTCCGTAGATCAAAACCTATCAAAAAAACCAGTTTTTATTTGGGCAGACCTGCCCAGAAGAACTTCTCGGCCAACATTTATGCAAAAATAGGCACTTTTACTAAGAAAATGTTGTTTTAGCCAACTCTGAAGGTTAATTAAAAATTGCTACATGTAATATGAAATTTTAGGTTCAAAATGCAAATTTGAAAAATTTAGAAATAAATACGGTAAAAAATAACAAATGAGCATTGATTTTCAAAAGTGAATTTTCCCTGGAAATCGTTCTCTCCTACAGGTCAATTCTTTTGGATATTCCGAATACATCCTTTGTGGTACTTACAACTGGTCGCGTCTCCGTATGCTTGGGAAAATTCTCGACGTGGTGTAAAACAAACAAACAACTAACTTAATATAAATATAAGACGTTATACAAATGTTTCATAATTGTCATCATTTATTATAACTACGAAGGACAAAAACTCTCATATCTAAAACACTAAATTATCAACAATTATAAATACTAGGCAATTTCATATTAATTAATAGAATCAACAAAACGAAATAGGACGTTTCCTACACTTGTAACTGATATAATTTTACACTCTCTGATTGATATGTTTTACACTCTCTTGTTGATATCTTTTACACTCTGATATTCTTACACTCTCTTGTTGATAATTTTACACTCCGATTGATTTTTTACACTCTCTGATGTTTTTACACTCTCTGATATTTTCAAACTCTCTGATGTTTTTACACTCTCTAATATTTTACACTCTGATATTTTTACACTCTCTGATTGATATTTTTACACTCTCTGATGTTTTTACACTCTCTGATTGATATTTTTACATTCTCTGATGTTTTTACACTCTCTGATTGATATTTTCACATTCTCTGATGTTTTTACACTCTCTGATTGATATTTTTACACTCTCTGATTGATATTTTTACACTCTCTGACTGATACTGTTAAATTCTTCAATGGTTCGAATTACAGGTATAACCAATAAAATGTAAGCACATGTTCCAACTGTAGTATTGATTTACAGATTCACTCTTTCATTTTGTTTTTGATTTAGATAGATTTTAATTCCTGTTGAACAATGTGTTACACTTATTTATCTACAATTTGATTTTTGATGTTATAGCCAAGCTT
This sequence comes from Ostrea denselamellosa, assembly GCA_024699665.1. Lineage (NCBI taxonomy): Eukaryota > Metazoa > Mollusca > Bivalvia > Ostreida > Ostreidae > Ostrea > Ostrea denselamellosa. The sequence goes on from JAMZEH010000039.1 coordinate 1,787,651, forward strand.
GTAACTACTATACTTGTGATTTCACACTTTTTAATGTTTTAGCCAGGTATTTAGCCTAATGTTTTAGCCAGGTATTTAGCCTAATGTTTTAGCCAGGTATTTAGCCTAATGTTTTAGCCAGGTATTTAGCCTAATGTTTTAGCCAGGTATTTAGCCTAATGTTTTAGCCAGGTATTTAGCCTAATGTTTTAGCCAGGTATTTAGTCTTTGTGATGTAACACCCTCTTTATTTTATTTGCCAAGTTTGTATGATACATGTCTGTGATGCCACAATTTGTCTTTATTGATTTAGCCGGGTTTGTAATTTCTGTATATATGATGCTACACTTGTCTTTACTGATTTAGCCAGGTTTGTAAGTTCTCTATTGTGACGTCACATGTCTTTATTGATTTAGCCAGGTTTGTAATTTCTCTATTTGTAATGTCACACTTTCTTTCCCTGTTCCTCCGTACACATTGTATTGGTCGACAGATTTCTCATAGTCCCAGATACACAAGATGTCCTCTGTGAACTGGTCACTGTAAGAGAGAAAATTTAATCATCAAAACTAAAGTGAAGTTAACTTCAAATTTCAAAACTATGAATATCAAAGTCACAGAAGAGTAACTAACTTACCAAAAATGTCACGTGATATGAATATTTACTGCCTAGAATAATATATCAACATTTTCCTTGGGTTAAATTGTTTCTTATTGTCCAAGAAAAAGATTTGTTTGTTTGTTTTTTTATTTATAGTCGCCTGAGCAATATTTCAGCTATCCGGCGACTGTCACTATTACCGGTGACGGGGCTGCAAATTTAGACCTATGCTTAGCACTAATGGCTTTTAGCAGTGAGGGTTCTTTTACGTGCCACACCTGCTGCGACACGGGACCTCCGTTTATAAGGTCCCATCCAAAAGACCCGTGACTCTCACTTCGTAATGCCGAGCTCTTGGCGAAGGAGCAATCACTACCTATTTTAACGTCTTAGGTTTGACGCGGCCGGCCCGAGCGGGGCTCGAACTCACGACCTTCCGTTCACGAGGCGAGAGCTCTACCACTGAGCCACCGTGATCGGTCCCAAGAAAAAGAAATTAAGTTGACGGTGCTTCCATTGGAGTGATTGCAGGTACACGTATACATGCCCTGAATCCCCCTCCGGGAAGCGGGTTCCTCCCCATGTACTATTTATGGGGTCTGATCAAAACGAGGAATAACATTTAGTATTTTACATGTACAACTGGGAGCACATAAAAATAGACAAATATGTTCATTTTGTATCAATCTCTGGGGTGAGTTCGGATCTTCAATCCATCGATCCCCCATAGACTGACATAGGTAAGATATTTAATTGGAAAGAAAACAGAGGAAACCTGTGGTGTAATAAATATAACACAATAATTCAAATCTTCAGATTTCTTGGTAGGTTGGTTGTATTACTATGTTGTTTAACGTCCCGTTCGACAATTGTTCACTCATATGGAGACGTCACCATTGCCGGTGAAGGGGCTGCAAAATTTAGGCCTAAGCTCGGCGCTTATGACCTTTGAGCAGGACGGGATATTTATCGTGCCACACCTGCTGTGACACGGGGTCTCGGTTTTTGCGGTCTCATCTGAAGAACCGTATCATTCAGTCGCAAGGGATACTGGGGACCTATTATAACCTTGACCCCCACCGGAGTAATAGCATGGCGGTGGTGTATACACGTACATCATGTTCAACGCAACATTGGTAGGCTTATGGATATATAATGCTTTTACCTTTGATATCTTTCCCATTTGTTATGCTAGCCATTTCCTTATGAATGCGATTTAGTTATCAGCGTATGAGTCTTGAAAAATATAGTACATGCGTCTATTCAACGGATGAAAATTCCGACAGAAATGAAAGTAGCATGTGAATATAAAAATATAGATTTGAAAATACATGAAAGCATGATCTGCAGCGCTTCATACTGGCGTGCTTATCATGAAGCACTAATGTGACACAGTTCGTTTTCCAAATATCCACAAAACAAGTGTGTACTTGTCAGATAGTGCAGTCTACATTCTCAGGTAGTGCAGATTTCAGTTTAATCAAATTATGCCCCCTGGCGGGCAACAGTATAGGATCACATATCTAACAAAATCTTCTCAAGACCGATGGTTTGTGACTGCAAAATTCTTAAGTTGTCATTTAATCATATAGGTTATATTTTACATTTTATTTTTCATAAATCCATATCTTCATGTACAGTTGTACCTATAAAAGACCTAGAGTGTTTCCATTGTACAAAGCAGGTGATGAACACTTGGTAAATAATTCGACCAGTTGTCAGTAAGATGACCAGATTCTGTTTGGTCAGTTGTCAGTATGATGACCAGATTCTGTTTGATCAGTTGTCAGTATCATGACCAGATTCTGTTTGGTCAGTTGACAGTAAGATGACCAGATTCTATATGACCAGTTGTCAGTAAGATGACCAGATTCTGTTTGGTCAGTTGTCAGTATCATGACCAGTTTCTGTTTGGTCAGTTGTCAGTAAGATGACCAGATTCTGTTTGGCCAGTTGTCAGTAAGATGGTCAGTTTCTGTTTGACCAGTTGTCAGTAAGATGACCAGATTCTGTTTGGTCAGTTGTCAGTAAGATGACCACATTCTGTATGACCAGTTGTCAGTAAGATGACCAGATTCTGTTTGGCCAGTTGTCAGTAAGATGGTCAGTTTCTGTTTGACCAGTTGTCAGTAAGATGACCAGATTCTGTTTGACCAGTTGTCAGCAAGATGACCAGATTCTATATGACCAGTTGTCAGTATGATGACCAGATTCTGTTTGGCCAGTTGTCAGTAAGATGGTCAGTTTCTGTTTGACCAGTTGTCAGTAAGATGACCAGATTCTGTTTGGCCAGTTGTCAGTAAGATGGTCAGTTTCTGTTTGACCAGTTGTCAGCAAGATGACCAGATTCTGTTTGACCAGTTGTCAGCAAGATGACCAGATTCTGTTTGACCAGTTGTCAGTAAGATGACCAGATTCTGTTTGACCAGTTGTCAGTAAGATGACCAGATTCTGTTTGGTCAGTTGACAGTAAGATGACCAGATTCTGTTTGACCAGTTGTCAGTAAGATGACCACATTCTGTTTGACCAGTTGTCAGTAAGATGACCAGATTCTGTTTGGTCAGTTGACAGGAAGATGACCAGTTTCTGTTTGACCAGTTGTCAGCAAGATGACCAGATTCTATATGACCAGTTGTCAGTATGATGACCAGATTCTGTTTGACCAGTTGTCAGTATGATGACCAGATTCTGTTTAGTCAGTTGTCAGTAAGATGACCAGATTCTGTTTGGTCAGTTGACAGTAAGATGACCAGATTCTGTTTAGTCAGTTGTCAGTATGATGACCAGATTCTGTTTGGTCAGTTGACAGTAAGATGACCAGATTATATATGACCAGTTGTCAGCAAGATGACCAGATTCTGTTTGGTCAGTTGTCAGTAAGATGACCAGATTCTGTTTGACCAGTTGTCAGTAAGATGACCAGATTCTGTTTGACCAGTTGTCAGTAAGATGACCACATTCTGTTTGACCAGTTGTCAGTAAGATGACCAGATTCTGTTTGACCAGTTGTCAGTAAGATGACCACATTCTGTTTGGTCAGTTGACAGTAAGATGACCAGTTTCTGTTTGACCAGTTGTCAGCAAGATGACCAGATTCTATATGACCAGTTGTCAGTATGATGACCAGATTCTGTTTGACCAGTTGTCAGTATGATGACCAGATTCTGTTTAGTCAGTTGTCAGTAAGATGACCAGATTCTGTTTGGTCAGTTGACAGTAAGATGACCAGATTCTGTTTAGTCAGTTGTCAGTATGATGACCAGATTCTGTTTGGTCAGTTGACAGTAAGATGACCAGATTATATATGACCAGTTGTCAGCAAGATGACCAGATTCTGTTTGGTCAGTTGTCAGTAAGATGACCAGATTCTGTTTGACTAGTTGTCAGTAAGATGGCCAGTTTTCAATTCCTTTTATGAATATTTATCCACTAACAAGTTAATTACAGATAATCAATCAAGATTCAGGCCAAATCATTCATGTGAGACAGTGTTGAATGGTCTACTAATAAATGGTAAAACACAAACATGTAAAAATTTAAAGGGGTTCTGTTTATGGATTTGTCCAAGGCCTATGATACAGTCAACCATGAAGTACTTTTGCACAAATTTCTTTCTTTCAGAATTTGTCACAAGACTTTCAAATGGTTTCAATCATATCTCTGCAATCGTAAGCAATGTGTCATTTGGAGAGATGTGTATAAAAAGTATATCTTTAGGTGTTCCTTAGGGGTAATCTTTGTACCATTATTCTTGTTTTGTTTTAAACATTAACAATCATCCAGAATGTCTTAGATTGATTGAATGATTGTATATTGCTTAACATCATGCTCGAGAATTTTTCACTCATATGGACACATCACCATTGCCGGTGAAGGGCTGCAAAATTTAGGCCTATGCTTGGCGCTTATGGCCTTTGAGCAGGGAGGGATTTTTTATGTGCCACACCTGCTGTGACACGGGACCTCGGTTTTTGCGGTCTCATAGCCCCATTTAGTCACCTCTTACGACAAGCAAGGGGTACTGAGGATCTATTCTAACAACCCCGATCCACATGAGGCTTAGACATTATTCAGTTATAATGTATGAAGATGGCACCTCATAGGGAATTAGTGATAAATCTATTGATGTAACTAGATATAAACTTCATGAGGACTTTATAAAGTATCTAAGCAGGGCTTAAAAATAAGAAAACAGTGAATAGTGAACACAAAACCATATCATTCATATTGGTATTGAAGCATTCCCATGTTGTGTGGATTGGAGTTCTGTTAAGTCATAACACCAAGGGGCTAGGATTGAGCCACAATATGAGGTGAAATTTGTCATGGAATGAAAGAGAGTGAAGATCTTTTTATATCCTATGAAGAAGAATAGCAGGGCTAATGAGACTTTAGTGAGCACTGTGGCCCGTGGGCCTTTTGTTTTATTGTTTGGATATAACAAGCTTAGAATTAATCAACTTGATCATGATCATTCGATGTCAAGCTTACAGTTACACAATTTCTGTGTTGTAGTAAGTGGCATGGTTGATTCCCATATTGTCCATGCATGCTAAACTAACCATGCACCTATAAGCAAGAGGTGGGGGTGGGGTGAGGGGGGAGGACCAAGTTTTGCATCACCAGAGTTTAAACTGGAAACTAAACATAAGTGGTTCCTATTCTCAGATGCAAAAACAGGTTTAAATTTTCTTTTGCACAAAGATCCACCACTTTATGAGTTGTATGATGATGTCAAACAAAAACCATGTCCTCACATCTATACTCTTTCCCCAGCCATGATTGACATCACATTTCATGTACATCCATATACAGGCATACAAATTTCCAATACACAGGGAATCATAAGACTGAGATGAAATTGAGGTAATCAACATAAGTTTATAATCTCAATTCAATGTGGTGTTTCTTTGCGAGATATAAAAGGAGTGGCTGTTACATGTTCTGTGTATGACCAGTTTTTAAATTGAGGCAGGTTACTGACAAACAAGTTGATGTTACAAGGGTTTCTACAGTCTTGTTTAAAGTCAGCATTTCATAAATTCTATGGTCATTATAACGATTTAGTTTGCCAATACAACCTTCCATTAGGTCAAATACTGTCTGATGTGTTTTGTACCAATTGTTAGGCCATTCTTGGCACACTGATTCTGACTGTGGATTACTCTGTTTAGCTGATAAAGATATAGGGCTCACAGTGGGTGTGACCGGTTGACAGGGGATGCTTACTCCTACTTGGCACCTGATCCCACATTGGTATATTCAAGGGTCTGTGTTTCCTTGACTCTCTATTTTGTATTCCTTATAGGAGTAATGAGATTGATTACTGTTCATTATTTTTGCCTTTCATGTAGGATTATGGGAGATTTTTTTTATTTTGAGAAGTTTTTCAACATTGATATTCAACTTGAATTTCTTCATCCCAATCTTTAAAGCTCATTTTGTGGGCAGCCCTAGGCTGCTCACTATCAATACACTATCTTTTATAAATAGAAACATAATACCATGTGGATTTTAACCCAAATATCATTATATTATCCAATTACCTGACAGATATCATTATATTATCCAGTTACCTGACAGATATCACTATATTATCCAATTACCTGACAGATATCACTATATTATCCAATTACCTGACCGATATCATTATATTATCCAATTACCTGACTGATATCATTATATTATCCAATTACCTGACCGATATCATTATATTATCCAATTACCTGACAGATATCATTATATTATCCAATTACCTGACAGATATCATTATATTATCCAATTACCTGACAGATATCATTATATTATCCAATATTATCCAATTACCTGACAGCCTTGAAGTCTTTCAGTGTAAGATCTGATAGAGAGCACTGGTTCTTCTCTGCCAGAGCTACACACATGCCCGATAAACCATGAGCCTCACGGAAAGGGGTCTACAATACACCAGATGTAGGAAATGATATGATATGATATTGACATATACAGGTAAATTGCAGTCATATGAATGTAGAACATCCTTTTTCATGTAATAAGACTCTTACTTCTTGCATCTTTTAATAAATGTGCTAAAATTTGTATAATAAGTAAAACAAGCTTATAGCTGGGGGAAAAATTTTTGATTCACTGTAACATATTTATTATATCAAATAAGTTCATAATATGTTTTAAAACTTTAGAGAATAAAAATCTTTGTTGTAAGTGTGAATTTGTTATAAGCATGTTCACTGTAACTGTGTTTTACTGTAAGTGTGAATTCATTATAAGTGTGTTCACTGTAACTGTTTTACTGTAAGTGTGAATTCATTATAAGTGTGTTTGCTGTAACTGTGTTTTACTGTAAGTGTGAATTCATTATAAGTGTGTTTACTGTAACTGTGCTTTACTGTAAGTGTGAATTCATTATAAGTGTATTCGTTGTAACGTTGTTTTACTGTAATAAGAAACATTACCAATATATTATTTCTACACACAAATGAAAGCTTACCCCTTTCCTCACTAAGTAATATATCTTACCCCTTTCCTCACTAAGTAATATTCCTTACCCCTTTCCTCACTAAGTAATATACCTTACCCCTTTCCTCACTAAGTGATATATCTTACCACTTTCCTCACTAAGTAATATACCTTACCCCTTTCCTCACTAAGTAATATACCTTACCCCTTTCCTCACTAAGTGATATATCTTACCACTTTCCTCACTAAGTAATATAGCTTACCCCTTTCCTCACTAAGTGATATATCTTACCCCTTTCCTCACTAAGTAATATGCTATATCTGTAGCCAGCATTTCTGGACTCAAGGCCTGCCTCATTCTCTCTGCATCTATCTAGATAAAGAAGAATTTCTGTGAGTGAGAATTTACATCAAGTGAAACAGTCAGGCTGAAACTGATGATATTTTCTTAGGGTGATACATACCTGTAAGGTTGAGAGAACACCTGAGAGTGATACATACCTGTAATGTTGAGAAAACACCTGAGGGTGATACATACCTGTAAGGTTGAGAAAACACCTGAGGGTGATACATACCTGTAAGGTTGAGAGAACACCTGAGGGTGATACATACGTGTAATGTTGAGAAAACACCTGAGGATGATACATACCTGTAAGGTTGAGAGAACACCTGAGGGTGATACATACCTGTAAGGTTGAGAGAACACCTGAGGGTGATACATACCTGTAAGGTTGAGAGAACACCTGAGGGTGATACATACCTGTAAGGTTGAGAGAACACCTGTGGCCACCTTGACAACACCTAGTAAAGTGTCATATACATCAAACATGGACTCCTTATCTTCCTGTGGACCAAGAGAATGAACAGGAACCATAAATACCGTAAATGTTGAAATTTATGTGTGGGAATTATTTACACTAAATATGAAACTACAAGATTATCATGCAAATCCCCCCCCCCCCCATTTTGTTTGTTTGTTTTACATTTACGAGAATTTTTCACTCATATTGAGACGTCACCAGCTGTAGGTGAAGTACCACAAATTTAGACTTATGCTTAGAGCTCAGGGCCGTAGCAGTGAGGGTTCTTTAACGTGCCAACGCCTACTGTGACACAGGACCTCTCCGTTCTTAAAGTCATACCTGAAAGACCCATGACTCTCACTTCTAATTGCTGAGCGTTTGGCAAAGGAGCAATCACTACCTATTTTTTGTCTTAGGTTTGATTCGGCCATGGCCTGAGTGGGGCTTGACCTCACGACCTACCGGTCACAAAGTGAATGCTCTAACCACTGAGCTACCGCGATGTAGTACCGCCATAGTTAAATATCCACATTTTCAGTAAAATAGAACATTGATAAAATGTACAATATCAAAATTTCAACAATATTATGATCTGCATGTTATAGATATCGCATATATTCCAGCCAAGAGAATTGAATGTAGCATACACTAAAAGCTCTAATGCAGTGTACACTAAAGGCTCTAATGCAGTGTACACTAAAGGCTCTAATTCAGTGTACACTAAAGGCTCTAATGCAGTGTACACTAAAGGCTCTAATGCAGTGTACACTAAAGGCTCTAATGCAGTGTACACTAAAAGCTCTAATGCAGTGTACACTAAAGGCTCTAATTCAGTGTACACTAAAAGCTCCAATGCAGTCTATACTAAAAGCTCTAATACAGTGTACACTAAAGGCTCTAATACAGTGTACACTAAAGGCTCTAATGCAGTGTACACTAAAGGCTCTAATACAGTGTACACTAAAGGCTCTAATGCAGTGTACACTAAAAGCTCTAATGCAGTGTACACTAAAGGCTCTAATGCAGTGTACACTAAAGGCTCTAATGCAGTGTACACTAAAGGCTCTAATACAGTGTACACTAAAGGCTCTAATGCAGTGTACACTAAAGGCTCTAATACAGTGTACACTAAAGGCTCTAATGCAGTGTACACTAAAAGCTCTAATGCAGTGTACACTAAAGGCTCTAATGCAGTGTACACTAAAAGCTCCAATGCAGTCTATACTAAAAGCTCTAATACAGTGTACACTAAAGGCTCTAATGCAGTGTACACTAAAGGCTCTAATGCAGTGTACACTAAAGGCTCTAATGCAGTGTACACTAAAAGCTCTAATGCAGTGTACACTAAAGGCTCTAATTCAGTGTACACTAAAGGCTCTAATGCAGTGTACAGTAAACGCTCTAATGCATGTTTGTTTGTTTGTTTGTTTGTTTATAGCCGCCTGAGCAATTTTTCAGCTATCCGGCGGCTGTCACCATTACCGGTGACAGGGCTGCAAATTTAGGCCTATACTCGGCACTCAGGGCCTTTGAGCAGGGAGGGATCTTTATCGTGCCACACCTACTGCGACACGGGACCTCGGTTTATACGGTCTCATCCGAAAGACCGGCACCCACGTCCCACAGTGGGATTCGAACCCCCGACTCAAGGATCATCAGATCTTTGAGCCCGACGCTCTAACCACTGCGCCACGCGGGCGGCTCTAATGCAGTGTACACTAAAGGCTCTAACGTAGTGTACACTAAAGGCTCTAATGCAGTGTACACTAAAAGCTCTAATGCAGTGTACACTAAAGGCTCTAATGCAGTGTACACTAAAGGCTCTAATGCAGTGTACACTAAAAGCTCTAATGCAGTGTACACTAAAGGCTCTAATGCAGTGTACACTAAAGGCTCTAATGCAGTGTACACTAAAGGCTCTAATGCAGTGTACACTAAAAGCTCTAATACAGTGTACACTAAAGGCTCTAATGCAGTGTACACTAAAGGCTCTAATGCAGTGTACACTAAAGGCTCTAATGCAGTGTACACTAAAGGCTCTAATGCAGTGTACACTAAAGGCTCTAATGCAGTGTACACTAAAGGCTCTAATGCAGTGTACACTAAAAGCTCTAATACAGTGTACACTAAAGGCTCTAATGCAGTGTACACTAAAAGCTCTAATGCAGTGTACACTAAAGGCTCTAATGCAGTGTACACTAAAGGCTCTAATGCAGTGTACACTAAAGGCTCTAATGCAGTGTACACTAAAGGCTCTAATACAGTGTACACTAAAAGCTCTAATGCAGTGTACACTAAAAGCTCTAATGCAGTGTACACTAAAGGCTCTAATACAGTGTACACTAAAAGCTCCAATGCAGTCTATACTAAAAGCTCTAATGCAGTGTAAACTAAAAACTCTAATACAGTGTACACTAAAAGCTCTAATGCAGTGTACACTAAAGGCTCTAATGCAGTGTACACTAAAAGCTCTAATGCAGTGTACACTAAAGGCTCTAATACAGTGTACACTAAAAGCTCCAATGCAGTCTATACTAAAAGCTCTAATGCAGTGTACACTAAAGGCTCTAATGCAGTGTACACTAAAGGCTCTAATGCAGTGTACACTAAAAGCTCTAATGCAGTGTACACTAAAAGCTCTAATGCAGTGTACACTAAAGGCTCTAATTCAGTGTACACTAAAAGCTCTAATGCAGTGTACACTAAAGGCTCTAAGTCAGTTCACCTTAAGGAAGACCTGTACATAACAATGCCTTACCTGTAAATCTTTGTTGTAAGTGCTGGGTATCCCCTTCAGTGTCATGAGAAACCCAGAACACTATCAAATAAAAAACATCCTGTCTATTATCATCATTATTGAAATACTTATTTGTTTTGATTCGGAATAGAATGATAATCTGTCACTGGATGAAATGTGTCATGTGATTGCTGTGTTACTTAAGTGCATCATTATAATGCAACTCCAGATATTGAAAATGCAGAATATAATTTCATACCTTTTAGGGAAATTAAATTTAAATAAAATTGACAACCACAAAAACTGCCTGTTATATGCTATGTTCTCTAATGCATTGATTTAGTAATGGAGTACGAACCTGACCAAACATCCTGCCAGCTTTACCCCTGATCAGCTCCAAACTGTCTGCATTCTTTTTTTGGGGCATCAGGCTACTGCCTGTACTACAGAAAATAAGACACCATACCATTACTACAGCCTGTACTACAGACAATAAGACACTATACTGTTACTACAACCTGTACTACAGACAATAAGACACCACACTGTTACTACAACCTGTACTACAGACAATAAAACACCATACTGTTACTACAGCCTGTACTACAGAAAATAAGACACCATACCATTACTAGAGCCTGTACTACAGAAAATAAGACACCATACTGTTACTACAGCCTGTACTACAGACAATAACACACCATACTGTTACTACAGCCTGTACTACAGACAATAAAACATTATACTGTTACTACAGCCTGTACTACAGACAATAACACACCACACTGTTACTACAACCTGTACTACAGACAATAACACACCATACTGTTACTACAGCCTGTACTACAGACAATAAGACACCACACTGTTACTACAGCCTGTACTACAGACAATAAGACACCATACTGTTACTACAGTCTGTACTACAGACAATAAGACACCATACTGTTACTACAACCTGTACTACAGACAATAAAACACCACACTGTTACTACAGCCTGTACTACAGACAATAAGACACCATACTGTTACTACAGCCTGTACTACAGACAATAAGACACCATACTGTTACTACAGCCTGTACTACAGACAATAAAACACCATACTGTTACTACAGCCTGTACTACAGACAATAAGACACCACACTGTTACTACAGCCTGTACTACAGACAATAAGACACCACACTGTTACTACAGCCTGTACTACAGACAATAACACACCACACTGTTACTACAGCCTGTACTACAGACAATAAGACACCACACTGTTACTACAGCCTGTACTACAGACAATAAGACACCACACTGTTACTACAGCCTGTACTACAGACAATAAGACACCATACTGTTACTACAGCCTGTACTACAGACAATAAAACACCATACTGTTACTACAGCCTGTACTACAGACAATAAGACACCACACTGTTACTACAGCCTGTACTACAGACAATAACACACCATACTGTTACTACAGCCTGTACTACAGACAATAAGACACCACACTGTTACTACAGCCTGTACTACAGACAATAAGACACCATACTGTTACTACAGCCTGTACTACAGACAATAAGACACCATACTGTTACTACAGTCTGTACTACAGACAATAAGACACCATACTGTTACTACAACCTGTACTACAGACAATAAGACACCATACTGTTACTACAGCCTGTACTACAGACAATAACACACCATACTGTTACTACAGCCTGTACTACAGACAATAAGACACCACACTGTTACTACAGCCTGTACTACAGACAATAAGACACCATACTGTTACTACAGTCTGTACTACAGACAATAAGACACCACACTGTTACTACAGCCTGTACTACAGACAATAAGACACCACACTGTTACTACAGCCTGTACTACAGACAATAAGACACCACACTGTTACTACAGCCTGTACTACAGACAATAACACACCATACTGTTACTACAGCCTGTACTACAGACAATAAGACACCACACTGTTACTACAGCCTGTACTACAGACAATAAGACACCATACTGTTACTACAGCCTGTACTACAGACAATAAGACACCATACTGTTACTACAGTCTGTACTACAGACAATAAGACACCATACTGTTACTACAACCTGTACTACAGACAATAACACACCATACTGTTACTACAGCCTGTACTACAGACAATAACACACCACACTGTTACTACAGCCTGTACTACAGACAATAAGACACCACACTGTTACTACAACCTGTACTACAGACAATAACACACCACACTGTTACTACAGCCTGTACTACAGACAATAAGACACCATACTGTTACTACAGCCTGTACTACAGACAATAAGACACCACACTGTTACTACAGCCTGTACTACAGACAATAACACACCACACTGTTACTACAGCCTGTACTACAGACAATAACACACCATACTGTTACTACAGCCTGTACTACAGACAATAACACACCACACTGTTACTACAGCCTGTACTACAGACAATAACACACCACACTGTTACTACAGCCTGTACTACAGACAATAAGACACCACACTGTTACTACAGCCTGTACTACAGACAATAAAACACTATACTGTTACTACAGCCTGTACTACAGACAATAAGACACCATACTGTTACTACAACCTGTACTACAGACAATAAAACACCACACTGTTACTACAGCCTGTACTACAGACAATAAAACACCACACTGTTACTACAGCCTGTACTAGAGGTATAAATATAGACATCATTGGACCATATTTGAATATTTTAACATATGTTTGCACAAGTATCTCAGAATTGAGAATGCAGACTTTAGAAAATGAAATATAATCCTAAGCAGTATCTAAGTCAAAATAGTTTACAAAAGATGGTTCTGTTTAATCAAACATACCAACCATAAATCACCAATTTAAAGCTTTTGCACAGTGTGATATTCAATATGAAACATTCACTTATATTGAATAACACTGGTTTGGTACCTATAGGCATCAGCCAGAGTCACAAAGCCAAATTCCTTAGAGTTGTACAGAATAAGGTCCTCTGCCCAACGACTCAAGTGTGTTCCGATCAAAGAGGCCCAAAACAAAAACTCCGCTACGCAAAATGAAAAAAAGGACATTTATTATGCTTCTAATATTACTGTTGCATTATTTATTTTACTGTCAATTATCAAAAACTGTCTCGTATTTTACTATAACTGCTACAGTTATATTTAGAACACATTTAGAAAAACAAAATTAATGTGTGAAAATTAACACCCATGAAAGAGGTAAATTCTAATAACTGTGGATCGTCAAGTTTAAAATGGCAGAAAAGCACAGGCAGACAAAAAAAAATTAATATACCCTCAAATTTTACTGTCCTGGGGTATAAAAATATATGGGTAGCAAAATGTTTCAATGTGAGTCATAAAGTAAACGGACCCTTTTTCACTTTAGTATAGGTGCAAAATTACTTTTTATTCCTCAAAACATTAACATACTCCAGCTTGTAAATGCAAGCAATATATACACCAAAGGCAAGGCAGTGACTATCCAGCAGGAAGAAATTAATGGCAGTAAAATACAATCTTACAGGTAAAAAAAAACACCCCCAACAATCTGTTACCAAGGAGACCTACCTACAAAGTCTCGATCACTCACAGCATCCAAGCTGTTTCCAGAAACATCCATGAATCCAAGTTCTGTTAATACATACAATATCCAATTCTCAGTACAGTGTCATAAATGAAATATACTGTGCAACAGGTATTTTTTGCAGTTATAGCCAACATTCACAAATATAGGTATAATACAATTACAGAAACTGGAAACAGAATATAATTTGCAGCTACCTTTTAGCAATCGAATCACAAAAATTTTCACCCGCATGAAATAACTGTTAAACAATATAAGTGCATGTGATGTTAATCAATAATGGCCAATTTCTAATGTGAACGCTAACACCTTCCACCTTGGTAGAGGCCACTACACTAACAAAGCCGGTAGGGGCCTTAAAAACAAGGCAGAGGCCCATGGGCTACAACACTCACCTAACACTGATCCCAAATACACAGTAATTAATTCATGACTTCAACTATACATCAAAATTAGTTACTGTAGATCAATATCAGTCCAGAGTATGTTTTTTTATAGCAATAGCATAATATTGAATTCACATTAATTTTAAAAATTGTAGCTTTTGTGTTTTTCAGATTTTTTAAGTTATATCCCATTGTGATTCAATCTGACCAGAAGGGGGCGGGGAAAAGGATTAACATCATTTGAATCCCTCAGTAAGTTTTGTTGGGTTTTTTTCAAATGACCATTATTTTTTATTTTTTTTGCCTCCTTATACATAAATAGTATTTGCAGAGATATCCCTATTCAATCCTTACCAGAATGTCACAGATAGTCAATTTCAAGGAAACATTTACCCTGGCATGGTTCAAACTTGCATACAAGATGCATCATTGCAAACACACTGGGGAAACAATTTGAATCAAACTGAATCTGTATAAGGATACTTTCATTTGACATACTGTAGTCTTGTTCTTCTAAAGGAGATTTTATAGTAGTTTCTGCACATTATTCCAATAATAGTTTCAGCCCCACCACTACCCCCAGCTTAGTGGCCTCATTCTAAGATTTTTAGCTAAGCCCACCAAATTTTTACTATTTTCTAATTATCTCCCCCTTGAAAATGATCATTGCCCTACATCTGAACAAACTTGAAAGCCCTTTTCCTAAAGAACTGCTTGTGTCATTTGATACTGGTTGAAGTTGGCCCAGTGGTTCTCAGTTTAGTAGATTTCTTAAAATGAGGATCAATTGCAAGCTACAACATAAATAGTTTCCTACCTGAAGCTAGCGTTTTTCTGTCTATAGGGAAGGGGTTTCCTGCCAATGCTCCGCTGGAAAATAATAAAGTTTTATAAGAATATCTACAGGAAGTGATTCTTCAGATTAACTGATACAATGAAAACTGCCTAATCTGTATGAAAACTGCCTAATCTGACACCTGAATGAAAACTGCCTAATCTGTATGAAAACTGCCTAATCTGTATGAAAACTGCCTAATCTGACCTCTGTATAATCTGTTTCACTGGGCATTCCGACCCTTATTTTCATTCTCAGTTTCCTATTTTCATTGGATTTTAGACTATTCCAACAATTTGTCTCCATTACAGATTGGATTAGACAGGTCTCACAGTACACTTTTTCAGTAAGGAACAATTATTACTGATCAGCAGATCATTAATACACAAGTATATTCTACACTGAAAAATAGAACCAAAATACCATGGAACAATAATAACCTTGACAGAATATGCTCAACAATCTCATCTAAAGACCGCTTTTTTGGTCAAGCAAATAAAACTTGCTGTAAATGTTTAAATTTCCTAAACTCGTGCATAACATGAGTCTGCAAGGCTATAGTATACAACAAATGTCTTGCCTTTCCCAAGTCAATGAGCTATCTCAAATCTGTAAATCCTGCCCCCGTAACTGGTAAATCCTTCCCTTCCAAGAGTCAGTGATCTAACTCGAGTCTGTAAACCCTGCCCTGTAAGATATAAATTCTTACCTTCCAAGAGTCAGTGAGCTTACTCGAGTCTGTAAACCCTGCAGACGTTCAAGATCACGTTTCAGCATCCATCCATAACTGTCAATGATCCCAAATTTAGAAACTTCATTTGTTTACTTGTGCACTGATTGTCAATACCAAAGCTTTTGGTTTTTTTTTTATATGATATCAACCATATTGAGTTCCCACACATAATTCCCACAAATACACAAAAATCTATACTCTCTCATGTATACAAAGAAAATTGTCAAAGGTTATCATTCACAATACCTTCATGTTACAAAACTTTCCATGATACATTATTTTCAGGTCCATAAACAGGGGATGAGGGAGTGTAAATGAGAAAAAGACGTACTTGCATCCATGGCCTTTTGAAAAACCAAATATTTCCATGGAAACAGCATTTAACCCCATAATTTTCAATAATAGAGCTATTTTGGAATATCTTTACTTTTATTATCAATATAGTATACAAACTCAATTCTCATAATTTTGGATCAACACACCTGGCAGTCCTGAAATTTATACCCTCTCTGAAAATCCTAGGTATTTACACCCTCTCTGAAAATCCTAGGTATTTACACCCTCTCTAAAAATCCTAGGCATTTACATCCTCTCTGAAAATCCTAGGTATTTACACCCTCTCTGAAAATCCTAGGCATTTGCATCCCCTGTGAAATATCCTGGTTCTGAGCCTTATTTTACCTGAGCAACCAGTGACTCCATCTGATTGGCTGAGCCCTCTGAAGGTGGGTGTAACCTGGCATCAAAACATCTATTTCCCTGAAGAAAATAATAAACGTACTATCTAAAACACTGCAAGGGGTAAAAATGGGTTGTACATGTGATGATTACTCACTGTAGTTTTTAGTCAAATTCATTTCAGAATACATTTTGGAAAGTTGATAAATTCTGATCTACAACTTCTGAGAGAGTATGTGAATGCTATTAACTGTTTGGCTCTGCAGATGAAAACACTGAGGAATTTCCTAAGTTCTGATCCCACGACAGGAAGGGCATTTTTCATCCACAGCCTCATGTCTGTGCTGACTTGGTCATTTCGACTGCGACCTGTGTGTAGTTTACTAGCTGCACCACCAATTATCTCCTGCACAATTGATACAGATTGTGAATTAACTAATTAATACTTCACTATGAGGGGTGGGGGGGGGGAAGTTTCCTTCCTCTAGATTGGTGAAAAAAATACATGTAGATGTCTATGCTTTGGGAGAAAAATAACAGGTCATAAGGCATTACATTGTTGAAAATAAAATAGTACATTTTATGACTGGTCTTAAAACCAGTACACTACAGAATATATGTGTCTTTAATTGTCTAACAAAAACATATCTAAACTTAAATTCTAATCACTGGCAGTGTGTAAAACTGATCAAGATTTTAATTCTTTGTTACGTATTACTTACCTGTGTTGTATATTTTAGTGTTAATTAACGCACAGCAGAAGTAACGGTGTCAATTTATCATTGTTAAAAATTTATATGTGTAAGAATTAACTCAACAAAATGTTAGTAACCTCAACACCATAAATGCAACGTTAGTGGAACTTGGTTCAAATTTCAAAACATACATACCGCACACGAGAGACCTATATAAGTATTTAAGTTTGTAATTAAAGTGTTCAATTAATCACAGAGGCAATTAACTAATCTCCTCACCTGAAGAGTTACAATACAAAATTCAACTAAATTATGCAAATATCTCAGACTTTGCATGTGAAATTACAGTGATCTGATCCATGCTGCAATTACAGTGATCTGATCCATGCTGCAATTACAATGATCTGATCCATGCTGCAATTACAGTGATCTGATCCATGCTGCAATTCCAGTGATCTGATCCATGCTGCAAAGAATTGTGATACAATCTATTTGTAAACTCTTATCCAACAGTCAAAAATCAAACATACAATAATTATTATTATTATTATTATTATTATGTACCAAATTTCTTGAGCACTTTTTTCATGCATAAAACATCTTCAAAGGTACTTTACATCATAATAAAATGCCATATCATATAAAAAAAAAAATACCAAACAGCTAAAACAGAATTTATTTTTTTTTAAAGATAAGTAAGATTAAATGAGTCCATAGATTACACTATAATCTAAAACAGTTTAAAATTGTTAAACACAGAGCTAGATATTACATGTAGTAAATCATTGATTTTACATACAATACAGCAATAGTTATATTATAATAAGAGTATATGAAACTGTAAAGAAAATACAATGTACAAGCATTGGGTATTCTGGATTTTCTTCTTTCCAAGGAGAAATAACTCAAACACTGTGTATATTGAAAAATTCAATTTCCCCCAAAAGTTGAAAACCTAAAATTCACATTGGTATTTTCATATTATCATCTCCTAATGTTGTAGTATTCGTTTATCTTAAAATATTTTTCTAAAAAGTTAGATGCTCAGAATTTTTATATAGCATTCAAATTTTCTACATTGAAATACAAAAACATTTTTCAATGAAATAGACAAAATCTTCTGAATTATATCTTCCAAAGAAGGCAGGTAACGTACCCTAGTTTTCAAAATCTGAAGAAATTTTACTAAAGCTAAACTCTGGGAATATCCAGGGAAAGAATAAATGTGCTAGGTATGTTGCCCGTCACCTTAAATCTGAAACTTGTCCTTGTTCACAATCAATGGATTGGAAATGCCCAATATCAACAAGTCTTATTTGCTCTGCAGAAAATATTGGATTCCAGTGTTTGATAAGCTCTTCCTCTAGGAAATATTGCCTTCATTTTCATGCTGATCAATAGAACACCTAGCTTAATTACTAAGAGATTCTCCTACTATTTGTTTCTACTATATATCATGAAAAATTATATATATATATATATATATATATATATATATATATATATATATATCATGAAAATGAAAATCTGCTAACTTGATCAAATTATAGAAAGATTCTCTTCCTCTTTCTACCCAGATTGTCAAATCACCACTTCACTTTAGACACTGAAGGAGTCAAGTATTTCATAGTTTTCAAAGATAAAAAAAAGGATGTGAATTTACTTTGAGTCTTCTTTCGTTGGCAGTATGAATGTCTTCATCAGAGTCCTTAATATCAAACATTCCACACTCCCATTCCTCACCAACCTGAAAAGAAGCACATTATTGTCTAGCAATAAGAGAACATTAATTTATTTTTTTTTGCATCAGTAGAGGCAGACTGGGTAAATGAGAGGGCCCGACTGGATAAATGGAAGGGGGCAGACTGAGTAAATGGAATGGGGCAGATAGGGTAAATGACGGGGCATGCAGGGTATATAGGAGGGACAAACAGGATAAATGGTAGGGGCAGACAGTATAAATGGAAGGGAGAAGACTGGATAAATGGGAGGGAGAAGACTGGATAAATGGAAGGGAGAAGACTGGATAAATGGAAGGGAGAAGACTGGATAAATGGAAGGGAGAAGACTGGATAAATGGGAGGGAGAAGACTGGATAAATGGGAGGGAGAAGACTAGATAAATGGAAGGGAGAAGACTGGATAAATGGGAGGGAGAAGACTGGATAAATGGAAGGGAGAAGACTGGATAAATGGGAGGAAGAAGACTGGATAAATGGAAGGGAGAAGACTGGATAAATGGGAGGGAGAAGACTGGATAAATGGAAGGGAGAAGACTGGATAAATGGAAGGGAGAAGACTGGATAAATGGAAGGGAGAAGACTGGATAAATGGGAGGGAGAAGACTGGATAAATGGAAGGGAGAAGACTGGATAAATGGGAGGGAGAAGACTGGATAAATGGGAGGGAGAAGACTGGATAAATGGAAGGGAGAAGACTGGATAAATGGAAGGGAGAAGACTGGATAAATGGGAGGAAGAAGACTGGATAAATGGAAGGGAGAAGACTGGATAAATGGGAGGGAGAAGACTGGATAAATGGAAGGGAGAAGACTGGATAAATGGGAGGGAGAAGACTGGAAGGGAGAAGACTGGATAAATGGAAGGGAGAAGACTGGATAAATGGGAGGGAGAAGACTGGATAAATGGGAGGGAGAATACTGGATAAATGGGAGGGAGAATACTGGATAAATGGGAGGGGGAATACTGGATAAATGGGAGGGAGAATACTGGATAAATGGGAGGAAGAAGACTGGATAAATGGAAGGGAGAAGACTGGATAAATGGGAGGGGGTACACAGGGTATATGGAAGGGGTATATAGTGTAAATGAGGGGGAAACAGGGAAAATGAAGGGAGGCATTCAGGCATAGTGAGGGACAAGAAAAGGAAATGGGCAGAAGGAGAGATGGAAGATAAAAAGGAAGAAGAAATTAAATGGACGGGAGGAAGAAAAGGATAGAATGAGGAGGTGTGAATACATCTACACTACAGACATCAATTATCATTTAAAGGAAGTTAAAGTAATGAGTTACCTTATCAAGTCCCGTCAAGATTAATTGGCATTCTTCCTCTGTCACCAAACCAACTTTGTGAATCGCTTTAACATAAGCCTTGCTTCCCTGAAATTTGATTCATCAACACATTATTTACCTCTCTCTCTCTCTCTCTCTCTCTCTCTCTCTCTCATTTCACTTGCCTGTATATCTTCCCTCCACATTCTTTTGTCGCACTGAATAGAGGCATTGAACTTCTCCATGACAGGATCCGTAGCACCTGTGAACCGTCCTCCCCATAATTTCTGTTTCTTTAATAATAAAATAAACGATAAAATTTTGTTAGGCCTAATCCAAAATAAGAAAAATTTCAAAGAGTAATTACCTCCATGGCTTCCCTTCGTTCCTGTAGTCTCAAATTGACATGAAAAATCAATAACAAATTGTAATTTATTCCGATTCAAGGCTGTTCCGAAAACCACGTTTACGGTTTGTTATTGAACGACTTTGTTTACATCACGTGATACAAGTGACGGTAAATCTTCTTCTTCCGGTAAGGAGTTTACTCAGGATTGAGTGTTTAGTAAGTAAGCGGAATGAATTGGAAATTATACGACATTTTTTTTTTTTTTTTTTTTTCAGTACATTATTTTTAAAGATTTCGGTGTTTTTCCCATTTTTATTTTCAAGATCCTTAGGAAATTTTAAAAATAAAAAAATCACAGAATGAACATGGCATACGGTTCAGAGAAAATGTATATGTATGGTTGGATCAGGAATCGAATCCAAGACCCCTGCATGATGCTCTGACCACTGAGCTATCCAATTCGATGTTGCAGATAGCCCAAAATATGACTACACTCCCCCTTCCATAAACTGTCTTGATTTTTTTTCAATATATTTTTTCTCCCATTTTAAACCTGCTCATTAAACGTCTTACGGATTCAGATTTTTTTGTGACGTAATTTTGAGGCATTGGAGATGGTGAATTGACTGATCAAGGAAGAACGGACATTTAACACCAATTTTTAGAACTTAAAATGTTAAACGACGTGGAGTGAAGTTGACAGCTGTAATATCTGTTTAAAACGTTTTGAATGTAAGTATGTAAACAATATTGGTTTGGAAGACCAGCTGTGACAGCTAGCTCTAGAGTATCGCAATCAAATATATCATGTCTTAATTAGACGGATTTAAGCGAATCACACTATCGTTGTGTAGGTATGTAGTCTGACTTGATAAGAAATCATTACTCCATATTTAGGTGACAGTTTTGTAACCGGGGTATATATATATATATATATATATATATATATATATATATTTTCTTTGACTGAAAAGGTGCAGTTATTTTGAAATAACTAATGTATTGAAATACATTTTAATGATGAGTTGATTTCATAATAGAAATATTGTAGTGATAGCCATTTCCTCATGAATGCTTTGCATTTGTGAACAATGCTTGAATGAATGTTGATAGTATAATACTTTATTCTAATGGCTCCAGGGAATTCCGATAGAAATGAAAGTGGAATGTAAATTAACGCATTTGTCTTCATGAATTGAAGTATGCCGGCATGAAGCATCATACCCTCATGTATTTTCCGAAATTAAATTAATTTCTTAAGTATGTATCTATAAATATGTCATATGTGTATTTATCAACAAGGTGTCAAAATAACATTTTGTGCAATTGACTATCACAGTGAAAGGAATACAAGATGTGAATTATCACTGTTGATTTTAACCCTAAATAATTTTGTCAAAGATGCAAGTTCATTTCACCAGTTTGAAAATATACATAAATAAACTACAACAGTTCATATCGGTTTTATTTATCTTGTAATGTATGCTGTTTGTTAAATTATGCCATTATTCAATATCAAAATACCTATCCTGTTGAAAAATATTTTTCAGTACCCAAACCCACGTAGATATCCATTCCTTGAACTAGTTCATGGCATGTTTTATCTAATTACAATTAAGTTTTGGATCATTCTGATCTATGTTTTGATATGGTGACAGGGTTCTAAAAGTAGTGCAGCATTTTAAAGCTCATTGATCATTACCTGGGTTAAATGAATAAATACATGTAAATTTTACAACTTCACAAACCATTTGTAAAGAATCTCAATTTTGTGACACAGTGTCATGAAAAGTATAAGTCTTGGTGTAATGAGTCACCTTAATTAACACAAAAGTACGTTGCAATGTATAAAATGATCTGGATGAAACTTGGCATATTACTTTTAAACTCTCTCTCTCATGAAGACAGAGAGAGAGGAAGAGAGGGCATGGTTCTGGTCTTTTGCATCGACAGATCAAGGCCACTCTTATTGTACATTTATGTTTTAATGCTTTACCTGGTTTAGCATCATTTTAAAATTTTATGGATGCCTCTTGGTCACTTTTTTTTTTTTTTTTTTTTTTTTTTTTCTTTTTTGGATAAAGAAAAGAATTTTTGATCCCAATTTAATGTCAGCCATCAGGACCAATAATTAAGTAACTTTTCTGGACACAACTTTTTTCAGATCATCCAACATTAGCAACATTTTTTGAGAATGTCTAAGCAAATTTAATGCAATTATATCCTATATCCCCACACAAAACATCTAATGTGTTTCTGCATGAATGTGTGCTAGTATCATATAAATCCAATTGTACCATAGCATTAAAAATGATACAGAAGTTTTCTGTGCTGATAATTCAACTGATTAAAACAAAATATTAACACTCAAATAGCAAATAAAACCATGTATTTACAAGTTACTGTCATTCATTTAAAAGGGAGTGAAAACTACTCAGATTTTAAGCATGTGAATGAAAAGTTTGTAAATTTGAAATAAACAATGTGTTAGAAAAGTGTTTGAATGAAAAATGAAATAATGTCCTGGAATAGTGTGTGGGTTTGAAATAAATAATGTCTTAGAAAAGTGTTTGAATTGGAAATAAACAATGTATTAGAAAAGTGTTTGAATTGGAAATAAATAATGTCTTAGAAAAGTGTTTGAATTGGAAATAAATAATGTCTTAGAAAAGTGTTTGAATTTGAAACAAATAATGTATTAGAAAAGTGTTTGAATTTGAAACAAATAATGTTCTGGAATAAAGTTTGAATTGGAAATAAATTATGTCTTAGAAAAATGTTTGAAATTGAAATAAATAATGTCTTAGAAAAGTGTTTGAATTGGAAATAAATTTCCAGAATTTCCAGAATAGTGCTTTAATATTTTATTCAAATGACTTGAATTTTCTGATGTGCTCAGTAGTGAGAAAGAGTGGATGCTTTTATCACAATAAAAAATTGTTGTAGATATTTCTGTTTTACATTCAACAGGAAGAAGACATTTATGATTAAAAGATATTGTCACTAGTTTTGATCTCAAGTACTATATCCTTTCAATATGATGTCAGACATAAGTAATCTTATCAAGGAGAAACTGGGTGCATTTATTTATTTAGGAAGTGATTTCATTTGGAACTGTGACAGCATACTTCAAGAAGCATGTTTAAAGTGCTTCACAAAAAATATGCTGGCACAAAGCATTGCTGTCATACTATCATGTATTTTCAAAAATTTTAAAGCCCTCTCTAGATTTAATTTTATATTTGTCGGAATTCACAGCTGTTAAAATAGTTGTACAGCATTTATCAAGATTTGTACACACATTGTTCACATTCATGAGGGAATCATCGAAGTTAAAAAGATTGGAAATTTAAAATATATAGTAATATCACCAGGACTTGCAGTCCATGGCCTCAGTCTGAGGGGCAGTATTAAAACCTAAAAACAAGAAAGATGAAATGTTTTAAAATCTTCTCTGCTCAGGAAACATTTACAGATTGACAAACTATGTCTACAGTCAAGATAAGCTAGAATGTCTGAACCAAAATCGTGCATGGCCACCAGGTTCTGACTGAGCGGGGGGGAGGGGGGCGGGGTTGTTGTTGTTTATTTGGTTTTTTTGTTCATATTGTGAAAATGTATTTCTTTTAAAATCTTCTTGACTCCTAGACATAAAACAACTAAATGGAATATATAGAAATATAATAAGAAAAGCTATTTAAATTACCATAATTGTCAAATTTGTGGCCTTTGGGTCCCAGTGTCTGGTAACAAGGCAAGTTTTATGATTCATATTGTGAAAATCCATTTCTTTTAAAGTCTTCTTGACTCTTGAACATCAAACTAAACAAAAGACATCGAAATGATAAGTCTAGGGAAGTCTTAATTGTGAAATTCATGGGCTCGACTTAAATCAGGATAAAGTGGTAGAATGGTGCATGATATTTGAGGTCCATAATAGTGAAGATTTTGTTTCATTTTAAAGTCTTAAACCCTATACATCAAACAGTATGAAGAGAAAACTGGTTTCCACCAAAATTCAAAATTGTGAAATCTATTGCCTGAAAAGGGAGGGGGGGGGGTATTCTGTTTTTTCCTGGATGATCTTCTACATTGATCCTATTTTTTACTGAAATATTAAATATTTTGGTTGATGCTAAAATATATCTTCATCAAAATTACATTTACAGTTTGGTGTACACATCTAGTATTAGTTTGAGAAAACCTTGTGGGGCTCATTTTCTAGTGCAATGTACATGTTTGAATATTCAGCATATAATAGAGTGATAGAGTTCTGTCTCCCCTTTTCCAGGGGGAGACAATTGGTTTTGTACCTTCTGTCCATCCATCTGTCTGTTAGAAAATCTTGTGAATGCTTCATCTTTTATAACTTATTGATAGACTTGAAACTTTATATACTGGACAAAAAAAGTTAAGGATCATGATTTCAGAATTATTTTATTCATAACAAAACCAAATAAATTATGTTAAATATATACTTAAAATGTTCAATGATAATCGAACTATACATTTTAAACCTGTTTTTACAAATTCATCAATACGTTAAGCAGCCAGAGCAACCATTGTCAGGTGTAAACCCCCCCCACCAAAACAGTTTGAAAATCGGTATGAGCAACAATAACAAATTTCATTACAAATGATTGAATCTTTATAAAGGCAATATCAATAGGCTGTATGTCCACCCTGAGCCTGTATAACGGCACGACAACGCCTCTGCATACTTCTGATGAGCCTACGGAACGCAATTTGTGGCAACCTTGCCCATTCCTGCTGTAAAGCTAACGTAAGCTCCTGGCAGTTTGTCGGAAGTACAGGGCGTCTGGAAACAGCTTGCTGCAACATGTTCCAGGCATGTTCTATTGGATTTAAATATGGAGAACAACTCGGCCAATCCATACGTTCAATTGTCTCTGTAGCAAGGTAGTCTGTCGCTATACGTGGTCTGTGGGGACAAGCATTATCATCCATTAACACAAAGTCATTGCCTATAGCTCCCGCATAAGATCTCACAATTGGATGCAGTATCTCGTCCCTGTAAATTGCACTGGTAAGATTGCCATTAATCACGTGCAAGTCAGTACATCCACCAATACTGATTCCAGTTCAAATCATCACAGAGCCACTTCCAAAACAATCATGCTCTGCTACACAGCAATCAGCGTACCGCTCTCCACGCATGCGCCATACACGCCTACGACCGTCATGAAAGTCCACGCAGAACCGTGACTCATCTGTGAAAAGAACAGGCGTCCAATGACGCAGTTGCCAGTTTATGTGATTTTGAGCCCATTTGAGTCATTCTACACAATGTCTTCTCCTCAAAATGGGATGAACAGCAGGTCGATGAGCCCGAAGGTTAGCAGCATGAAGTCTCTGTCTGAGAGTTTGTGGTGTTATGCGCACCCCACTTGTTGCATGAAAGTCAGTATTGAGTTGGACAGCACTCTAAAACCTGTGTCTACAAGCCATAAGTGACATATAGCGATCCTGGCGAGCAGTTGTGGACCTTGAACGATCTGATCTCGGTCTCTCAGAAACATTACCTGTCTGCCTAAAACGATTCCACAACCTTGAAATCACACTTTGGGACACATTGAAATGTCTAGAGACAGTTCTCTGGACTTGGCCAGCTTGAAGCATACCTACTGCCTTACCAGCTTCCAGAGCAGTTAAATGGCGCCCTCATGGCTTTTCATGTCAATAATTGTTCACCTAAGAGTCGATTAGAGCAATAAATACCCACAATAAAATGAAAATCACAATTTTTCAATTTCAATATACACGTTGGCACACTTTGATTTTGACCCCTTGCTTGTGTTTGGGCGAAAAAATCGTGCACTTATGACGTCAATATGAAACCAGGTAAATCTATTGTGTTAAGGACACATTGGAGAAACTATACATGTTAAAATTTGTCAAAATAATTATTTGGTTAATAAAAATTTTTTAGGTCAAAATTATGATCCTTAACTTTTTTTGTCCAGTATGCAGTGCTTCATTGCATTTTGTATATGTGCTAATTATCAGGACAAGATGATCCAATTATTTTCCTAAAAGATATTAGTGGATCTAGGAGGGGTGGAGGGTGTAAAATAGGGTGTGTGAACACTTCTCCAAGATACGACATATCGAATAGCCTGAAATTTTGTACAATACTTACTTTATCATCATTTAATGATGTTCATATTGTTCTGACCCAGGGATCTAATATTTTCCTATGATTTACAGTGGATCAAAGAGGAGTGTTTTATAGCTTTTTATCTCTCCTGAACCGAAGACTTAAATGAGCTTTTCTGATCCAAAGTTTCCATTGTCCGGCATCAGTGTTGTTGTCGTTGTCTGTGTAGTAAACTTTTCACATTTTCCTCTTTTTCTCCAGAACCACAAGACCAATATCAATCAAACTTGGCAAAAAGCATCCTTGGGTGAGAGGGGTTCAAGTTTTATTTCAAATGAAGGGCAACACCCTTCTTCAAGGGGAAATTATAGCGAAATAGTGAGAGAGAAAAAAAACACTGAAAATTTTTGAAAATCTTCTCCAGAACCACTGGCCAATTTCAATCAAATTTGGTACAAATCATTCTTGGTTGAAGGTGATTCAAGTTTCTTCAAATGAAGGACCATGCCCCTTTCAAAGGGGAGATAGTTACAAAAATGCAAAAAATAGGGTGGTGTCATTTCAAAATCTTAATCTTCTCAAGAACCACTGGGCCAATAAAGTTTTAATTATACATGGAAGCTTTCTGATATAGTGCAAATTCAAGTTTATTAAAATCATGGCCCCCAGGGGTAGGATGGGGCCACAATAGGGGATCGAAGTTTTATATGTGAAAGTATAGGAAAAAATCTTCTTCTCCAAAACCACAGGGATAATTTCAATCAAACTTGGTACACATCATTCTTGGTTGAAGGAGATTCAAGTTTGTTTAAATGAAGGACCATACCCTCTTAAAAGGGGAGATAATCACCAAAACACCAGTGGCATAGCTGCCATCGATGCCAAAATGCCCAAGCGTACACATCAAATTTACAACAACAAAAAATGATTGTTAATTTTTCATTTTATTATGCATGATTTTATAGTTAGAACAACCCATAAATGTAACCTAAAAAGCCTTAAAACCCATGAGCTTCCGGGAGCTTCATCCCCTGGGCCCCCATCAGGGCCTTCCCCTGGACCCCCCCCCCCCAAGCTTATTCTGGATTTGCCACTGTGCACATACTTCACATAAAGGCTAGCTATGCCACTGAATGCAAAAGTAGGATGGGGGTCATTTAAAAATCTTCTTCTCAAGAACCTAAAAACATATCTTTTTAAATTGGCATACAGTGCTTAGTCATTTTATCTGGACTTACTTTTCATTTATCCAATATATTTTCTAAATGTGTACATTTTTGGTAGCTTCATGCAATTGAAATAAACAACATTTCTAGTGCTAAAATATTGGAACAATAATTTTTGTGTTTAACATACATACATAACCATCATAAAATTTGATCAAGCAGAGTAAATATCTGGATCTGTGAAAGGGTGGAGTCATTTAGAATTGATTGCATGTGACAGAGAATATAAGTTTGCTAATTAGACTGTTGTGACATCAGAAAATGTCCTGCTAATTACTACCCACATCCACTTACAAATCCACCTACATTCTATAAGTCAGTTGGTAATTAGTCAGGAAAAGGAGAGTAGGTGTTGATGGAGAAATTTATAGTGCCCTTGATAAAGGAGTCTTTAAGACAGATGCATTGAACATTTTATAGGGAGAGTTGTCATGGTAACATTTAGAAAATGTCACAAACAGCTGTTCATTTTTCCATTCTATCTAGATACAGTTGGATGAAATCAACTACAGTGTAAATTATACTAAATACAATGGTTTTTTATGAAGGATTTCCAGGAAATGCAGAATTTGATATTGTGCTAGTTTTTTTTTAATGCGGTGTTTCATTTTGTGACGAGAGACCTGACAGAATTTATACGACTTTCGACACAGGTAAAGGAATCATGGTGATCATTAAGGTGACACGGTTAATTACTGCTATCGTCTGAATTTCTGCATTTTTAACACTTGTTTTATTTCAAGGTGATTGAGATGGGTTTAATTATTGTACTGTTGTTTGCATTTTTCTTCTTAAAGAGACACTACAGCTCATTTTGGTCCAAATCGTAAAATAACAATTTTCCCAGAGCTTTCTCTAATTCTGTTTGCATAGTTGAATGTATAACTTTTGCAAAAATAATACATTTCTAAAGCTGAAAATTCTCATTTAAATGCAAAAATTAACAGTTTTTGAAGGCCCTTTTTTAACAACATTGAGATTTCCTCTTTCAGTCTTCGGACACCTGCACACAGAGGGTAAACAATCCAGTGAGAGTTGGCGTACAATGGCTAAACTCAGAATTTTGAAAGATTATGTGAGAAAAGGGTTAAAATGGAACGAGATACAACACATAACCATGCTAGAATTTTATTATGATGTAAAGTACTTTTGAACATGTTATATACATGAAAAAGTGCTCAAGAAATTTGGTACATAATAATAATAATAATAATAGAATTTACATGGGGATATCATCATGACCCTCTAGCCATGAGACACACATGCAGGGCTTTAAAAGTAAGGGCTATTTTTATCAAAACACGTGGTGTGCTATATAAAAACAGTATCTGGTTATAGGGACATGAAAGGTTTTCTATTAATGACTTATAATTACTTAATTATAAGAAGCAGGAAATAATCCCATACTGGAGAAGCGAGTATGGACGCTTTTAAGGGGTATTTAATAAGTTTTTACACAACACATGTTTTGTCATACTGAATCAAGTGATGTAAAATGTCCGAGTCAGCGTGAAGAAACCATTGAATTCCGGATGATCTTTAAAGCGCATTTGAGAGCAAATTAATGCATCCCTAATGTTCAAAATTGTCAGTATTGTTATGATTTTTATTATTTTATCGATACATGTTTTAAAAAGCACTCAATTAAAATGTGCAAATGAGCTGTAATGCCTGTTTGAGAATACTGGATGCTCAAAGTTGATATGTTATATTTTTGAAGTTATTTATATAAGTTTTAATACAATGTATTTCTGAAACGGATGCAGTATCTATTGGGAATTTTTCCCTTGAATCTTGCATAATTGCTATCAATCCTAAGCTGAATCTTCATATTTCTTTTGAAATTGAATTAATTCTCAGCAAGTTTGAAAAAAAAACAACTTTAAAACTTCCCAATAAATTTTAATGATATATTTTGTGTATTTATGATTGATTAAATTGTGAAAACCAGCTCAGTATTATTTACATATAGGATTTATTTTAATCGACTGACCTTAAATGCATTGTATGTGACTATAGAAGTGTGTGTGCTACTTCATATCAGCCGTCTAATCATGCTATTTATTTATAAGTTACACAGGTAACAACTGACTGAATGGGACAGGGAGCTAGTGTGATACGTAATGACATTCACACCACACACGTTTACACCACAGCGCAGAGAAACTCCAACCTAGCTGATCAGAACAGATCAAACTCCCCAGAAATGGTGTGTGAGTCATGCAGTGCCAGTTTTAACATCTTCAACAGAAAGGTCAGTGTACTATACAGAGTCCTAAGTAGCAATTTTTTTTTTTTATTAAAAAGATTTCAAAACAGGAAGTAGTTACATTGCATGGAAGATAAAGCTGTTGGACTTGCATTTCTTGGTTTCTACCTTTGAACAGTGATGGAGTTTTAATGACTGTAGAGATGAGTGTCATTCTAGTTTATAAACACAGACAACTTTTTTTTTTTAAACATAATACTTTGACATTGACTTAATTAGCATATTTTATTTATAATCTACAGTGAGGTATGGAAAATGTTTACATTTTTATCGTCAGTTAGCACAGTAGTATATTAAATCATTCACGTATCTTATTATCCTGGTGATCAGATGCCTGCAAGAGAAAATAAATTGTTTAACTTGATCCTGCTGGTTAGTAAATATAGCCATGTACTTTATAACAATGAAACATGTGTAAGATTGCGTTCTCGTATTTAACAAAATATTTATCAGTGGGAAATTTACAACTTTATGTACATGATAATCTTGATTGTAAAGAGGAAAAACGTTAAATGCCAATCCCATTCAAAACCCAGCATTCTATATTCACTAGTAGTAAACTGGTAACAGGACTGTTTACAAAATGACATGCACACTTTGCTGGTTTCCTGCCCTCAGTTTTCTTCCTACAAGGAAATTATTAGGGACCAGAAGAGGTTGTTATGTACATTGAAGTTTTCATTGTTGATTTGTTAAGTTATCTAATAATAGAAACAAACTGGTTTTCTCTATATAAACATTTTTTTTTTTGGTGGCCAGTACATCCTAAATGTTGCGAATAAAAAACAGGGAGTGGAATAAACAATAACTGGATAATTAGGACCATGTCATTGCTCTAACCTGAGTCCAATTTGATAAAGAACGCAGAGATGACACATCCTGTATCTACAACAAAGTCTTCATAGTGTGTATTTATTTTTTTATATTTAAGAATTTAAATCAATATAGACAAGTGATTACAAAATGAAAGTGTGAGTTAGTTATGAAATGAAGTAATAATGTTTGTAAATTTATTCTTAAGCCCTGTAACAAGAGTATAACAACATTTAAATAGAAATCATGAAATAGAATATCATATTACTGACTAATTGATGTAAGCAATTAATATAGCGAGTTACAGACTGCAAGGGAGATAACTCTGTTTTACACACAGTACTGTGTATCTGTAAATAAAATCTTCACTGTTACATTATGCATATTATGATATGAACATTACAATTATTGCTTTGATATGAAATAGACAATTGGAGAAATACTTAAATGGTCATGTTAGTAACTCAAAGTACTCAGACATACCATTCTATGGGAATAGGCCTACACAATGGGAACTGCCCATGTGACAAACATATGTCACCATATAAGAGTTCAAGCCTGCACGTTATTAAGAGTAAAACTTGCAACACGCAGCTCATGCAATTATAAAAATATGCATGCTATTTGAAACACTTCCATAGTGAGACAAATAATGAAATTACTTGACTTGTATATACACAGGGATGATGGAGGGGGGAATGACCCGCTGATAGCTATGTTTTCACATGGTCCTTGCTGACTGGTAACTTCTCATGTGTGATAAATAAATTCGATTTAAGGTCAGAGGATATGCAAAGACTTCAGAATAAACACAACTAAAGTTATATTGATGACAGATAACACGATGAAACTAAAGTTATATTGATGACAAATAACACTATGAAACTAAAGTCATATTGATGACAAATAACACTATGAAACTAATGCAATTCTGTTTTTGTAGAAATTATGCAAGGATTGTGGACGTCATTTTTGTGCAAACTGTGTGATGCAGCTACAAGAAAGTGTCAAAAGATCTCACAGACAGTGCAAAAAGTGCAACATCTTGACCACTGGGAACTTCACTCGACAAGACCTCCAGAAATGGAAAGTGAAAGACCTCCGGTCTCTGCTGGACAAGCGAAATATCTCCACTGAAGCTTGTACAGAGAAACATGACCTCATTGATTTGTTGGTTATTACATTTGGTGTGGTCAATCAGAGGAACTCAGGGGAGAGGTCTTCCAGCTCCGCCCAAACCACGGTAAGGCCAGTTCATCATTGAATATTTACCTCTGTAAAGAGTTCACAAAACATTTATCATGTCTGTTGTCCATTCCAGGTTAGGATACAAGGTGAGAGTTCCCCAATGCCCAGTTCACAGCAGGATGCCCCATCAGCATTCCAGACTGCGGCAAATGCCGTCCCACCGTCAACCAGTGTCAACAATCAACAGCGATCTCAGTCCCTTCAGGAGCCCCAAGCACCACATGTGGTAATTATTCAAAATCTCAACAGACCAGAGTCTGCCTTGGTTATTAAGTTGAATCTCTATCACTTGGTGGTCTTTTTGAAAATCATTTTAATCTGTCATTGTCCATCATGCTTTAACTCAATCAGTAGGTATCATCATATTAAGTGACAAATATCATTATGACCTATGACCTTTACCTTTGAGGTCAAATTAACTGTGAGAAGATTGTCATTTTCCATCTTTTTACTTTAAAACTTTATCTTTTCAGTTTTACAGTTTTTAACTCACCTGATCGGAAAGCCCAAGTGAGCTTTCCTGATCATCGGTTGTCCATTTGTCTGTAAACTTTCACATTTTTAGCTTGTGCTCCAGAACCACTGAGCCAATTTCTACTAAACTTGGCAAATAGCATCCTTGGGTAAAGGGGATTCAAAATTGTTCAAACAAAGGGTAGTGCTTTTCCAAGGGAAAAAAGAGGGAAATAGTAAGAATACAAATAAA
Organism: Ostrea denselamellosa; assembly: GCA_024699665.1. Lineage (NCBI taxonomy): Eukaryota > Metazoa > Mollusca > Bivalvia > Ostreida > Ostreidae > Ostrea > Ostrea denselamellosa. The sequence continues at coordinate 1,820,928 of JAMZEH010000039.1, forward strand.
CTGACCAATTTAAAAAATTTTCTCCAGAACCACTGGACCAATTTCAATCAAACTTGGTACAAATTATCCTTAGCTAAAGGGAATTTAATCTTGTTCAAATGAAAGGCCATGTCTCTTTCAAAGGGGAGGTAATCATAAAAATGTAAAAATAAGGTGGAGTCATTTAAAAGTATTTCCAAAAGCCACTGGGCCAAAAAAATTCAAATTTACATTTGCAGCTCATGAAAAGTTTGCCAGTGTTGTTAAACTCACCTGTCAGTATCTCAAAGTTAAACTCATCTGTTAGTATCTCAGAATTAAACTTGCTTGTCAGTATTTCAGAATTAAACTAGCCTGTCATTATCTCAGAATTAAACTCGCCTGTATCTCAGAAAATTAATCTATTTTTAGGAGGAGCCACAACGATCCCATTCCCTCCAGCAGAATGAATCCGAAGTTGCTCGAGCAGAACGATTACGTCAGCGGCAGCAGGAGGAACTGAGAGCAGCACAGAGGCTGATGGACGAGATGAGGCGAATGGAGAATGAGGTATCAGATGTCTACATGGCGACCATTCAGTGTTGATCATAACAAGGAAGAATTGCGAAAGTTTTTTAGTAAAACTTTAGTATATTGGAATATATTTATTTTGGGAGCATAAAGTTATGTTTTACGAAACTACTTTTAATTTTTCCCTCCCACAGCATCCAGTCCAGCAAAAGAGGACAAAACGATACACCTTAGAGGACATTAAATCACTGGACGACATAGAGACCCTGACTGTTAGGCAGATGAAGGAGGTATTGGTTAACAATTTTGTGGATTACAAAGGCTGCGTTGAGAAAACAGAACTTCAACAGAGGGTTGTCCGCCTGTGGAAAGAGCACCAGAGTAATAAGCAAAAGAGTAAGTCTGTCTGCCACAGCTGTACTGTGGACATATTTAATTTCATTGGGAAAAAAATTTTGTTTCTGTTTTATTGAATACTATTTCATGTAGATAATTTTCATTGTTTGTGATCACTTAAAAGTTACTTATTATGCTTATGCTTACCAAGTATATGTGTACCCCTAACGTGCTTAGATACCGTTCTGATACTCTCGCCACTCTGCATTGGAGCATAGGACTGGGGAAGCTTTCAGCAAGACTCGAGTTCAGTCTCTATGGTGGGACTCCGGAGTGGCTCAATCTCTGTGGTGGAACTCGGGAGTGGCTCAGTCTCTACAGCAGGATTTGGGGTTGGGGGGGGGGGCTCAGCTTCTACAGCGGGACATGGGGGAGGGAGGTATCTTACAGAGAGGCTCATACCCAACAGCAGGACAGAGTTGAAAGGGGGGGGGGGTCTCAGTCTCTACAGTAAGACACCTCTTCTCTACAGCACAGCTTAGTTAATCATATAATGTGGTGTCATTAAAATTTTGTTGATTTGTCAAAAAACATGATTTTGTGGAATGTACTTATTGTCTGTTGTACTAAAGCTTTATGTGCAAAAATTAGACATTTGATTATGTAGTCTGGCATGACCACGAAAACCACAAAAATAGGTGTTCCAATAAAAAATTAGCAAACCTCAGGAGTAAAATTTGCATTAAATCCCCGAAAGACAAGTTGTTGCTGTTACTGCTGTACAATAAGCAGACAAAATGTGGGCCTGGTTTTGATAGACCTTTAGAACCTCTATCAAAATTGTGAAATTCACATCCCACTTAAGGGCCGTAGGGTCCAACACTAGAGTGGGGTTAAGTGGATCTTCTAGTGAAGTTGCATTAAATTTCTCGGAATCATTTTAAGGAACAAACAGACTAATTAGATGCATTCTTATGCAAAAGTGTAAGAAATTTCATCGTAATATGTTAATACGGACATGTTGGTTTGACAATTGTGTATTCACACGTACTGAGATATTTTTCTATTTATTGCAGCAGAAGAAATTATCAATGCATCAGAGAGTAAGTACATCTCTGTAATTTGTAAAGCAATGTTGACAAGCTGTATACAGTCTGTTTGTTGTCTTAGACATGCACAGTCCTCATGACATCAAGTCTGTTTGTTGTCTTAGACGTGCACAGTCCACATGACATGCTGTATACAGTCTGTTTATTGTCTTAGACACGCACAGTCCACATGACGTCAAGTCTGTTTATTGTCTTAGACATGCACAGTCCATATGATGTCATTGACATGCTGTATACAATCTGTTTATTGTCTTAGACACGCACAGTCCACATGACATGCTGTATACAGTCTGTTTATTGTCTTAGACATGCACAGTCCATATGATGTCATTGACATGCTGTATACAGTCTGTTTATTGTCTTAGACACACACAGTCCACATGACATGCTGTATACAGTCTGTTTATTGTCTTAGACATGCACAGTCCATATGACATCAAGTCTGTTTATTGTCTTAGACATGCACAGTCCACATGACGTCAAGTCTGTTTATTGTCTTAGACATGCACAGTCCACATGACATCAAGTCTGTTTATTGTCTTAGACGTGCACAGTCCACATGACATCAAGTCTGTTTATTGTCTTAGACGTGCACAGTCCACATGACATGCTGTATACAGTCTGTTTATTGTCTTAGACACGCACAGTCCACATGACATGCTGTATACAGTCTGTTTATTGTCTTAGACATGCACAGTCCACATGACATGCTGTATACAGTCTGTTTATTGTCTTAGACACGCACAGTCCACATGACATCAAGTCTGTTTATTGTCTTAGACATGCACAGTCCACATGACATGCTGTATACAGTCTGTTTATTGTCTTAGACACGCACAGTCCACATGACATGCTGTATACAGTCTGTTTATTGTCTTAGACGTGCACAGTCCACATGACATGCTGTATACAGTCTGTTTATTGTCTTAGACACGCACAGTCCACATGACATCAAGTCTGTTTATTGTCTTAGACGTGCACAGTCCACATGACATGCTGTATACAGTCTGTTTATTGTCTTAGACACGCACAGTCCACATGACATCAAGTCTGTTTATTGTCTTAGACATGCACAGTCCACATGACATCAAGTCTGTTTATTGTCTTAGACACGCACAGTCCACATGACATGCTGTATACAGTCTGTTTATTGTCTTAGACATGCACAGTCCACATGACATCAAGTCTGTTTATTGTCTTAGACGTGCACAGTCCACATGACATCAAGTCTGTTTATTGTCTTAGACATGCACAGTCCATATGATGTCATTGACATGCTGTATACAATCTGTTTATTGTCTTAGACACGCACAGTCCACATGACATGCTGTATACAGTCTGTTTATTGTCTTAGACATGCACAGCCCATATGATGTCATTGACATGCTGTATACAGTCTGTTTATTGTCTTAGACATGCACAGTCCACATGACATGCTGTATACAATCTGTTTATTGTCTTAGACATGCACAGTCCATATGACATCAAGTCTGTTTATTGTCTTAGACATGCACAGTCCACATGACGTCAAGTCTGTTTATTGTCTTAGACATGCACAGTCCACATGACATCAAGTCTGTTTATTGTCTTAGACATGCACAGTCCACATGACATGCTGTATACAGTCTGTTTATTGTCTTAGACACGCACAGTCCACATGACATCAAGTCTGTTTATTGTCTTAGACGTGCACAGTCCACATGACATGCTGTATACAGTCTGTTTATTGTCTTAGACACGCACAGTCCACATGACATGCTGTATACAGTCTGTTTATTGTCTTAGACATGCACAGTCCACATGACATCAAGTCTGTTTATTGTCTTAGACATGCACGGTCCATATGATGTCATTGACATGCTGTATACAATCTGTTTATTGTCTTAGATACGCACAGTCCACATGACATGCTGTATACAGTCTGTTTATTGTCTTAGACGTGCACAGTCCACATGATGTCATTGACATGCTGTATACAGTCTGTTTATTGTCTTAGACATGCACAGTCCACATGACATCAAGTCTGTTTATTGTCTTAGACGTGCACAGACCACATGACATCAAGTCTGTTTATTGTCTTAGACATGCACAGTCCATATGATGTCATTGACATGCTGTATACAATCTGTTTATTGTCTTAGACATGCACAGTCCACATGACATGCTGTATACAGTCTGTTTATTGTCTTAGACATGCACAGTCCATATGATGTCATTGACATGCTGTATACAGTCTGTTTATTGTCTTAGACACGCACAGTCCACATGACATGCTGTATACAGTCTGTTTGTTGTCTTAGACGTGCACAGTCCACATGACATCAAGTCTGTTTATTGTCTTAGACATGCACAGTCCACATGACATGCTGTATACAGTCTGTTTATTGTCTTAGACATGCACAGTCCACATGACGTCAAGTCTGTTTATTGTCTTAGACGTGCACAGTCCACATGATGTCATTGACATGCTGTATACAGTCTGTCACACACACGCACACACATATATATTTAACACAGATGTGTGTATATTTATAACACAGATGTGTGTACATTTATAACACAGACATGTGTACATTTATAACACAGATGTGTGTACATTTATAACACAGACGTGTAAACATTTATAACACAGACGTGTATACATTTATAACACAGACGTGTAAACATTTATAACACAGACGTGTATACATTTATAACACAGACGTGTGTACATTTATAGCACAGACGTGTATATATTTTTAACACAGACGTGTAAACATTTATAACACAGACGTGTAAACATTTATAACACAGACGTGTATACATTTATAACACAGACGTGTGTACATTTATAGCACAGACGTGTATATATTTTTAACACAGACGTGTAAACATTTATAACACAGACGTGTGTACATTTATAACACAGACGTGTAAACATTTATAACACAGACGTGTGTACATTTATAACACAGACGTGTAAACATTTATAACACAGACGTGTATACATTTATAACACAGACATGTATACATTTATAACACAGACGTGTATACATTTATAGCACAGACGTGTAAACATTTATAACACAGACGTGTAAACATTTATAACACAGACGTGTGTACATTTATAACACAGACGTGTAAACATTTATAGCACAGACGTGTAAACATTTATAACACAGACGTGTGTACATTTATAACACAGACGTGTAAACATTTATAGCACAGACGTGTATATATTTTTAACACAGATGCACCTGCTGGTGTCACAACAGCATCAGAAGATGAATTGTGCAAGATTTGTATGGATGCAGCCATTAACTGTGTGCTTCTGGAGTGCGGTCACATGGTCACCTGTACACAGTGCGGTCGTCGCCTGGCGGAATGTCCGATTTGTCGACAGAATGTCGTTAGAGCTGTCCACATATTTAGAAGTTAATGACAATATGCAGTTAATAAAGACTTCTGGGGGGTTTTTTTTACAACTCAATGGTTAAAAGGACCAGATCATGTGATAACAGTTCATCCAAACTTGACATCATTGTACAATATTGCTAGACCACAAGGTTTTGAATAGTCCCAATTTTAGCTCAGTCCAGAGCCCTGGTGCCATATATATTTTTGGAGGATTTGAGATTTTTAAAATTTCTTCTTTCATTCACTTCAACAGGCCTTACATAGTATGGCGACATTTTTATGAGTGGGAGTGATATATATATATATATATGACTGTTTTTCACTCACTGTTTTATATGAGATTATGTGATTTCCTTCTTGTAAGTGTTTTAGGTCACCTGAGTACACTCAGGACTGCAGATGTAGAGCAAGAACGACGCTACCAAAACTTAGAATTTCAAGATCCCCAGGGTAGAGGTTCTGACTCCAGGGTGGGGCTGAACTTGGTATACAGTGTGCTTATGTGTATAACATTTTAAAAACTTCTTTTATGCTATTGATATTATATTGAAACTAAATAGATATTTTGAAGTAGGCGGTTCTTTACCAAAATTGTAAATTTCATTATCTCAGGGGGTAAGGATTTTGGTATCAGGGTGGGGCCAAAATGGTCACATTCAGAATTTAACATTTTGAAGTTCTTCTTGATAACTGCCATATCCAATTCTTTTTAAGTTTGATGTAAAGCATCTTCGGGACATGGCTGACATAAATTGTAAATTTCAGGACTCGTCAACCTTGGGGCCAAAGAGACGGGAAATTGACCATTTTTCAAAACTCTTCATCTCTAGAACTGCACATGTGCAAGAAAAACTAAATGCATAGTGATGTAGAACAGGAAAGCCTCCACCAAAATTGTAAATTTTATGATCCCTGGGGTAAAGCTTTGACTCCAGGGTGGGAGGAAACTCGATATATATAGTTCATGTGTGTAAAACATTTAAATGATATCTTCTTAAATGTTATTGATAGTAAATTGAAACTAAATAAATGTTTAAATGGACAGTTTTTTTTACCAAGATTGTAAATTTCAAGGTCCAAGGGGTAAAGGTTTTAGTTCCAGGGTGGGGCCAAAATAATTAGTGATTATTGTCTTCATCAGTTGAAAGACATCTTTAAGTTTGCTGATATGGTATAAAAACTAAGTGCATATTTAGGAAAAGTAGGAAAGGATGTACGAAAATTCTAAATTTCACAACCCAAGGATTTTGACCATCAGGACGGTTCCATACTAGTCATTTTGTGTTAATGTTACATATATTATCCCGCCGGATAGCTGAAAAATTGCTCAGGCGGCTATAAACAAACAAAACAAACATATATTATGTAGAGCCTTTGATCAGTAAAGGCACTTTCAGGGGCATTTAAGTTTTAAGACCACTTCTTGTTTTATACTGTTGCTAAAAATATTTGAATGCAGAACAGGAAATTTTTGTAGATTCGTAGTCCATGGGACTAGTGATACTTTTAACTAATACTCAGGTGACCTATAAGGCCCATGGGCCTCTTGTTTTTGAATCGAATCTTTCAGTGTATTTTGATTTGTTTGATATACCAGTATTATGTGTATTGTGTCATGATATACAGAGTGTATGTTTGTATTGTGAATATACAGTCACATGTTACAAGCATTGATGGCGTTTGTGATTTACACTGTGTGCAAGAGATTATATAAGTTTGTCATAATACCTGTAGTACCCAGTTTCAAAGGTGTGCTTTTTGACTGAACATTTCTACAATGTTTTCAAAAATATCACTTTACTATTAAAGTTTCAGTAAAAATTACTTTGTACAAATAATTTGCTCAAATTGTCTGCAGATAGATATTGTACGAATAAAGTGTAGGTTTGTTTAAATTTAAGACTAAGATATTGTTTGTATTTACCGTGGCAAAAATTATCACTGACCAAGTTATATCGATAAAGCTTGTACAATTCAAACCATTTTATATATCCTCAAGTCATGCTCAACTTTTCCAAAACCACAGTACCATTTCCATGGGGAAAAAATCCTCGGATCATCACAGGGAGGTGTCTTAAGATCACTGCATGGAGATATCTTAAGGTCACCACAGGGAAATATCTTCTGGTCACCACAGGGAGATATCGCGAGGTCACCACAGGGAGATGGATATTATAAAGTCACCACAGGGAGATAGATATCTTCTGGTCACCACAGGGAGATATCTTGAAGTCACTACAGGGAGATATCTTGAGATCACCACAGGGAGATAGATATTGTCAGGTCACCACAGGGAGACATATCATAAGGTCACAACAGGGTGATAGATATCATAAGGTCACCACTGGGAGATAGATATCATTAGGTCACTAAAGGGAGATATCTTAAGGTCATTACAGGGAGATATCATAAGGTCACCACAGGGAGATAGATATTTTTAGGTCACCACAGGGAGATAAATATCTTAAGGGCAGATGCACTTTTATCTCGATAATGTGTGAAAAACTTAGTTGTATTACTAGTTAGTATAACACAAGATACCATCCAATGTTCACAAGAGAAAATCATCATGATTCCTGTAAATTACATTTCAGAAATTTATTTCCTAAAAATCAGGGACCTCCATGGCCAAGTGGTTAGAGCATTGAGCTCAAACTCACAAGGCCTCTCACCTTCAGTCAGCATGGGTTCGATTCTTGCTTGCACCAATACATGCAAGAAAGTTTGCCAGTCTACTTTCAAAAGGTCGGTGATCTCTTCCCGGGTATATTGTATCTGGATTCCCTCTTCCACCAATAAAAACTGGACGCCACTAGATAACTGAAAAAATATTGTTGAGTGTGGCGGAAAACAACAAACAGAAAGTTTCCTAGAAACCTTTTACAGCTAAAGAGAAAAATATTAAATAGTAGTAATATTACAATTTTGAATGACATTGCCAGGGGTTTTTTTTGTTGGAGGGGGGGGGGGGTCACAATTATGGTGGGTTTTTTATTTAAACATAGTTCGAGCTTGAGTTATCTCTTCTTCGAACAAAAAAAAAAAAAAACCTTACATAAATTTATATATCAATTTTGTCTTACAAAAGATACTTAAGGAGTCTATTGCGATTTATTTATAGTCATTGCACCTGTCCTTATGGTGATATACAAGGTTGATTTTGTCTCTTCCCATCACATGGGGACATTCTTGGAGAAGATGTCATAGATTGTCAGTATTTTAATTACATTGCTGAAGCTGGGTGCCAATACACTATTTCCTCCATTTTATTGCCATTTCCTTGGAAAATGCTGAATACAATGGGCAAATATGGAACTGAATGCAAGGATATATATACTAGAACTTCAATCCGAGTGAACTGAATGGTGTTGGGGTTTTGTTGTCAAAGGTCAAGGTCATTACTTCTAATGTTGTAGCATGGACAAGTACATGCAATTCTAATTTTTGGATCACTAACAGTTCAAGGTCATAGCTGGCTGTCTCTGGATGCTAGATATAAAGACGTCTGTCCTTGACCTTGCATTATTGTCTGGTCAAGTGCAACCTTTATATCGAGTACATGTATGACTTTCTACTGTCTCTACATTGACTTGTCCACTGGAAATCCAGGCCCCCGGAGCTGCAACACCAAAGACAAGGACGCTTGCAACTTCAGTGTTGCTTTTTTACTTTATAAACATAAATATTTATTCTGTGCACAGATGTGTATACATATATACACACACATACAAATGAAGCTGGTATCCAATGAGTTTCTTTGATGCATGGATGGATGTTGGTACTGGGGGATTATTTATGTGCGAGGGAACCCATGTGTACGAGTGGGTCACCCTCTCACATACAACCACTGCTGATCACGGGGATCAAACTCGGGTTGTAGTGGTGAAAAGTAAGAGCGCTACCAATACACCCTACGCGATGTGCCATTTTAAAACGGTCAAGACTGGGATGAAAATTTTTTTAACTCTAGGAAAAAGTACCGAGCCACATATCCTGTCCTGGGATCACGAGATTGTCAGTGGACTGGTCTCCTTGCTTGCTCATTATACTACTTGCTATACTCTGTTTGTCCACTATACGTGCCCATTTTTAAAGATTACATTTCTCAACATGACCCACTTCTTCTGCCATGGGATTGACTTCTCAATCATTCCAAAATAAAGCCGTTATTCAAAATTGTTTCATCAAATGTTTTCAGTTTAAAAATGATCATCTTACGGGTGACTGAAATATTTGACACGAGATTGAGATTGTTACATGATCCCCGAGGTCTGGCTAGGATTCTCAAAAAAATCTCGAAAGTGCAAGTTTTCTTTTATTTGAGCTGTCAGAATTTGAGTAAAATCGCAGATTTTAAGTCAAAGTTTAATCAAAAATGCAGTTTTAGTGGAAAGTTATCTGAAAAATTTTTTTAAATACCCACCTGGACTCGAACCCGTGATCTACAGTTCAGCAGTCGATGTGCTAACCTATCAATCTAGGAAATTAAATCTAAAAGGAATAGACAAATATTGCCGATACTTATATCTTCATTCATGTTTTAAAAGGAAGTCGGCCATTATGACGTAGTATACCTCCTTAAATTTGATCACATCTTGAACTGACATCAGGACGGGGCATCACTGAAGATGACTTGTTGTGGCCTATGGCCTTCATTTTGTTTCTCTTAACCCATAATCTCAATTTTCATGGGTCAACTGGCATGGATCATAAAAAGTCACTCCTGTCGACTCAATAAGCCACTAGTAACTGTTGAAATGGGAGCTGATTTAACAACCCACTCGTAACCATTCACATGCATGCCAACTAAATAAGCTACTTGTAACTTTCGAAACAGGAGCCGAATTTTCGAAGCCACACATAAGTGTTGAAATGATAGGCAACTTCAGTATTTTGTTTCATCCAGATTGATACACCAACTCATTATTTTTCATAGCATATATCCTGGGAACAGATTTCACAACATACCCTGGAACAGATGATGCAGAAAGCCCAAGCCAGTGAAATGTTTTTAATATTGGTCAGGTGACCTTGATGTACAATCTACAATTCAGCATATAATACTATTTATGTGACAATAGGTTAAGTGACAATTTTATGACATGGTTTGATGAAAAACTTGCAAGACTGTTTCAAAGGTCTGTTCGATGTATCTACAATCAGCAAAACAGGAAACACACTAGCAAATCAACTACAGCTAGAAGACCTGCTTTTTCATGTCTTGAAATTCTACATTTGAAGGAGATTTTACAATCCTTTTTAAAATACTTCCGAATATTTTCTCCATTTATGGCAGTTTATTTCTGAAGAACACGATTTTCAAAGATTTTTAAAAAAGAAATCTGTAACATGACTGTTGTGTCTGAAGCAATCAAGAAATGTATATACATATACTTCAAAGAAGGCACGACTTTACAACCTTTCAAAAGCATAATTTTGCTTAATGAATGAAATTCAGCATGCACATGTATTTCAATCTGTAACTGATGAAGTGATAAGAGATAAAAGCCTGCGATGACGGAGATAAAACTCTCCAGACACTGACGTCGGTACATAGCACGATGGAATCGTAGCCTGCAGTCAGGTGTATAGTACAACACAGAGTGGGTTACAATGCCTTGCATAATAAAGATCAGATATGTTTGGTGGGCATTTCACAACAACTTGTGTAAAATAAAGGACCATATACTATAAGGACTATTATCTGCCCTCATGAACAAAAAAAAAAAATTCCTTCAAAAAAATCACAAATGTTCACCTAAATTGCTATATTATCAAACAGAAACAAACTCCAATCTAACATATCAGTACACCGAATAGCGTATATACTGTATATAAAATGTCAGAGAATTTAGCAAATCTATACTTTTCAAATACAAGACATTACAATTTACCATAACAAATTTAAAGTTAGTTTTTTGGCTTTTAAACCTTGCGAGCATCAGCTGGTTTCAGCCCCAATTTCACATATAATATTAATGGATGTAAGAACACACATGATCTTGCATTTTTCCGCACAAAAAAGAAAAAAAATGAAAAAAAAAAGAAAAAAAAAAAGATGAGATTATAGCATTCTACCATCATGTCTACACGACATCATTAACCAGTCACTACCGATATAAATTCCACCTTAAAACTCTGATTGGGGGAGGGGTGATATTGCTGCATATGGTTCTTAAATGGTTTTGGCAGGTGTCACCACAGCAACAGTTTAACATGAAATTAAAATCACACTGATCAGCACCAAAAATGAAGTGAAAACCAAGAAAACTGAATGAAAATTGGGAAAACTGATTGACAGAGAGTATAATTTCACAGCAATGTGATATCAGAAGTTTCTCATGCAGCATAACTCAATCTGAATGTAAGTGACAGAGAGAGATCCCAGTGTGGTGATAGGATTCATGCAGATAATATGGTGGTTTTAAAGGAGGAAAAAATAAGAGTTCCGATAAACAGTTAAAAAGAAATATACATATGTAGTAGGAGGATTACGATTGAACAAGAGGTCTGAGCCATGCCAACTGATAGAAAGCCACGACAAGGAGAACTTCATTACACTTCATGTGGGAGAGGAGTAAAATATGAGGACACATTATGTTGCAGTATTCCTCTACGACTAAATCAGCCAACCAATCAGCACCAAGCATGAGACTCCGAGCAGCAGGGCATGCACCACGTCAGCCACTCCATATATGGAAGTCGTTGCCATGGACACTAGAAGGATCTAGGAGGGCCAAAGGTCATGAATCCATGACAGAGTCGCCTACAGGAGAGAGAAAAGTCAGCAGCATCAGCTATGTATAATCAAACAGTTCTGAGTGTTGTTAGTTTACATTTGTTTCTTTATGTAAGCGAAAGAAGGAAAGCACCATTATTCTGAGAAATACATACGTATATACATAACCTGGTATTGGTTACGACAAAAATTCACATGATTAACAAACCCAAGTTTACAACAAATGAAATACATGATAAATTGCACTCTGAGACACTTATTTATAAAACAAGCATGAAATTATACAAATAACATTCACATTGATAGAGTCTCTCTCTCTCTCTCTCTCTCTCTCTCTCTCTCATTTCAAAGTCTTCTCTCTCACAGCTTCTCTAAATAAATAATACTTCTGCAGGCATGCTATAAAACATCAATTATATGTTTCACAAATAAAATGAATTATCATGCAACTATAAAATTATTCTAATATACAAAACAGATTTGTATCATAATGCTCACATACAAGTACAAAAAGTCTGGCTGTCCTTGTACAAAACAGCTGTATTGACAATGTACCTTTTTGATATTGCAGCCAAAAAACCAAAATGAAGTTTTTAGAGAGGAAAAAAGGATCATGCAAACTTTTGTATGAAATCTGATTGGCTGTAAAGGGGCCACATGACTGATCACATGACATCCACAAAGAACTCACAAGGATTTCCCATTGCCATTTTGAAAGACTGTCTACTACCACTGAGATCTTGTGGCACACTAGATAGATCTCTTGGTGATGGTACAAGATTAACTCGCCTCGCACTCGCCAAGCTCGTATTATCGGAGTCACTGCCACTTCCTCCTGGACTACCGGACTTCCTGTCTTTCTCCTTCCGACTGCTCCCAGAAGCACTACTTCCTAAAATGACAAAAATGATTGAAAACTACTTTGTAAATGGATAAATCAAACCAAATTAAAATATAATTAATTGCTTCCAGTGGTACACGGCACATTGATTTAGCAAATCCATGCGGAACCATATCTACAGTAATCTACGTAATAGTCATCACGGTATTAATCCTGTCATCTGCTGCACACAGATTAGCGGACAGACTGTCACTCAGTGAGAGTGGTGTGTTGGCAACAGAAGCAATGAAGCAGGTTGTCATGGCTACACTCTGGTGGGTCGAAGGTCAGTGTCTACAGAGTTAATAGTATGCCATGCATTACTTCCCCTGAAGCTCTGCTCACTCCATCCCACACACATGCATACATGTAAACAGCGGTACCTTCCTACAGGAAGATGTGAACCTTGTCACCATCCGGCGACTCGGCCTTCACTTCCTGACCTTCGTCAACTTTGTCCTCAGAAGTCTCTTTAATTCTGACCATCTTAGTCGTTTTGTTTTCTGCTACATTTTCTCGCTTGGTCTCATCGGATTTTTTCACATTTTTTTCTCTATCCTCCCCATTCCTTTTTATTTCTTTCGATGGATCCGTTGATTTTTTGCCCTTTATATTGTTGTTTGGTTCATTTCCCTCACAAAACGCTTTTGAGAAAAGTTTTTGTGCAGCGGGTTGTAGATTTACCGGCAAACAACAGGCATTGTGAACTGCCAAAAATGAAGGGAACAGGGTCAAACTGAGACATGACAATCTATAAGGAGTGTTCGTTACCCTTACCATTATGTGGTTATTAAATCACTTGTAGTGTTACAAAAGAAAACATTTCAATGGAATCATGCTTACACAGAAAGTTTTCATGTGCATGTACAATATGTATATATTCCCATGGACTACTTGACATCCAGTATTGTATTTTAACATTTGTTCTCTTAAAAATTACATTTCCCTAAATAAATGGTAATGAATTACAATGATCTTAAAAATTGAAATTTTTCTCACCACAAGAAAATTAATATTACAAGCAAGACTCAATAAAGACAAACCTTCATCTAAAAAAGAAGAAGAAAAGAAATGAACATATGAAAGTTTCAGAAAAAGCTGACATGGAGTGAAGAGTAACTAAAAATTCTGGTTTCATTTGTTCTCGATGACTGACCCAAAATGTCAGCTTAGTCTTTGGGAAGATACATGTGCAACAATATTTAGCAGATCAAACAATTACACATATACAAAAATAGTTAAAAGAAATTGGGGTATGCACATTTAAAAATTAAACAACAGATCTTAAATACAAATTTTGATAGACATTAAAATTGTTGGATAATAAAAAAATGATTTAGTTTAATGACTGAAAACGAGTACAGAAAATATAGAAAATCACCACACATAGCACAAAGACAGAGTTAAGGCCTGAGACGGGAATGTGATGTACAGCTTTGAATTCTGTAAATCATAATCACTACTTGCGTTATGAGAGGAATCCTATCACATACATGCACACAGTTAATACACCACTGAAATCATTTGGCAATTCACAAAATCCTGTGTCGACCAGTATGCCTAACTGATATAGATTTAATTGCAAAAGTTTTGTGAGTACTACAGTCTACAAGATGCTACAACACAAATTCCCCCAAAAACTGCACCCATACACCAAAAGCATGCCGTTAAAATGTGTCTAATTAACAAACCCTTCACTGGAAAGCCTGCTTGAATAACCACTTCTGTTCAGAAGTTTTGAAAGGTAATGTAAACAAATGTTAATTACCAGTGGAGCTAGCTAGAGAGGTTTTGGAATAAGCAGCCTGGATCCTGGGGTCGGATACGGAGTTAATTGCCCCTGTCAATGTTCCCTGTGTCCTGGAGTTATCGGGCCGGTGTTCTGTGGGGGGTGGGTTTCCCCCCGTGTGGGTTCCTGTACTATGTACATGCTGATGATGATGATTGTATAGTTCTTTATCTTTGTCTGTCCATAATTTTCGGATATGATTGTAAGTACTGAGAATACATGTGCAGTCTTTGGGGGCGACTGTAAAAACAAAACATGGACATGCAAGCTTCAGTACAAAAACTAAATCAAAAGCTTACAGGATTAGTTGCAAAACAAACTAGCAAACAAAATAAGCTAATAAAACAAAATAATGACTACTGAGCACTTTATAAAGCCAACAAAATGGACCTGCTAGTCTGAAGCAATATATTTTTATTGCAGATGTAAACAAAAGTGAAATCTTGCACACCATGCCATGTGATAGTTTACCTGAGGCACTGTGGACACTCCCAGCACTGTTATTGCCCCCTCCTGCACCCCCAGCCCCTGCAGTGAGCCCCGTCATTCCACTGACTACACTCTTATCCCCATCCACAAAACTACCCATATAACTCTGAGAGTCTGTGCTTGTGTAGCTATAGGGAGGGATATAGCTAAAGTTTTGTGGCAGGTAGCTTGGGTTAGTACTGTACGGGTATTGGTTGTTCCAGTGAGGGGGTGGGAGGGGGGCCAGTGTATCACGGTCAGCCTCGGACACCGAATCCACATCCTCCAGACTTAACGCTGACAAATCTGTAACCAAAAAAACAGGAATATCTTATATGTGATATAAACAATACACACAGAGAAAAGGAGGAGTGATATTCTGTTGCCTTTTACTAACAAAGTACTCCACATCTTCCCAAACCCTTAACGCTTTGATAATGAATTCAGAAGATATATGAACATGATAATGAAAGCTGACTGCATGTATTTGATATTAACAGTTACAAATGATTTCAGATGGCTGCAAACATACTGTCTTGCAATGGCTAGTAGAGCTGCTAAGCATTGCTGATAATATTTGTACTGCCAAGATAAAAGATATTGCTAGATGCTGAGCAAGAGAATACACATGAAGGCATGACTATAGCACAAACTTCAGCTGTAGCACACAATAAACCTTTATAAAACTAGAACTGAGCACTAAATTATTATTAAGGGCCCAATGTTTCATTGTTCATCAAGTTTTATTTTTATGTGATGCTTCATCATGAACTTTAAATTGCATCTAATAAAAAAAAATTTGAGAAATACATGTGAAGATATTTACAGAGTCATCTTATCTATCCCCTTTTAAACCTTTGAAGCCCTGTTGTGGCCTCATTCTACCCCCTGGGACAATGACTTGAATAAACTGCAAACTGCACTACCTGGGGAAGATTGCATCTCAATATGAATATTGATGCCCCTGCTGTAAGATTTTTAAAGATTTTTCCCATATATTTCAACATACAACTTTGATCCCCTAATATGGCCTCACCCTACCCCCTGGGACCACAGTTTGAACAAATTTGAATCTGCACTACCTGGGAATGCTTGCATGATTAATCATGGCCTTGTTCGGGAGTAGATAGATGAAATATCACTCGACAATGATCAGAATATCTCACTTGTTCCTTCAGCTCACTGAGCTAAAAACTTGTTTGTAGCAAGTATAATTTAGAGGTTGTCATTGATTTTTAAAGCCCATTTTAAGTAGCCACTGAACGAAAATTTTAACTCTGAATGAAAAAAAAAACAAAACGAGATTTTACCTACCTACCTAAATATTCTGCATAGTCACACAGGGCAAACCAAGATATTTTTGAAGATGACCAAAGTTCTTTATTTTGAGGAATGCTCTTTATAAATACACAAATGAAGAACTGGCTCTTATCTTACAGACATCCACTTTATCCACTATACAGAAACAACCATGTATTCCTTCTTTGTACAATTTGCCATGTTCATGTGATATGCAATCAACTTACATGCTCTAATGCAGATAAATCAGTTCTTCAATGCAAGATATCCTTTTCAACAATCAAAGTTAAGCACATGACATTCTAAATACATGCAAAATAAAACAACATGACATATGCATAAAACGCCTATACAGAGTAGATCAATAAGAATTCATCAGTAAATGAAACAGTAGGTAGATGAAACGGTTAGTAAAATGAAATGGTTAGTAAAATGTAATGAAAATTAGTTCACCATAGAATCACTATTTCATGGAGTCTATAATGATCATTGTTTTTATGGAAATAGACACAAATTATAGTCCTCAATTACTTAAAGAAATGTAAACTTTCATAAAAAAAATTACTCGAGCATAAAAACATGACTCCATTGACGCCCTATGAAAAGATGTGATTTAACAGTATTGACAAATTTTTGCCACATCACTGAACAGAACTGTTAAATACAACCGCATGCCTTAATACACAATGAGTACAAACTTCCTAATAAACTGTACAACTAATTTTCATTCCTAATTTTTTTTTTTTTATTCATGATCAAACCAGTTTTGTTAATAGTTGAAAAAGAAAGCTAAATATAGTTTGCATGCAGTAATAATATATACACATATGTACACTCAACCTAATTTTAGTTTTGTCTAGAAGTCACACACTTTCTCTTGTGGTCATTTTTTAAATATTGCAAAACTGACAGGAGATAAAATGATCACAAGATACTTATGCATCTCTACATCTAACTGTACAAGGCAATGACCTTGACCTACTAACCTGGATACATGGGCCCATCTACAAGGACAATAAAGTTCTGGTTAACCATGAAAGCCCAATGGATAAGGAATATAAAGGAAATGTGAACCGTGTGGAAATAATGTGCTGGACGATTGCAACTGATGAGAACTCAGCTGAAGATTAAATCGAAATATAATTCTCTTGAACATAAAAACTGCTGTCACATAAATTTGTCGCATCGTTTTGTAGATCAACAAAGCTCAGGACAGGAGATGCCAATGTGCTGGGTTATCCAAGATATGAATTCTACTACCTCTCATTTGCACTGGGTCTTGCTTGATATCAAAACATTAAAGTTAGTGAATTTTTCATTACAAGATCTTACATTAACCCTGAATATCAATACAATCATAAAATATTCCAAAACCTAGGATTAAATTCATCATTTAGACATTCAATGATCATATTCACTGATAGAATACTCACTTCCGTAAATATCTCCGAATATATAATAGCACTGTTCTGAGAACGTGATTTTATTGACTGTGTGTCGAATGAACCCAGCCTTCAATAAATTGCAGGCATATTTTCTGGCATCCCTCCTATCTGCAAATCCATCTACATGAGTAAACAACCAGTCTACAAGGTCTGAACCTGAAAATCAACAAAGTTCCCATGTATTTTTTGTATTTCTTGACATATCACACACACACACACACACCCCCTTTTTCAAAAGATTACAACTTCAATGAAACAACGAAATATTTATTACTGATATAGCAAGTAAGCCTTAAGATTCCTGTGACTTACCTATAAATGCATTGGGTATTGTAATCTTTAACCACATTCTATCACGGATTTCCAGACCTGAGTCGGGCTGGGCCATGGCTTTCACCACCGTAGCCATGTCAGTATTAATCGAGAGATTCAGGTCATCAAACCCTGTAATAACAAAACAACACAATGATCACTTACTGCTTGTATGAGATTTACACCTATAATTCACATATGTATGAATTGCAATCAGTGTTAAGTTCGACTTTATTAAGTAAACAGAACTTGAGCATTGTGTTAGCTTGAAGTTACACTGCAATGCAATACATTAAGACTCGAGTTTCTACAGTATGCACTCAAGTATGCAGTTAAATTTAAATGTAATACACAAGACTCACGTAGAAGGGGTACCTACTTTCAGACTCAGGTATTGAGCTGGTCAATGAAGAACTTGTAGATGTCATATTGCTGATGGAAGGAGCAGGGCCACCAATACGATTCATGTACTCCCTCTGCATGGCCGTCGTGTGGGCCACCCAGGCTGAAGGGTCAATAGGTCGTACGGGTTCCTGCCTTGGAACTGTGAAATACCCTTTCGTAGGATTGGGGTCCCAACATTTGGCTACGACTAGAGTTATAGGACTGTAAACAATACAAGAAATATTAAGCACACAGTCACGTCCAATTTCCTACGTACATAGTACTGAAATTTTAATATTTTTCCATCTGTCAGCTGAGAGCAATTCTATACATCAGTCTATGTCTTACCCTGGCTTTGTTACAGCTTCTCTCAGCGTCCGTACAGCATCATCATTACTCATGTTCTCGAAACTGACACCGTTTACTTCCAGAATCATATCCCCTGGCTCAACTCGACCGTCCTGGGCCACAGCACCTCTGTAAAAGGATGAGGCATTTACTTTTTCACAACATTATATATCAATCATTTCAACAACAAAACTCGATAAATTCAGAAAGCATTGTAATGTTCACACTACAAAGAGGTAAAAAGTATATTTAATAAAATCCATTAGAAGACATGAGCCAACATGCTCTAGCAATTATACACCGATAAACTTTCCACAAAGTTAACCGTTCTATAACTTTATGCCTGCATTTTCTGTCGCTATCTCACCCTTTCATTATAGATCCCACATAGATCCCTCCATCTCCTCCTTTGTTGCTTTGGCCTACAATACTGATCCCTAAGAAATTCACTGTATCTGAAAGAAGAAATCCAAATAATTTACATAAAAACCTAATACATTATTAAAGGGATATTTCTTTTCCAGTTTAGGCTATATTCAGAAATACTGTTGTGTCAAACACTTATATATAGTATCATCCAAAGAGTGGGAAATGAGAAATTTACCCATGTTCAGAGTCACTGTGATAATGTTCAAAGACATGGTGGAGTCTGTGATACTGCTGAAAGATGATGCCTGCAAAAGCAATGGACACAAATTAATACCAAAATTATAAATTCAACAAAAAAAAAAAAAAAGAAAGAAAAGAGGTCCTTTAAATCTCTATTGAAGCTTTTGTTGACAGTATATGTGAATGACTTCTTGCTTACTCGGCTGATTGGTGGCAGCTTGTGTTTCCGCCTCCTTCGTCGATGTCGTCCGTATCGAGAGGAGGATCGGTTGGTTGTGTCGGTTATTGTGGAGAATCGACTGTCATCCTCCGAATCAAAGAAACTGGTTGTGTCAAGGTCACTACTGGCCATGGTGGAGGTGTCTCCATATATGTGACGGTGTCGGTCATGTTTAGGGTGGCCATTGAGACGAGGTGCTGGAAACACACAGAAGAAGTCAGAATGAATGACATACCTTTGTCATAACATTTCATGAATTATGACGAAACCTGTTTGACTACCAGAAAGTTGGTTACTTGTTACATGAAGACAACATAAGGATTCTGTCAAACATTTATCAGACAAAAGGCTATATTTGGACATTATTGAAAAAGGATTGAAAGACTCGTTCAAACTATGTTTTGTACATACATATAGTAAATATTTAAGATTTATGTCCAAATGTTTCAAAGCATGCAAATCATGTGGGATCAAATTCTGATTTAAAACCTGAGGTGAAAAAAACACTCTATTATGGGTAGCTACAAATACGTGATTTGATTTGCATGTAAATGGTTAATTTTTCTCTTAATATCCAAGTGTACTTCAAATCTGAATTTATCACTAACCTGTTTATCTTCTCAAATACCGTTATACATGAAACGCACAGTCAACATTTAAAATATTTACTTATTTTATTGGTGCATGGAATTGAAACCAACTCAGTTCACACCCATTACCTTTTGTTCCTCTGAATTATCACAACAGAGCAGACTTAACAACAAACAGAAATGCGACGCTATTCCCACCAGGGACCTTTAACTTCTGGATATCAAAATTTACGTAAAACCCCAGCCTACATTACATCACTGTATATCAATGATTTTTATATGACACATAAAAAAATAACTATAATTGGTATATTATAAATATATTTTCCTATAAAACATAAATTTAAAAATCATTCAGTTTAATAAATTTACAATAATATATTTACATTGATATCAGTTAAGAATAGATGGAGATAATAACACTGAATGTTTATGATTGTTTTCATGCTATCAAAACTTGAACCATTTCCCACAATTTGTTTAAAATACAGCCAGGAATAAAACAAATGAACACTTTCTGTTTATAGACAGTAAGAGTATGGTTATAATCTGATATTTTGACATAGGAAAACATTGCCTGGTGAGACGTGCCATTTTTGTTTTGCAACACCCACCTACCCATCACCCCCCCCCCCCCCCCCCCCAAAAAAAAACTCCTGAAAAAAAAAAGGCATGAAATACTCCGATTTTGCAGAAATTTTTTATTAAAAAGAAAGAAATAATACTAATACTAATAATAATAATAACAATAAAACGAAATAAATAAAATAAAACGAACAACATATATTCAGTTGTCTCATTTTTGTAACTGAATAAATGCCAAGTAGTGACATAATTTTTTTTAATATTTTTACCACCTCAAAACAAGGTGGGCTCCTCAAGTTTTATAAAGGAATTAAATTCAATGGCACCAAAGTCTTCATTTACTGTGTGTGTTACATAAGCACTAGTTATTAATAGGAGTGAAGGAGGTGAGGTGTACTTTTACAACCAACGAGAGGATATCAGGACCCTCCCTATGATAAGTGGAAATCAGTACCATCCCTACAATAAGTGGATATCAGGACCCTCCCGACAAAAAGTGGAGATCAGTACCATCCCTACAATAAGTGGATATCAGGACCCTCCCAACAAAAAGTGGAAATCAGTACCATCCCTACAATAAGTGGATATCAGGACCCTCCCAACAAAAAGTGGAAATCAGTACCATCCCTACAATAAGTGGATATCAGGACCCTCCCTATGATAAGTGGAAATCAGTACCATCCCTACAATAAGTGGATATCAGGACCCTCCCATCAAAAAGTGGAAATCAGTACCATCCCTACAATAAGTGGATATCAGGATCCTCCCTGCAAGCTGCACTACACAACAAAAGATGTTTAATTATCAATCAAAGCTAATGAATAGCATTCACATGAAAATAGACTGACTGGAAACATAGTGAGCAAATATTCAATAAGTGTCCGAAACCTCATAAACATTTTAATTCAATTCTATTTTGGATTCCCAATCCCCCTTTTTTAATTTCAGTGGTAACTTAAAACTTTAAATCCAAAAGTTTTGACAATTTCTAACACTAGTAAAGCTATTAATCACATATCACTGATCATTTTGACAATTTTAGCAACACTATTTGCTTGGTGCTAGAAATTTACGTCTTATTCATTCATCCAATCTTGAAACCAGTCATGGTTCGACCATTGTATCATGAAATAAAATATGGAGTCTTCTATGTAAATAAGGTAATTACAAAATAAAATTATATAAACTAAATCACTAGTTTATGAGGAAAATACTCAAATTTGTTGTAGTAGTAAAATTTGTTTTATTGTTTCATTAGTTAAGTGTCATTAGTTGAAGTGTCTCATATATATATATATATATGTGTCTCATATATATATATATATATATATATATATATATATATATATTATTATTATTAGAGACATAGAAAATATTAAAGTGAATAAAATCCTTTGATCTATACAACATTTCTCAACTTCTGAAAAGTTTTACATTCACATTAATTCATCTCCAATATATTGCAATATATCATTGTATGGTTTTCATTCTGAATTCTACTTAGGCATAAGATAAGCAACCTCCTCGCCCAAGTTAAGGCAATTATAATGAGACCCTGGCATGATCTACAAATTTACTTTACTTCTTAACAATTTAACCAAGTAATTGAAAAACTTCCAAGGAAAAAAAAAACCCCAAATAAATTGGATTTTGTCAAGAATTAGCATTATGTAAACAGATTTAAAAAGGTGTAAGGAAAAATGACATGAAAATTTAATATCAGTAGATAATTCCTTTAATGTTCACATTAAATGTCGAATCAAACCAAAGTATGACGGCAACTTATGCCTAAAAACCAACTAAAAAATAATCAACAGTTATTGAACAAGGGCTTTGAATAGGAATTGCAGCAGGACCTATTTTATAGGCAATATATATACATGTCCTTTGAATGCAGCAGGGATTTTTAAAGCGTGTTAATGGGATGATGAGAATTAGGTGCAGACACAGTGGATTTCTGATGCCACACAAAGCTTACCGTTAGACTCATTGTTAAGGCGGTGATGGTTTCTATAATGGCTATAGCTTTGTCTAGTTCGTCCATCTATTGAAACAAAAACATCAGCTAAGTCTATAAATACACCCTAACGGTAGTGTTAATAAACTCACACACAAATATTTATTTTTCCCGTTTTTAATGTATAAATTTAGCAACATCTTCTGGTTTAATTTTCCCTTGTACAACTCCAAACTGTAACTGCAACACAGTATCACTGATAAGAGAAAAGTCACTGGTGATGGGGGTGGTGGTGGTCTCTTATCCTAAGCATTTTTATTTTATTACTGCCATGTTTTTTGAATAATCAACCTATCAAATTTCACTTGAACATAATTCACGATCAACCTTTAACATTATCCCTGCAGGTTTAAATATTCAAAATGCTCTCAAGTTTTCATCATGATTGTGAATGATCCAAAACCTATCTACTAAGCATATTTCAAATTTGTGAAGTTGGAATTAACCAGTTAAAAGTTGTACCTGTCTTCAACAGATTTGTCTTCTCACTGTTACCGTCATCAATTCTAGTGCAAGACACAACAAACCAAGCCATACAGAGAGGTCCAACACGATGTTAAAGCCAACACCAAACTAACAATGTTAACTAACTAACAGGTAGAGGTCCATCCTTTACAGCACTGCCGGGGACTAAGCCTGTACTCTTCACAGTCTCCATTCAAGAAATAAACGTGCTAGATTCGAGCACACAAGTTTAAATTCTCACTTGATAGTATCTGCAACTCTTTCTTCACACTTCAATCAACAGAATTAGCAGTACACAACTCTCTCTTTATAATTGCACCTCGATGACACATAAGGCAACATTACTTTCCTTACGGTTTAAATTTTCCTCCAGAGATGAACAGATATGTATTCATTTGGAAACAAGCAAATTGTACCTTTGCTTTATAAAAGTCCATCCACACCATTCCTATACCAATATAGACTTGTCTGGGTCTTGTTGATAAATAACACCCATGTGACCTTATTGAACATTTTTGAAATCACACCTGATATTTAATTTTCATGAAACAACAATAGCTGGATAGTTCGGAAGTCCACACAATGGGACCCCCATTTGCAGTCCAGTGATGATTATACACCTGTGCTTAATGCCTAACATTACAGACATGAATCCTGATTTTAAATTTAATCAAACAATTCTTTTATGACAAATTCATATAGAAGTGCTAGAATTTTTAAGCCTGGAATTTTCAAACCGTCCAATGTCTTTTCAGAACCCAGTGTTATTTCTGTCATCAAAGGACTTTTCAGAATTCCAGTGACAAGATGAGACTGTCCATGAAGCATCAATCAATCTGGAAAATTGAGTGCGAGAAGAACAGACAGGATAAAACTTTATATCCTTCTGACAGTTATCAAATCTCTTCACTTCAAAAAGGCTATCTGCCAGCACGCCCATCACACACTAATCTTGGCCCTGGTACTCTAGCTCTTTATCACTGGGGCCCCGAATATGCTCTTCTTCAAGACTCAAAATGAAGAGAGGATGGTTCAAAGTATCTCCTTAGATAAGAGAGGATGGTTCAAAGTATCTCCTTAGATACTCAGTTAAAACTATCTAGTTACTTGTTAGTCTGTTCAAGGTAACTCCTCAGATAGTCAGTTAAACTATCTAGTCACGTGTTAGTCTGCACTCTAATTACACCAATTTTTCCATGACTGCAAAGCATTTTTCCCATTATTCTTCTGAGATAAAATTTCAGTTCTGACATGTTTTTTCTTCTTTTTTATCTAAAGCTTATATCTACAAGTCCATTCACTGTTTGTTCCAATGGCATCTCCTGAACCATTTACAAATGACACTGGGTACAAGCTTGTAAAACATCACAAAGATCTGCATTACCTCTGTCCTACTTAATCTTTTAACATTTCTGGATACAATTCTTCAGGTTCAATGAAGGCTACTTATTCTGAACAAAAGTTGTAAAAAGACAACTGAACTCACACAGCAGGATTAAATATGTGCAAGATGTACCTGGTGTATGAATATCAGATAAACATCAGGAGTATTCCCAGCTATGAACTTTATCAATGAAGCTCTTATACCTCCAAACCCCCCATCCCCCACCACCCCAAAAAAGACCATTATCTGGAAGTAATGGGAATCTGAGCTATAGAAAAGCTATAATTACTGGCCAAGAAATGACACAATTTAAACAGACTGGCCCAAAACAGAAGAGAATGGAGGAGTGTGTCATCAGTGGCCCATGTGTGTCATCAGTGGCCCATGTGTGTCGTCAGTGGCCCATGTGTGTCATCAGTGGCCCATGTGTGTCATCAGTGGCCCATGTGTGTCATCAGTGGCCCATGTGTGTCATCAGTGGCCCATGTGTCTCTTACAAAAGGCCTAAGTAAAGGACATCCTACAACACTACAACCTGACCTCTCATCTGGTAAATATACACCATAAGTCCAATACAACACCCTAATTACAAATGATTGATGTATCAAATTCAAACACGGAGGAGTTACAGTTCTTGAGGACCTGCTGAAAAAGCTATTATCTGAAAGTCATTCATCTGGAAAAATACAAGTCAAGTTGCAACATTTGAATCTGAATGTTTGTGTGAATCCACTGATATACCATCCATGCAAGTCTTCAAAATGAGCCATTCCAAAAAGATTTGTCCTGGCAAGCTGAGAATGGGATAACAATGACATATTTTGAATGAATATAGCTTATCTTGAGTGTGAACATCATGTCAATCAAACAAGCCTGAAATTTGATTTCAGAAGTTTAATTTTCAGATTCTTGGGTTGAATGAATACATAAAAGATAAAACAATTCAGAAAATTGAAGACAGCTGGATCAAAACTTCTGAATTCAAAGGCAGATGACGGTATCTTATCTTAACGGGGAATAGGTAAAAAATCCAAATTTAATTTTGGTGAAAATCCCTCTGAAAATTTAATACCTAGCAATCATATCACTCAGTAAATATTTAATGATTAACAGTAGATTAGAAGCTGGGTTTCTCACGCATTTTCTATAGCCATGACAATTGAAAGTTCACTCTTTGTTTTGCATTTATTTACTTTCGTACACAGTCAGAGTTCGGGGGGATTAGGAGACTGTTATGATGTTTATCCTGCTGTCAGAGTTATTGTTTGTAAGTATCTCAAGCTGTTCTGAAGATGACTAATAACTCCTTCCATTTACCTCATTTATATTCAAAATGTTCAAGTAGATATTCTGAAAGCCCCCTGTAATGGGCTCCACCACATACATAAATTTGCAATCCATTACCAGATGAAACATTGTTTGCAATTTGTTTTTCTTTTTTTTTCTTTTCTTGAAAAGCACTAGGCTTTTGGTGGCTGTCAGGGGATTTGTACACAGGGTAATGTTCCTACTGAGTTTATTATTGACTGTGTTCACACTTCCGACCTAGCTGTTTTCACTTGAGGTCTCTGATATGAAGAGCAACATTGTCACACAGACATGACTGTATAAACATTTACTCACTAATGGGCCAAATATTCTCCATCTGTCTTCCCGGCACACAGACAACAAACAGATTGCAATGCCTGGTATTACATAATCTGTATCTTTCATATATTGAGACTATTAAATATCTAATGCATTTTTTAACCCATGATAAAAGCTGATGTTTCAGATGCTTAACATTCACATTCCTTTTTTTATTTGTTAAATCCATTCACATACACTCGCATAACATCTTATCATCCATGTTTCCAGACAGCTATCAATTCTCACATAACAAAAGGCACAATTCAACACCCCCCCCCCCCCAAAAAAATCACTGTTGTATAGACAAACTTTACTGGTGTATAGTTAAACTTTACGTTGTATTTCATTCCTCTCCTTTTTAACACACACACACAAAAATCACTATTGTATCGTAAAATTCTTATTTCTAATTTTTCGACATTATGAAAAACCTTTCATTTCTAACTAAATCAGAGAAAACGCAAGAGGAATGCTTAGTTCTCCTTCAACAAAAAGTCCACACCAATTATAATATAGTCCCAGACTACACCTAAATTGTTCCAAACAAATTCATAACATTGGGCTACATCCAATGAATCATTTTTTCATGTCCATTTAGATAATCATTTTTTCATGTCCATTTAGATAATCATTTTTTCATTTAGATAATCATTTTTTCATGTCCATTTAGATAATCATTTTTTCATGTCCATTTAGAAAAGAAAGTAACTGTGATAGGAAATGAATTACGTGTACACTTTGATTTAAAATAAAAACTGTTGCTAGGTTTCAGTAGTCTGCCCACATTGGCATTGTGAGTTGTTTTAAAATTTCAGGTGAATTGAAAAAAACTATTTTACACAGTGCATCAGTACTCAAACCATCTACTTCTACGTACTAGTACAAATATACATAATAAATGAAACTCAAAACATGCAGTGCATGAATACAGAACTACATATACAAAAGTTACACATGTGACTGACTTACCACGACGAGAACTTAGGACTGAATCAGTTTCCGTGCAGGTATCACAAGTTTGATCACGGCTAGCAACAGATGCATTTGCACTGCAAGAAAAAAAAATATCAAAACAAATTAACAATTGAAGAATATGAATGCATTGCTAAAAATATATCAACACAATTCTGTGTAAAATGAGTCTAAAAGTACAGCACAGTTACAGGCTAGACTAGAATGTCATAGGTCATGTGGTCTAAATATCAGAGGTCTGTAGGTCAGTGTGTGTGGGCTAGTATAAGAGACTGATGCAGTGGAAATCAATAACATTACTTCAAGGTGGCTATACAGTTCCCCCCAAAAAATGTGCAAGCTAAAGCCTAACTGTACTTCACTGTACTGTAAGACAAGGTCAACGAGCTCACACATGATCAGTACCGGGACGGCCAGGACAATCCAAAGAGAACCACGGCCTCTTCTAGTCTGTTTTCAATTAAATTTATTTGGTTCCATATTTCTCCACCAATGATCAATATCAAATGGTCTAAATGAGTTCAGTGTGAAATATCATGCGAGATAAAAGTATAAAATAAATTGTCTCAATGAGTGCTAAATGGGATATTAGTGTAAAGATAATTTGTCTCATCAAGTAGAATGCAAGATATTAATTAAAGTAAAATGTACTGTCTCAATGAGTGCTATATGAGATACCAGTATAATGTTAATTTGTCTCAATAGTAGAATATGAGATACCAGTGTAAATTTAACAAGCTATGATTAAAATCTTCTGATTACAGGGTTTCCCAAATGAAGCACTGGTAGTATAAAAGTGGGTTGGGTTTTTTTCTGAGTACAACTATTTTCTCCCCACATTAATATTTCCCTAGCACACACTGCATGTCAACTTTAATTTTATTCTAAAAATCTACATCACAAAAACCTTGATTTAGAAAATATTCAAAAAATCCCTTCGTTTCCTTTTAGTAAAACTGGCATCACTTGACCTTCATCCTTGTTTGTAGGTCCCATCATCCTCTCATCATTTCTGAAGATTGCAGGTCTTTATCAGTCCTGGTTCTAAAGTTATACGTTTTAACGATTAAGGTCAGGGTCACTGGAGTCCCTTGACCTTGACACTAGGTTGTCGGTCCCATCATCCATTCATTTCTAAAGATCCAGATCCCTATCAGTCCCGGTTCTGAAGTTACATCAGTTTGTTCAAGATAGGAGGTCAAGGTCACTGGAGTCACTTCATCTTGATACTAGTTGTTGTCACAATATCCCTTTAACATATCTGATAATTCCATGTCTCTATCGGTCCTGGTTCTATAGTAATATGAGCTTTTTATGACCAAGGTTAAGGTCACTGGAGTCACTTGACCTTGATACTCTTTTGTAGATCCCATCATCCTTCCATCATTTTTGAAGATCAAATGTCTCTATCTGGTTCTGAAGTTTTGTGTTCCAAGGTCAGAGGTCAAAGTCACTGAAGTCAATGGACTTCAACACTAGTTTGTAGGTCCTATCATCCCCTTATCATTTCTGAATATTCCATGTCACTAGTGGAATTCCCAGTTACAAAGTTATACCAGTTTTTATGGTTCATGGTCAGGTCAAGGTTACTGGAGTCCCTTGACCTTGATACTAGTTTAGAGGCCCTGCCATTCTCTTCTCATTTCCAAAAATCCCAGGACTCTATCATATTTATCAATTTTCACACACACACCCTCCTAGAATCCATGTTGGACCCTGCCCCAATTTGAACCCCCCCCCCAAATGTAACCTAATCCCTCCAACAAAAACATTTCTGTACAACTAGATATATTGACTATCATATCCTTAAATATCTAATACTTTCATCTACAGGTTATAGAGGACGGTTGTTGCGGAAAGTTTTATGCATGACAAAGAAACAGTGGCGAATTAAAAGATCCTACGTCTGTAAGATTTAGTCTCAATGAGTTGACCAGGAAATATTGTAAAATTTCTTAGTCTCAAAGAATAGAAAGTGAGATATTATTGTAAAATTTCTTAATCTCAATGAGTATAAAGTGAGATATCAGAGTAAAATTTCTTAGTCCCAATTCTACCATTATGAGCGGTATAGGAATTCTACCATTTTGAGTGGTGTTTTCTATGGGAATTGTACCATTACCTTTAAATTCTACAAAAATCTTCTGAAATAATCTGAAGTTATGCCATAGAAAATGATATCAGTTTTAAAATATTAAATATTCCAAGTCCCATAACTCTGCAAAGACAAAGCCAATAAATACTCTACCTAATCCAAGAATTACTTGTCAAATTTATGAAAATCTTCCCCAGGAAACTTGAGTCATTGCATGTGATAATAAGTGATGACTGAAGGACAGAGTGATTACTGTAGGTAACGGTGGAGCCATAATGAGTGCACTGCGATATATTGTAAAATTAGTAAGTCTCCAGGAATGGAATGTGATGTGTCAGTGTCATACTAATTAGTCTCAATGAGTGGAGTATATGTCAAGTGTCAAATTAAGTAAAAGGCAAGATATCAATATAAAAATAATTCTTCTCAAGAGTGGAATGTGAGATATCAGTATAAAAATAATTATCCTCAGAGTGGAATGCGAGATATCAGTATAAAAATAATTATCCTCAGAGTGGAATGTGAGATATCAGTATAAAAATAATTATCCTCAGAGTGGAATGTGAGATATCAGTATAAAAATAACTTTTTTTCAGAGTGGAATGCGAGATATCAATGTAAAAATAATTTTTCTCACAGTGGAATGCGAGATATTAGTGTAAGTGATGCAACAAACAGCTTGAAGAAATTATATCTAATGAACAAAATGTTTCATAATTATAATTTTGGCAAATAAACATGTACCTTGCAAATATTACTTTCAGTCTTGATCAACATATAGATAATGTCAACTAACTTGAGTACATTCACACACAAATGAAAACCAATCATTTCTATACTCTATGAACAAGATCTGTGTTCATTATCAGATTACAGAAGATCAGAGGAGTTATTGTTCTTGGATTTACTGATTACACTTACTGAAATGATGGTGGTCGACTGTCTCCTATGCCTCCAACTCTCTCCGGTGGAACGTGAACATCACCCGTACCAGAATCGGTACACTGTGATTGAGTATCAGATGTGCTGTTCTCCGCGGGAACCAACTACAATATCAGTACTTCCATTATACCAACAGATTTACAAATCAGAGTCAATGTATCAAACCCACTAAAGCCTTGCTGAAATTTTCATCAAGATTTATAGCCCTCTTCAACACCATGACAATAAGCTCTTCAGCTTCCCATAAAACACGTCTTGGAAATTTTGAAATGTTATATGCAGAAATCCTATTACATAACTTTAAGTGTTTCTCATCTGTCAGCTTGAGATATTTCCCTTGGCTGAATAGAACAGATTTTTTCTGACATGATCAACAACAAATGTTTTAGTAAGTTCTTACCCAAGACACAACACGTCCATTGAAACATGGCAACCTAGCTTCATCATCAATTATTTCTTCCTTTACAACCCTGTAATGTACAAGAAACAGCAATGTACAATCACCAACATTTTCATTATTTTATTTTTAATAAAGTTTATAAGACAATAGGCAAAAAGTTATAATGAGAATCTAGCATTTTAAAGGTAAATCACAACTATGAATACTTTCCATAAATCATACAGTATACATTGCAGATTTTAAATTAATTAAATTAAATTAAATTAAGTAAATTAGTACTTCAATTTTTGGATCGATCAGTTGTCATAACTGATGTAAACAAACAATATTAGTTTTAAAACATGTACATATAACATCATGTGCATGATTATGGAAGGCATTTATACAATGAATATTAGTTCTGTTCAGCCTGATTCTCAAAGTTGCAACTTATTCAACTCTTGCCACAAAGAGTTTGGTAAAGTGTCACATTATGTTATTGCCTCTAACTGTTACAGGGTGCTAACAAATTTTCACTGTGTATAGTAACAATGCTGTCCTGACCAGTTGTAGTAGCCTGGCGGTTAGAACGCTAGCTTTGGAGATCCAGGTACGATTCATGACAGAGACACAGCGTAACTGGGAGGCCCCAGTAGGATTTTTGACAGAGACGCAGCGTAACTGGGAGGCCCCAGTAGGATTTTTGACTGAGATGCAGCATAACTGGGAGGCCCTGATACGATTCTCAACAGAGACGCGTCGTAACTTGGAGGTACCAGTATGATATTTTACAGAGACACAGCGTTAACTAGGAGGCACCAGTACGATTTTTGACAAGTGGAGCCACATCAAACCTGCAATGTTTAATATGAGCAGGAACTGCTTCTTCACCAAGTGCCTAGCATTGGACATGAAAATCACAGGTCTTTCAAACATGACCTTAAAAATGGAGCTCCCACAGCAAGATAGGTGTTGGCATTATATATAGTTTTTCTTTAAAAAAGCTAAAAGTTTTCACACTACATTTATCTACAATAATAGCAAACAAGTTCTACAACTTATAACATGTTTCTCATCAGTTTAAATAAGGCACAAAGAAGTCTTTGATGTGGGAAGAAGTGAGAATGCCCGGAGGAAATAATGTCTTAGTGGCTGACCATGTCACCCTCTCACATACAACAATTGCTGATCCCAGCGATTGAATTTGTATCACTGCAATGAAAAGCAAGTGTGTGAACCATGCTACCCACACACCATGATTTAAAAACAAAAAAAAAGAAGCCCTGTGACTGTAAACACCATACATGGACCAAAAATTGTGGCACTTCGCCTAAAAGACGTTGATGTCTCCACATAGTGAAAAATCTTTAAAGGGACATAAACAACATAATTCACTTCTTGTCCCTGCTAATAGACTTTTTAATAAAATGTTTAACTAACATAGCTCTTTAAACAATCAACATGTGAATCATATTTATTAAATGATAAATCCTATGCAACGATTAAGACATAACATTCATTAACCCACTCCCATTTTGGGGAATTGTTTCTTTCAGTCAGATGTTCTACCATAATTTTGACAAGCCTCATCCTGATGTTCAGCTGCTTCTGTGAAACATTAGCATAATCCTAACAAGAGTTACCTCTTTTTAGCAACAAGAGTTTTAAAAGTAGAGGAATTTTTCACAAGTTATTTCACAAAATAACACCATCTGTTAATTTGTCAAACAAAATATTAAAAATACTGCT
This sequence comes from Ostrea denselamellosa, assembly GCA_024699665.1. Taxonomy (NCBI): domain Eukaryota; kingdom Metazoa; phylum Mollusca; class Bivalvia; order Ostreida; family Ostreidae; genus Ostrea; species Ostrea denselamellosa. The sequence goes on from JAMZEH010000039.1 coordinate 1,853,558, forward strand.
TAACATCCCGCTCGAGAATCTTTCACTCATATGGAACAAAAACAGGTCAACCAGCGAAACCATTTTGTCTTTGTATCCATCTACATATCTGTTTTTATGTCTATCAGTCAGCAATTTTCTTCCAATTTGTTTAAATAAATTAAAGTAACTTTCTAGAAAACAACTTTAGATCAAGTTGATAATTTCTGTTTCAGTCAAGAGTTACGGCCCTTTGCATGAAGTTTCACTAGGGGGAGTGGCAGATTGCATTGCTTGATGTATTGAAGAAGTTTGAAACAAATATTATAAATGGTTACTTCACACCTGCCACAATTTGTTAGCAAGTAAATTTCCTCTGGCAGCAGGGCACTAGTTATACATTAACTTTCAAAACTTCAATATACAGTAGTTAGCTACATCTTTGTCTAGTGCATGTCATTTTTATTTTTTAATTAAAAAAAAAATAAAAATATGAGGCTTTGCCTGGCAGTGCTCATAGTTTGGAGTTACTTATTAACATGTCAGACCAAACATTTCATTTTGCAATACACTTGCATCAACCTAAAGGATCAAGGTCACATCAAATTGAAAGTAGAACAAAACAAAGGACAGAGGGGATATACACATTGGCAAATTAAATGGTATAAAAGAGAACTTGAACTTCAATTATAAATGCTGATTACCATAATGAAATTCAACTTCTACAAGAATGATTTATTTTATTCAAATCAGATATATAAATATAATTATGATAATGACTGTTTATTTTTAGAATTTCTGAAATCTGTGGATTGTAAAATACCATTATGCACTCAAATTCAGAATTCCATTTCTCATCTTTGACAGTATCACATGGTTCCATTCATTTACAAACTTTTGTTTCTATCATCAAATCATTTACATGGTACCACATTTTCTCAACAGTGAATTAATGATATACATTAAGCCCTCAAAAATTTTTAAAACATGGTCTGAGCAGTAGAACAAAAATAGTGTGTCTCTGTGATCTGATTCCATGCATCAAGTCAGAAATTGTGCATTAAGATCTGGAGGGGGTACATTAAACTGAAGAACCTCCACACAATATAAAATGTCTACTAAAGAGGCATACCATCTAGATAATTTTTGTTAAAGTAGTATGTTCAGTATACCACAATAGTTAATCATGTTTGTCAAGGAATGGATTCCAACTATGCAGTCAGCAATCAGTAGCACAAATTACTTACTACTAATTACTTAATAAAAAAAAAGGGTCTTACCAAAATGCCATAATTTTGTCATAAACAAAGTGAAAATTGATTTATTTCAAAAATATAAAAAGCAACTCTTTACTTAAGGTTCAACTGAATATATATACAAACAAGAATCTATGCTGAAAGGGAAAAAAAAACACTTTCAAGCGAACTTATTAATAAAATAATAATTATTTCTTGTACCCGATTTAAGTTAAGAATCATTAAACATGTTTCTGTTGGGTGATGGGGTGGAGCATTACGATAAATCCTGCACATTTTTGGATAACCCCATAGGCTTATATGTAATGACATTTCCCTGCTTTATGATCTGCATGTATTTTAAATTCAGACAGGTCAAGTATTACATATAATTATTACATGCATGTCATGGACTTTAAGATCCTCCTTAAACATCTGCAAACATTTTAAATTGAGCACTTTCCTCTCCATAATATAGATACTTAGAATGTTCACTTCTCACAACAAAACATAGATATGTGTGAACAAATGCCATCTTCATGCAACATGTATTAACTTGAAGATCTAGTTGACATTGTTTTTTGTATCTACTTAAATGGTCAAATCGTCATCTTCATGCACTATAAATCGTTACACAACAACTTGCATGCATCATCACAATAAAACTCACCCAAAATCATCATCCACACTTTTGAAAAAGAATTTATAATTCGGACGATTCAAAGCATTCTTGAAATCACCTAACGTAACTCTATCGGCTGGTATTGGAAGCTTAATGAGATATGGAGTATCTTCATCGTCAATGTAGTATATAATTTTTGTTTCTTCCATCCCGAAGGAAGGAGAAATCAAAGGATGAAACCACAATGACTGTTTACAATTAAAACCAAGATGGCTGCCCCGTTGATCTGAAATAAGAGAGTGGGATGGGGAATTAATCTCATTTCCGAAAACCGTCTAGACGGAAATATTCAGTCTATACTATTGAAAAACTAAATATAACAACTCAAAAATATAAGTTTATTGTAATGTTAATAAAATAGAATTGTATATGTTGATTATTTTAAAAAAACATTGAAATTTATTTAAATGTCATTTTCGACAATTTCCATTCGTGCTTCGTTTAAAAGTGTGATGACAAATAGGCATCTGCACTAAGCTTGTAATCTTTTCTCTGTCATTAAACTGAAAGTCTAATGGGATTACATTTAAACAAACATTTTCATTTTCACTCATTACATGTACGTATCACTTTGAAGCAGATCTTAAATAGTCAAGAATGTTAATCTTGCTTAACAAGGGTGTGTGTGAAGTAAAGTCAACGTCAATAAACAAAATTAAAATATTTAAATTGTTTCCTCCCTTCAAAAATATAATATAAGAATAATTTTGGGGTCATTTGAAATATGATTGAAATGAATTTCATTTAATTAAAATAATTAGATTCATTTATACACTGATTTTATAATTTGCTGCTGATAGGAAAATCTACTTCCGGTACATTTTTCCCATATCAATAATGGGAAATTGTCAGACTTTGTCTCGTAAAAACTTTTCTCTATGATAAGACTAACGAATCACTACAGTAGTCAGGTAATTGTCATGTATAATAATACTTTTGTACTTTTCATGCCAGTATTTTAACAAAGGTTGATCTATGAGGGGATCTGTAAGTAAAGTTGGCACGTTGAAGACCATTCTATGAAATGTTCAACACAACTCTCAATGGAGCTTGATATTTTCTGAAACAATAGGAATGATATCTAAATATTTCCATTAGCGCGTTGTTGTTTAGTGAATTGTTTATAACACATCCAGGTAAGGATGACCAAGGTACACGTGTAATCATATGGTTAAGTGTTTTCTACATATTTGTACTAGATCTACAGTTTTTCAGATTTACGGAGATTAGGGTTCTCAGAAATCTCCAATTGAATAATTTGTTGGTAGGTGATTGCTCATCAAATGTTTTCAAAGAAGATTATCAACTTCATCTCGCTTCTAAATTTCAGTGATACTGTTTCTATGGTTTTACAGGTAACATGGAGGTGGGGTTAAGAGTTGTAAGAGGCCCAGATTGGAAATGGGGAAACCAGGATGATGGGGAGGGGCATGTGGGCACTGTGGTGGAAATTGGAAAGCCAGGGAGCTCAACATCGCCAGATAAAACTGTAGTAGTGCAATGGGACTCTGGATCAAGGACAAACTATCGAGTCGGCTATCAGGGGGCATACGACCTTCGTGTGTTAGACAATGCACCAATAGGTATTGAAATACTACCTGTATCATATACATGTATTACCTGTAAATTATATTATTTTTCACAAGGCACTAAACCTTTTTATGAACAATAGCAATAGAATTTTCAGAAGTAATCAGTAGTAGTATTTGCTAGAGGAATTTCTTGATTTGCAATTTTTTATTATTTTATTTTTTATTTTTTTTTTGCTGTTGTTAGGTGTCAAGCATCAAAACATAATTTGTGATGCCTGTAAAAAACAAGGGATTCAAGGCATGAGATGGAAGTGCACAAAGTGTCATGACTTTGATCTCTGCACAGCATGCTATATGGCAGACAAACATGATCCAGGGCATGCGTTTCTAAGAATAGAAAATTCTTCCTCCAGAGGGTGAGTAATTCTCCCAAAACAATTATAATTTAAGTGAAATGTTGACATCTGTACAGCTGTCTAGGACAGCAAAATCTTAAAATCTCAGATCACTGGCTGTAGTAGACTTGTCATGACTGTGTTTTTCTTCTTTAAAAAAAGGGGGGAGGGGGGCTAAAACAGTGAATCTGCTGTCAGTTTCGTTTTAATTGCACTAAAGAGTTGCCTCTGGCACAGAATTTAATATGGTAGGGTGCACTGACTTGTTCAGAAACCTCTGCTTTAATGATTGTATATAATTTAAATTGTATTACTGCAATTTTTGTATGGTTTGAACTCTATATATTCATGGACTTTCAGTTGATTATATAAATTTGGATCCAATTTGTAGTGAAAAAATGCCAAAGAGGAAAGACAGTCAAAATAGTACCAGAGTTCAGTCCTTTGGTATGTTTGCTGGTGCTAAGGTCATTAGAGGGCCTGACTGGGACTGGGGGAATCAGGATGGTAAGTACTGAATACGTCACTAGCTGTTGGTCTCAGTACAGAGTTGTCATTCTATATTACACTACGACATCAAAGATTTAGTACAGAGGTGTTGATGAAGTGGTAAACTTTGAAATTTCATGTATGGCAAAAAAATCTTCACATTATGAAGCAGATTTCTGTATTGATAAAAAAAATAAAAAATAATAAGAATAATAATAATCTTGATAAAAAATGAATATGAAATAAAAATTTGGTACTTGTACCCATTTTCATGTTTACAGTTTTGGCGAGCCTGCATTCAAGAACATAAGTAGTTATGGCAGATGATTAGTTACAAGATGTCAGGGTTACATATAAGTGTGAGATCTCAAGATTAGGCCTTGAGGTGTTTGATATTCATGTATAAAGTTTATCAGTCTCATGTTTAGTAGACAGATATGTAAGATTTAGATATCTCACAATTACTATTAGTCACAAGGTGTCAGAGCTCAACACAGTCGCCGGATAGCTGAAAAATTGCTCAGGCGACTATAAATAAAAAACAAACAAACAAACAAATCAGAGCTCAACACTAACTTATTTATTTAAAAAGAACTGGATCAGTTTGACCAAAAGCTCAAAATAGTACTAAACCTGACCACAACATCACTAAAGCTGACCTCAACATCACTAGAACTGACCTCAACATCACTAGACCTGACCTCAACATCACTAAAGCTGACCTCAACATCACTAGACCTGAACTCAACATCACTAAATCTGACCTCAACATCACTAGACCTGACCTCAACATCACTAGACCTGAACTCAACATCACTAAATCTGACCTCAACATCACCAAGCCTGACCTCAACGTCACTAGATCTGACCTCAACATCACTAGACCTGACCTCTTTATATTACATGTATTTCTCTATCTCTTTGTATCATAAATAATGTACTGTGTATTGAATAATTATTTTGAAAATTATTCTGTTGTCAGAATGGTAAGAGTACATGTATCTCTAGAGAAAGAAATTGACAAAATTTTCAGTATAAAACACGTCTATAAAATGAAAATGACATATGTTGTATTCATTCTGATTGTTGCATGTATTCTTTTTCATTCCTTTATTCATCTAAGATTACAAAAAATAGCATAAAACTAGTCTTCATTATGATACTGCATTAAAACTGCTCTTTTACATCCCTTTATCTCCCCTTTTATGTCCCTTTATCTCCCCTTTTGCCAGAGAAATCAAACTTTGGTCCAAAGTCGAATAGCGACATTGTCAGTGTAAACAAATCAACATCAAAAATTGTAAAGCCTAAAATATTGTGATATAATATCAGTATATTATCTATCAATTTCATTATATTTGATTGGAAATGAAGCCAATATTTGTTTACTTAAAATAAACCAAACAGCAGTTTTTCTTTCATCATCAGAAATCCACACAACTCCAGGTGATTTTTTTCTTGGTGTGGCTGGAGATAGCGACAGTGACTATATGTTACTAACAATGTTGTTGTAAAAAAAAAAAAACGACTTTCAATAAGCCATTAGAGAGCATTAAAGGAAAGATAAGTCTGAGTAGAACGTCTGTATAAAACAATACAGAGTAATTACTGGAGAAATTTCAATTATTTTAGCTTTATAGTTAAAGGTGATGTTTTTATGCAAGTTGGGCTACCCTTACACAAAATAACTTAGACTGGACAAAGCCTTTACTAGTCAGAGTCAGTGGGACGTGCCTTAGTGGCGAGCCCTGGGTGTCAGATTTTAGATATCTCAGTAATAGTAGAGGTGTTAGATATGCATTATATATATATTATATGTGTGTGTGTGTGTGTGTGTGTGTGTGTGTGTGTGTGTGTGTGTGTGTGCGTGTGTGTGCGTGTGTGTGTGTGTATCACATTTTATATATATAGTTTAAATATCTCATGATTAACCATGAGGTATCAGATGTACATTTAAGAAATTTTCATGAACTACAATGCTTTCTGCATGCTAATGCACTTCCTAACCTAAAACGTATGCTGGTTTTAAGTGTTGCAGTTCATACCCTCATGCTTTTATGTATTTTCAAAATGAAATTTATTTTCATGCCCCATGTGAATCAAAGCGACTGCAGTGAATTTTATTGCAGCCAAGATCTTGTTGTGTTTGTATAGCAGACTAGATCTTGCAATAATTTTTAATGCAGACTAGATCTCGCTGTGATTTTTAATGCAGTCAAGTTTTAATGCAAGCTAGATCTTGTGGAGCTCTTCAGCCAAGTGACCATTATTCGTCTTGTCCTATTCTACATGTAATATCTTCATATGAGTGATAAATATGCTAAATAATGGGACAAAATGGGTTGTTGTTTTTTTTTTTAGGTGGAGAAGGAAAGATAGGCAAGACAACAGACATTCGAGGATGGGACTCGGAATCTGGACGGAGTGTTGCCCATGTGACGTGGCAATCTGGGTCAACCAATGTATACAGAGTGGGACATAAGGGGAAGGTGGACCTTAAATACATCACCGCAGCTCCGGGCTGGACCTACTATAAGGAGCACCTACCTGTGTTAGGTAAGCTGAATTGCTTGTAAGACATGAAGTGAAAGTACACTGTAAATGAACTGACTGTTACAGAGTTTTGTTGTGTTTTGAGGGGGGGGGGGGGGGACGGGGGGGTATCAGCATGTATTAATTGTTTTTATTTTGTTTTGGACTCAGTATGTTCCAATATGTATTTTATGGACAGAATTTTGTAATTCTAATGCATGAACATTTTAAAATTTTTATTTTTTTTTCAGGTGAATTTCCAGAACTTGTTGCACAAGGTGGCATTCCCTCAGTTCAGTTCAAAGTTGGTGATAAAGTGCGTGTGGACTTGGATGCAGACATTCTGAAGTGTATGCAGGAAGGGCATGGCGGATGGAACCCACGTATGGCCGAGGTATAAGTCTAGAAGTGTGTCAAAGTTGCCATGTATGTAACCTGTATGATAAACACTGTCAGAAGTACGTGTATCATGGTAAATTTTCCTGATATTTTTGGGGTGAAATTCAAATTTTTGTTTCAGTACATTGGAAAGGTTGGCACAGTCCATAGGATTACGGAGCGGGGGGACGTGAGAGTGCAGTATGAAGGATGTTCTAATCGATGGACGTTTCATCCTGGGGCACTCACAAAGGTCAGGCTCTTTGATAGAAATCAGTGTCAAAGCAGACATTAAACATACATATGTCAAACTGTTAGAGCAAAAGTTTCATTGAATGATGAGGATGTTGTTGTTGAACAGGTTCATGTGTTTGCGGTCAACGACTGTGTGAAAATATCCGATAATATACATCAAGTGAAAGAATTTCAGAAAAGTCATGGAGAATGGACAGAGAACATGAAAACGGTAGGTGATTGACTTGCATATATGAATGACAGCTAGATACACAAAAAGTGGAAAGGGATGGGAGCTAGGTGTACAGGGGTGACTGATCTATGAATGGGAGCTAGATACATAGTTGTGCCAGAATAGTTATGTATCCTTTAAGCAACCTATTCTACAATGTTGTTAATATTATATTTTTCCTTTTTCTTCTGAATTCTAGAATTCTGTACTTTTGGATAGCTGATTTTGTTCCGCTAATATTGTACAGTTTGAAATGTTCTTCTTGATATTACAGACTTTAGTAATACTTGTAGTTCTGGACAGCTGTTTTTGGTTTTTTTTTTCAAGTAAATAAACGTTCTTCTTGATATTACAGACTTTAGTAATACTTGTAGTTCTGGACAGCTGATTTTTTTTTTTCAAGTAAATAAACGTTCTTCTTGATATTACAGACCTTAGGCAGAGTGGGACGAGTGTTAAAGGTGTACACTGATGGTGATCTGCGGGTCGCAGTAGCCAATCAGACCTGGACGTTTAACCCAGCGTGTTGTTCAATCGTTCCGTCAATAGAACCCGACATCAACAACACCAACGGTGGACACGATCAGCATGACCACTCCAGTAAGCTAAAACTTTCAAGACTTTCAATAGGGAATAAATATCTTCTCATTTCTTATTTGCAACTGTTAATGCCGATTGAATGGTTGGAAACTGAGTTTTATTGGTAACATGTTTTGCAGAGCCTGTAAAATGGTTTGTGACCTTTAAATGGGCAATTAATGATCAAAAATAATGAAATAGAAGATAGGTATCGCCTTCCTAATGCAACTTTACTTGTTTCTTGATGTTTACATCCTGTTTTGTTGAGTTTTCCTTTTATGTAGTATGAAAAAGGTCACAAAATGTTTACACTTGATGTTATGTTTTTGCAGTGTTGAATTGTGATGTCACAATTTAAAGCTTTCTGTTTTGTTTAACTGTCACAAACCTCAGTACATTAGTCAAGCAATATGCAGATTAAAAAACATTAGAATAGGTAAATGTTTTTGCCTGGTAAGAGGTCTTCTAATGATGTTATTAAACAGATGATCCAGTTGAGTGTATCCTGATTTTAGAATCTCACACATCTCTGATGCGAAACAAACAATCTCTATTAGTTTTGTACATTGCACATGTGGAGAATTCATTGCTTTATTATTTGTAGCAACACTTTCGGATTTACTGGAGCAATTGATGGACATTAGAGCAGATACAACTGGTCCTGAAAGACTTGTCAGAGAGGCAGCCCAAGGTCACTCAGAGGCTGTGAAGGACATTGTCACAAAACACCCAGATAAGGTATTCAATTCAGTACAGCCTAAGGTCACTCAGAGGCATGGAAAATATTATTACTAAACACCCTGTTATAGTAAAGTGATTGTAATTGATATAATACAGCCCAAGGTCACTTTGAGGCTGTGAAAGAGATTGTCACAAAACTCCTGTTTAAGATAATGGTGGTCGTCAATACAAAAACAGCCAAAGGTCACTCAGAGGCTGTGAAGGACATTGTTACTAAACACCTGGATTAGGTAAAGTGATTGTTATCAGTACAATGTTATTAATAATTTGATAGATTTTTATGTTTACAGTTTGACAGAGTAATTAGATAGAGTTTTATTTACAAGTTGACATAGAGTAATTAGATAGAATTTTGTTTACAGGTTGACATAGAGTAATTAGATAGAATTTTGTTTACAGGTTGACATAGAGTAATTAGACAGGATTTTGTTTACAGGTTGACATAGAGTAATTAGACAGGATTTTGTTTACAGGTTGACATAGATTAATTAGACAGGATTTTGTTTACAGGTTGACATAGAGTAATTAGACAGGATTTTGTTTACAGGTTGACATAGAGTAATTAGACAGGATTTTGTTTACAGGTTGACCAGAAGAGTTCTGGAAAGTCAGCTCTACAAGTAGCCAGCCATCAAGGTCACAAGGAGATTGTCCAGATTCTGCTCGCTCACAATGCTAAACTCGGCGTACAGGATGAGGATGGGGACTCGGCTCTCCATTACTCAGCTTTTGGGTAAGTCTGTACCCAGAATTCCCTGTTCTTTATTTTAATAACATTGACTTCCAGATTAGATTAACTCAAACTTTTGAGTTTGGAAGTACTCAGAATTCAATGTATTCAGTCTCACATGATCTGATACTGAGGCTATGTTGCCAAGAAATTGGTTGTTGTCAGTTTTATTTTCCTGAAACTTTAAATCATTATTTGACATCATCTACTACACGTATGTAGGTCAGTAAAAAAAAAAAAGATAAAAAAGAATGGCTCTTTTAATTAGAAAGTACTCCTGAATTTTCACAATTCCAAAAGTTGTTTTTCCATTCCATGGTGCAGTCTTCAAACTGTTATTCATTCACAAGAAAGTAGCTGAAACAATACAGGGTGTATCTAAGGTAGGGTCCATGATGATGTTCTCTTAAACCATTCAGACCAGTGAATTTCTCGGTTTGTAGAGAAGCCAATCTGATTTTCAGCTGAAGGATATTTCTTAAATCTTCATTTCCAAGGAGTATAAAACCAGTAATACATATAGTTCTTTATTTAAAAGATTTACTTTCCAATCGCAGTTAAATTTAAATTTTTATTCCCAGATTTTAACTTCTCAGAATTTAAACGGGGACACTATATTGCCGCCCCACCACCCAAAAAATGTGGTTTGGATTTTGGGTTCAAATGTCAAGGTTAAAGTAGGTTGGTAATTGGTTCAAGCATGTTGAGGACATCAAATGAAGCATATTGCCATGGTGATTGTGAAATGTGTTGATTTTGTCAGTTAACTTCTTGGCTGTGTATTTTATGTTGGAAAGGAAGTACGTTGTTATGGTAAACTGGATACCTAATTCAGTTTGTTTAATTCTTGCAAGAAAAGTAATCATTAATATCTTGAGTGCAAATTATCGATAATTTGAAATTTATTTTCTTTTCTTTACCAGAAACCAACCAGAAGTAATGGAATTGCTACTCAAGAAAGGTGCTCAGATAAATGCATTGAACAATGGTGGATGTAGTACATTGCATGTAGCAGTCAACAAACAGCATGCCGAGTGTGTCCGAATCTTGCTCAAATACAAGTGTAATGTTAATATACAGGTAAATAGGAATACAGGTGTAATGTTTACATACAGGTAAATAGAAATACAGGTGTAATGTTTATATACAGGTAAATAGGAATACAGGTGTAATGTTTACATACAGGTAAATAGGAATACAGGTGTAATGTTTACATACAGGTAAATAGGAATACAGGTGTAATGTTTACATTCAGGTAAATAGGAATACAGGTGTAATGTTTACATACAGGTAAATAGGAATACAGGTGTAATGTTTACATACAGGTAAATAGAAATACAGGTGTAATGTTTACATACAGGTAAATAGGAATACAGGTGTAATGTTTATATACAGGTAAATAGATGTACAGGTGTAATGTTTACATACAGGTAAATAGGAATACAGGTGTAATGTTTACATACAGGTAAATAGGAATACAGGTGTAATGTTTACATTCAAGTAAATAAGAATACAAGTGTAATGTTTACATTCAGGTAAATAAGAATACAGGTGTAATGTTTACATTCAGGTAAATAAGAATACAGGTGTAATGTTTACATATAGGTAAATAGAAATACAAATGTAATGTTGGTATACAGGTAAATAGAATTTTCTGAAGTCAGATATGCAGATATTAACATTAGCTCTGAAAAGATGATTATCTGACTGAATACAGTGAAACTTCTCCAAGTTGGCCCCTCAGAAAACCAGCCCTTCCTGAATATTGTCCGATTTTTAAAGTCCCTGCAGAAATCTTAACATTTGTTTAGGAAGAAACCCTTACATTATCTGCCACCCCTATAGACCTGACATCGGCCACTTTTTATAGAACATTTGTTAACAAACATGTATAATTTCCCCTCATAATACTGGCCACCTTTTGAGGATTCAAAAATGTGGCCAGGTGTGAAAAATGAGAGTCTGGCTGACTGGCCAGGTAATTATTGGCCTATACAGGGGAGGTGTGTAAAAATAATTGGCCTCTCTAATTCCTTGGTTTACCTGTGATGTAAACAATGTTAGTGACCCCTGCCAATTAAGGTATTCCTTGCAAATTCTATAGAAAAGTTAATAAAAAGATGAAGATTTGAATGAAAATAGGCCTATCAAGCACCATACTACCTTATGGATATAAGCTGCAGGAAATTAAAAAAAAACCAAGAATGATAATTATGGTTATTACAATATGAATAATTTTCTTAGTTTCCAAAGACTTAAAATTTGAAACAGATATTGACAATACTATTCTGTATTTACTACAGTACTTACTAAAATGTTAAAACAAATTTGTCATCAAGAACACAAGTGATGAATGTAAACAGAGTTTTTATAGGTAAGGGGGAATTTTCAATTTAGATATACAGCGTTTCAGTGAGATTTGTTTGTTTGATTGTTTAGAGCTGCCTGAGCAATTTTTCAGCCATCTGGCAGAGAATTTTTTTTTTTTAATGTATGTACAAGAAAGACACATATACACATAAACTCATAATAGATGTGTACTTATACAATGACAAAAAATGAAATATGTGTACCTAGATACAGTAAAACACAGTTACAGTGAACACACTTATAATGAATTCACACTTACAGTAAAACACAGTTACAGTGAATACACTTATAATGAATTCACACTTACAGTAAAACACAGTTACAGTGAATACACTTATAATGAATTCACACTTATAATGAATTCATACTTATAATGAATTCACACTTACAGTAAAACACAGTTACAGTGAGCACGCTTATAATGAATTCACACTTATAATGAATTCATACTTATAATGAATTCACACTTACAGTAAAACACAGTTACAGTGAACTCACTTATAATGAATTCACACTTATAATGAATTCACACTTACAGTAAAACACAGTTACAGTGAGCACGCTTATAATGAATTCACACTTACAGTAAAACACAGTTACAGTGAACACACTTATAATGAATTCACACTTACAGTAAAACACAGTTACAGTGAACACACTTATAATGAATTCACACTTATAATGAATTCATACTTATAATGAATTCACACTTACAGTAAAACACAGTTACAGTGAGCACGCTTATAATGAATTCACACTTACAGTAAAACACAGTTACAGTGAACACACTTATAATGAATTCACACTTACAGTAAAATACAGTTACAGCAAACACACTTATAATGAATTCACACTTACTGTAAAACACAGTTACAATGAACACACTTATAATGAATTCACACTTACAGTAAAACACAGTTACAGTGAACACACTTATAATGAATTCACACTTACAGTAAAACACAGTTACAGTGAACACACTTATAATGAATTCACACTTACAGTCAAACATGGTTACAGTGAATACACTTATAATGAATTCATACTTACAGTAAAACACAGTTACAGTGAACACACTTATAATGAATTCATATTTACAGTGGAGTGATTTTCATTCCCTGTAGTTTTAGAACATATTATGAAGTGATTGGTTATAATAAGTTATGTGTAAAATGAATCTAAATTGTTCAGCCCAGCAATGTGTTATATAATAAGTTGTTTTTACTGTATATCACAATAAAGACTGCCAGTGAGAGGTAATCAAATAAAAATGATGCTGGCGGTAATGAAGCAGAAAATCCAGCTGTTAATATTAGATTAAAAATATCTAAATATCCAAAATGACTTCACAATGTGACAATGCTGTAGCTAAAGTTGTAGAGTTCTCTTTCCGAATGCTTTACACAGCTCGATAAGTCACTGTAGTCTCATTGTTTTGGAAGGTGTAGACAAATGACAAACATATTTTTATATGTAACATGCTTTTGATTTAAATGTAAACTTGATTTACATTTAAAGAGATTTCTTATTTTATGAAGATGCGTGTAGAGTAGGGAATTGTTTGTACAGAGTTGAACGCCTCGGGTGTTAGCCTAGTGCATGAAAATGATAGAACTGATTTTATGAGTAGAGTAAGTGTTTTATAAATTTGTTGACTTAAGAATATGTAGCATTAAGGCTTGTAGTACAGAAAGGGCAGTGTTAATTTTAGTCTTGTATTGGAAATTAGTGTTATTGGTCAAGGAAATTTAAAATTAGATATATATGAAGTGTATGCACAGAATCTTGTTCATGAGGTGTTACTACGTGATAATACGGAGATATTTATTAACTCTGTTAAATTTTAATCACAAATTTCATTTCAAAAAAAAAAAAAGAAAGAAAGAAACTGACAACAGACTGTACTGGAGTAACTGTGGATCAGTAGCTCTCTGGGAAAATGTTGGGAGAGATGGGATATTTTCCCAGAGAGCTACAGATTGCAGCTGGTTTTAGAGCTGATAGTGTTGAGGTACAGGATTCTGGTGACAGAATAATTTAGTGCTGTCAACCATGACATTTTGTGTGTTACAGGATTCGTGTGACAGACTATTTTTAGCATTGATGACCTTGACATTTTGTGTGTTACAGAATTTCTGTTACAGACTTTTTAGTGCTGTTCAAACTGATATTTTGAGGTTACAGGATTCCTGTGACAGACTATTTTTAGCATTGATGACCTTGACATTTTGTGTGTTACAGGATTTCTGTGATGGACTAATTTTAGTGTTGATAACCTTCACATCTTGTGTTTTACAGGATTCATATGGGGATACTGCTCTGCATGATGCGATTGGTAAAGAGAAGCAGGATATTATAGAGGGTCTGATTAACTTTCCAAGCATTGACTTCACACTGAAGAACAAACGAGGATTTAATGTACTACACCATGCAGCTCTGAAGGGGAACAGCTTGTAAGTTCAAAAGTACTATACTATTGTGTTCATTGGAAATGTATTTTCCTTAAGAAAGAATGACCTACCGTTGCTTTTTTTTTATTGGGGGGATGTGTGTGTGTGTGTGATTTTGCCAATTTCTGAAGAAATCACAAAATTTAAATATATTATTATACATATGCAAGCACTTCAAATAGATTTTTTAAAAAAAAGAGCTCACCAAAATTGTATCCACCAAAATTAATAGTGTACTTTATAGAACCAAATCTGCAAAATTTGTGTCCTGCCAAAAACTGGGCTACACAGCATAGCTTAATCTAGAGATTGCTTTAATGTACGATTATGAGACAGTGAGAATGTCTTTTCTTTAATATATGATTATGAGATCGTGAGAATGTCTTTTCTTTAATGTATGATTATGAGACCATGAGAGCATTTCTTTATTGCATGTTATAGTGCTACAGAGAAAATTCTGCAGAAATGTCGACAAATAGCCGACATCAAGAAGGACGATGGCTTCTCGGCCATTCATTTAGCTGCCCTGAATGGACATCGGGACGTCACATTCTCTCTTCTTACACTGGTCAGTGAATCAGTCACATGTTCTCTCTTCTTACACTGAATTATGATTATTCATTATGATTTCAAAGAAGCAAAATTGACCATCCCTAGCACTTTGTTATTTATTGTTTTTACTGAATGTCCTTTTGGGAATGCTGTGCTTTTATGTTGCAAGACTCTTGTAATAAATTATGAATTCATTTATTTGTAAATAATTTTGAAAGAATTACAAAATCTTTATCATGTAATTCCAGATAAATATATAAATATATGTACCAAGTACAAAGTAAATTTCTCCCCTGTTTTATATTCACCCATTTCACCATTTTTAGAATAAACAAATTTTAAATTGGCCAAATATATGTTCATTCATTACTTTAAAGTAGCAAAAATGATTGGATCAATTTTTAAATAACTTGACTGAATGATATAAACCTAGGCAAAGATAACACAGGCAGAAATTTACTTGTACCGGGTACTTTATGAAAAGATTTGAAGGCATTTATTCTTCAAGAAGTATTGACCTCAGTCTGCTTTTATGTAAACAGGGTCAAGCAAACATTGAGATTAGAAACAACAGACAGCAGACGCCCTTGCTTCTGGCTGTGTCTCAAGGTCACACATCCATTGTGGAGCTCCTTGTGAGTAGTGGGGCAGATCTTAAGATGGAGGATGAAGATGGGGATACAGCCTTACATCTGGCCCTTATGAGACAAAGCGTGACATCAGAGCAGGAAAACACTCCCATGTTAGACTCTGTAAGTGTAATATTGTGTCATGTTGGACTATGTGAGTGTAATATTGCATCATGTTGGGATTCTGTAAGTGTAATATTGTGTCATGTTGGACTCTGTAAGTGTAATATTGTGTCATGTTGGATTCTGTAAGTGTAATATTGTGTCATGTTGGACTCTGTAAGTGTAATATTGTGTCATGTTGGATTCTGTAAGTGTAATATTGTGTCATGTTGGACTCTGTAAGTGTAATATTGTGTCATGTTGGACTCTGTAAGTGTAATATTGTGTCATGTTGGACTCTGTAAGTGTAATATTGTGTCATGTTGGACTGATTCATCTTCAAAGTCGCATATTTCTTGTTATATCTGTTGATGTAGTAAAAATCAGCATAGTTATATTTGAATTATAAATCATAGGTCATATGCTACGTTGATATTATACTCTGTGCAGAACATCCATTTTCAACATACATGATTCTATGAACAGATTCGAGAACATCTGGAGAGTAAGGGCCTGGAGGAAATCACCTGGGGAATCCTGATGACCAGCTACCTGGCTGAGAAAGGTGCTGACCTCTATCATAAGAACCACCAAGGGAAAACACCACTAAATATTATAGGGGACCCCAAGACGGAGGAGGTGGTGCAGGAATATGCCACAGGGAAGTAAGTGTTTAATAGTAAATACACCACAGAAATATCACAGACCACTGAGGTAGATAAATGTACCATTAAAAGCAGGAAAAGAAATTTACATACTGTACTTGTCTTTCTTTTAATTCAGCTAGTGGTCGATGTCTTGGTCATCTTATTTTACTAGTTATAAGTTGACGTGTCGCTCAGAAATTTCCTTTTTTTGGGTTTGTACTAACGAGACTTTGTCTTGTATGTGCAGTGTCACTAATATTCCTTCTGTGGAGAAGGACAAGGAATGTATCGTCTGTGAAGACCAGCTGGCCAACATCAGGTTTGAGCCGTGTGGACATGTGGCAGTGTGCCAAGAATGCTGTCAAAGGATGAAGAAAATCAAACGCTGTTTTGTCTGTCGCTCCAACATCGAATCCAAGAAGATAGGTTTGTACTCTTGTAGTTCTACCATCAATTCTATATAATTCTACATAACGCAACTACCTACAGAGAGAGGCCCAAACATAAAGCTATTGGAAGCCGTCTTTAAGAATCTTTATGAAGTTTACCAAGGCTAATTTGTCCATTTATTTTGGAAGCATTCTCGTGTCATAATCACTGGGACGAAGATGTTATGCCCCAGAGATCACAGATGAGTGTGAGAAGTGTTCTTTTAGTCTTGGTCCTTTTCCTCTTTGTTTGATCTGAAACTTTAACTTGATCATAGCTTTTAACTGTACAATTCATAACTTTATACTGTGAAATCATTAAAGTTTGTGGGGCCAATGTTCATGGGTAGCCAAATATTTACTAGTTCGTGGGGATGGAATTTCGAGAATTAACGTTATTTTGAAAATATACAACATTGTACTGTAGAAGCTATCGCAAAGAATAACTGGTTCGTGGGGACATAAATTCGTTGGTAAAAAGTATCCACGAAATCCATGAACACTGAGCCCCCATGAACAATAATGATTCCACAGTATATTGGTGTAAAGAAAGAACAGTCAAAGCATTTAATATCTTATCCCAATCTGTCTTGCAAAGTAATCTCCCAGTCCTAAATTTTTTCCATATGTAAATATTGCTCTTGAATTCCTACTCTCTTAAAACTCCCAAAGTAAAATTTAAGTCCCTTTTTATATAATCCTTTGAAATTTATTCACAATATCTCGATGTGCTTATTGTTTACAACGACATTCTTCTGTCACTGATGATTTAATTACCAATACCTGCTAGGTGGCTGTACTTGTGAAACATATCTGGGGTATGTGATTGGATTAATAAGCAAGGACTCCTTGCCAGGTATCCCAACCAGGGAATATATTGGTTTGGTAGAATGGACAGCAGCTTTCATTTAACCTTGGTGAATTCACTGTGTTAGGCATTCATTATACGATGTGACTCTGATTTTGTGATGTATGTATTGCTGCGAAAAATAAAAGAAAAAAATAAATACAAATAAATGTATGATTCTTTTTCTTAGTTCAGGTGAAATAAAATTTCAAAGATTATACAGGAAAATGAAATTATAAATCAACATGATATAAGCAGTTCTATCCGATTAAAACTTTTAAAACCATTCAAACAAAAAGTCAATTTCTGAACTCAAATCTTTTGAGTCATATTGTGGTCCCAGTAGTCAATTTTGAGCCCTAGGTTTGTAAATCTCAATGTCCCCAAAGCACCACTTGAGTTGTGGTAAATTTGGCCTTAATAAATGACCATGATTGATCAGTGGCATTGCTTTGTTACTACTTTGTGATACATGGGTATCATTACAGGTGACAAGGAACTGAGTGAACCAATTGACAATATCCCGACAGATGAAGATATCACTGTATGCACAATCTGTATGGAGAGGAAAAAGGACACAGCTTTCCTGTGTGGGCACATGGTGTGCCATGTTTGTGGGGAATCCCTGCGGAACTGTCACATGTGTCGGCGAGTCATTTCCAAAAAAATCCCAATCTTCATGTAGGAAGTAGGAATATGTTTCGCATGGTTGTTTGTATAAATAGAATTACAGGCCAACTGAATACTCTGTTGAGAGTTGAGAGGTGCGCAAATAAGGCAGATGCTGCACCTTTGAATAACAAACTCTGTATTGCATTTCTCACTGTATGGGGATATTTTATAGTTCTATAGACTTGTATCAAATCTTAGCACATGTGAATTGTATTGTGTGACTGTACAACAGGATGTGAAATCCTGCTCATCTCTGTGTGGTTAATTCTAATTACATTTTTATCACATAAAAAGGCAATTAAATTTTTAATTGCAGGATTACTTTTTGTGTATCTTCATTATTATTTGAAGGGGGAGGGGGTCATCATTTGTACCTGAGTTCTGAATACCATGCCTGCATAAGTTTGAAATTAACCATCAGTTTTGTTTTGTAATTTTAATGTATTATTTTCAGGGTGTAAAATATTTTTTGACATGCAGATGTATTTTAGAACAATTTATGAGAAAGCCTGACTTTCCAATGGTAAACTAAATGTACAATCAGAACATGATATTACCACAAACAAGGATGATTCAGTTTTGATAGAGACAATTTTATGCTGTGATAGAGTTGTCTCCCTTAGTGAGACTCTCCAGGGATTCACGAAAAAGTGATAGGTGTTTCACAAACTCATGAGAGTGACTGTTCACCAACGCCACTTGTTTATTTAATGTCTATGTTGTGTTTATGAGGTGGGGTGTTTTTTATTTTGTATTTGATAGACTGAAAACAATATGTTTTCATGTAAACCATTGCTTTTGTTGATATGCAAATGTATTTTGTCACTTGATGTCATATATTTGTGTAATTTGTGTGGTGCATACATCTAGCAATCTATTTATATCAAGATCTATTTCATAGATACATATTGCTACTTTCGTGAAATCTTGAAAAGTTGAAATATACAAGGTTCAAAATGCTAAGTAATGACCTTTATCCAGTCTTTGAACAATGAACACAACTTTGATAATATTTACCAAATAAAATGTGTATATGTAGAGTGCATTAAATTTCTACCTAGAGCTTATATGATTGATAGGAAGTATGTGACATGAAGGTTACACAGTGAAAACCTGGTCATAGTAGACACTTATAATGAATTATCTTCTGTAATAAAGTGATTTTCAGATCAGATTTTGTAGATCACAGATGATACATTGGATATAACCAATTAGGCTTATTGTAAAGTGAAATAGAACATACCTGATGCTTCACTATTATAGTTTTGCTGTGGTGTTTTCAATCTATTGACAGGATTGTATTTATTGCTTTGCTTGTTTTTCTGTGACTGAAGTCTGTGAATAATTGTATTTATCATACACAGCCAGAGAAACTCTACTAATCCTGTATTTATTTATTAATTTATATATAATTGGTGGTCATACCGTTATGTTGAAGATTTTTGCTACCTCTTGTAATAGATTAAGCTTGTGATACACTGATAAACCAAAAATATTCAGAACAATGAATTATAATTCAGTGAAACAGCAAGAACAATGACCTATTTTATAAGCATGAAATATTTCCACTTTTTTTTTATTTAAATGGAGGAATTTTCTGTCTATTTAACTCTTTTTTCCCTGGTATAGTTTTTGAGTTCTTCAATTTATAATTTATATTGAAATTTCTTTTCAGTAACTTTTATTTTATTTTTTATGATTGAAAAGAACATTGGCAAACATCAGTAGACTATGAAAAACATGTTTTTATATATATTTCATGATGGAACCACAATAGTGGTACTGCATTGGTGAAACCCAAGGTTATTTTAACCAATAAAACGTGTCTTTATAGTTGGTCTTCATCTTGTGATAAGATTGAGGAAACCATCCAATGAAAGATTGCACAAACCAATCAATGGATTGATGAGATTGGAGAAAATGACCAATAAAATTGAGAGATTGAAGGAACCAACCAATGAAATGATAGATTGTACAAACCAATAAACTGATGAGATTGGAGAAACCAACCTGAAATGATAAGATAGGAGAACCAACCAAAGAAATGATAAGATTGAAGAACCAACTAATGAAATTAGTAGACTGGAGAAACCAATGCGTGTGTGTGTTTGGGGGGAGGGGAGTTCCAGCCTTGTCTTATACATTTTTGATATTGAAAAACAACATGAATCTACGTAGCAGCACACGTGTTTGAAATTGAAATCAAACTAAACAACAAAAACAAGATTACCAGAAAATTATAATTAGTGACTCAGATGTTTATGTAATACATTAAAATTCATAATGCCTGCCTCATACATCATTGAATTTTTCTGATT
The DNA here is from genome assembly GCA_024699665.1 of Ostrea denselamellosa. NCBI lineage: Eukaryota > Metazoa > Mollusca > Bivalvia > Ostreida > Ostreidae > Ostrea > Ostrea denselamellosa. The sequence goes on from JAMZEH010000039.1 coordinate 1,874,290, forward strand.
TGTTCAACATATTGAATTCTTCAGTCAGTGATAACTTCATAAAATTGTGAATTTTATTATACTAGTGTTTACAGTAGATCTAAGTCAAATCACACAACACACTATATATAATCCAGAAATAAGTATATATATAAATAAGAAACTCGTCAGAAGAAGACTGGTAACACGGGCGAAATATTTCATGAGTTTATATATATAATAAATATAACAGTGGAAGTTCTGCCTAAGAACCCTTTTGGAGTACATGTGACATCTTTGATTGAATTATTTTCTATACATTACATGTACCAGGGACTAATTTTAATCTTATTCACACACACACACATATATATATGTGTGTGTGTAAGTGTGTGTATTTATACAATAATAAAAGTCAAGAAACACAAAACTCAAATTAATTACATTTCACTGTAAGGGCTTTCGGCTTTAATGTCATTTTATAACTGTCGAATGTTGTGTTTCTTGACTTTTATTGTTGGATATATTTGCTGTATCAAATACTGAATTTTCTTTTATAAATTATATGTGTGTGTTTACATATATCCTTGTAAATCAGCTCTTGATTCTAAGGACTTTTCGTCCTTGCCAGTCCTAAAGTTGCCTAATTACAGCGGGAGTTTTCATGATTTGTTTTCTTGGCAACTGAACAATGAAGCAGAAAGGTGAGCAAATCAGAAAAGTTCCATATAACAGGATGGGAGAAAATGAAACGAACCTCCCCATCCCCCCGGAATATCCAGTCAGGTGCTCCACAAACTGAGCTTTCTTGCCACCGGCGATCAAATTTGTTTGACCGCTTCGCCTGTAAATCCTTGCGCAATCATGGAACGTATATAACTCGGGTTAAATTCTTATTGTTGTGAAGCGGCATAGCTCCACATCGAAAAGTAAGGGGAGAGGAACCACTTTGAAATTGCATTTTATATAACAATTATAAAGTACTGAAGAGAAAGGGGTTGATTTGAACTAGAGGAAGACCATTATTTAGGTACGGGGCATCGTTTTTCTTAAAAAAAAGGGGGGGGGGTGTCAGCCCGAAGGAGAAGTTGTCTTCGCAATTACAGTGTATTAAACAAACAAAAAATATTCAAAATCGTAAGGAAAAGGGGATGGGAGCAAATAATATTAAAACCAACCAAAACCCTGAAATATATTCCCCCTACTTAAAAATCGTATCGAGGGGGAGATCAGTTCAAGTTCAAACATACACTCCTACCATTTAGTACTACTTCATAAGATAAAGGGGGGGGGGGGTATCCAATAAGATATCTTACATTGCATGTCTAAATAACTAACTTTGCATGTAAACATGAAAAAATAACAATGCCTTTTTTTTTTCTTTTTTTTTCATCTTGAGAATGGGGGACACGGTCAAATGGTAAGGTGCTTGCGCATTTATTCATACATGTAGTCTGAACGTAAAATTACGTAATAAGTATATCGACGTACACGTATCAACTGATATAATTGTCTGTGCCTTAGGCGCAATCTTGAAACAACACACATGCAGCTACCTTAGTTTACTTACAAGTGAAGTTCCCTCTCCCAAACTAACCTATTAAATTGGTAATTGATTGTCCCATTTCAGGGCAACGTGCCAATTGAAATTTATTCATCTTTAAAAAAACAAAAACAAAACCGATATCAAATACACAGAACGTTAAGTTACAAAAACCAGTTTAGATGGTGGCCAAGGGACATAACTTGTTAATTTGTCTGTAACGTCATAGGCATTGTGACGCCATAATGCAAGTATTGCATTGACGTCATAATGCTTTGTGAATGTCTTGCATTGCGCTCATCACATTGATGTGGTGGATATCATCCGTGGCTTTAATCTACCGATAAATCAATTTCTAAAGGTAAGTATGTAGTTGTCGCCACACAAAATAATGGCTGTTGTACATCTCCAACGCGCATGATAAAAAAATTTCCAATCCGGATGTAATCAAAAGTAATAATGTCATATTCATTCTATTTCAGGTTACTTTATAAGTTAAGGGTAAACGTTATATGAAATGGAATTTCGAAAAGGAGGAAAATTCCATTCGGACCTACTCTATTACTCTCCACTGTACCGTATTAGGGAAAAGGACGACAGCTCCAGCAGATGCAGCACAAGTGACGGGTCGTGTTATAGTGTCAGTAGTTGTTCCCTCCAGCGTTACATGACCAGCAACTTGTCAACTTGCTCTTCATCCACATTCACGGGAAGTGACCAGCGACCTCCAGAAAATGCCAGGCCGTGCAGGCCTACTCCACGGAGCTCCTTGTGGATGGACTATTCTCAAAACACTGACAATTTTCTTTCTGCGGATAATGTTCCTTACGTACAAAACAGTCCGCCATCTAATGAAAATACCAGGGTTAAAAAGAAGGGTGCATCTGACAGAAACAGCCAGTTTCCCGCAAAAATAATTGGCGAATGTTCTGCTCCCCGTTCAAAGACTGGCGGAACTCCAAATCAGAGTTCAGATTTAAGGTTAAGAATAGTTGGTCGTAAAATATACTCATCAGAAAAAGACTGCAAAACAATAAAACGAGAGATCGCTAAACATATAGATGTAACTTCAAATTATCCTCAACAATGTAAAAGAAGTTTGCAAGTCAGACAAGACTGCCAAAAAAGGGCGTCCATACCTGTGACCACTTCCACTAAAGCTGCAAGGCTTTCTACCCAAAAAGGCGGACTAGTTCTTGGAAGGGCTGCACTGGCTCCTTTAAGTGTTGCTCCACATTCTCTCAACTCTCCAACAACTGCAAAAGTGAAACGAAAAATTCCCGATCAATTAATGATCACTGGTGTTCGAATCCAAGGACAAGAACAGATAGCTGCAACCGTAGCTCTACCGTTTGTTGACCCCAAATATGTACAAGATGAATTCAGGCAAAAGGGTTGCCCAAACAAGCATCAGTCTAAGCTTGAAAAGAAACAGCCGGTTAACAAATTCTGGAGGCCTTGAACAACATAGTCATGGCTTCATTCTTTCTTTCTTTTTTTTTTTTTCTTTTTTTTTTTTTAAGAAACGGAAGTGGAAAAGATTTTTACCAAGTTACAGTGATGCCGTGTTCGTCAGTCTGTGTACTCGTGGTTGTCTTCAGAGAAACTGGAAAAAGAGCAGTGGACCATGACAGTGGAGGGTGTTGGGGTTCAGGACTGTGTACGTTATAACATTCCACCATGCACTTCTGATTCCTCTTACATACTCTTCTTCATAAACCAGTCCACGAACAAAACTCTCTGTAAGGGCCATAAAAATAATAAATAAAATATATATATTTGTGAACCTAGCGATCGCCGCAATACTGCAAGCTCTTGTGTAATACACATCTACACCCTGTACTACTGCACCGTTGTAACATGGATCTATTGTGAAAAACCGAAACTTCTGTGTCATAAGACATTCGTGCATACAGCTTTTATATTCATTGTGTGATGCGACTTGATCCATGTGAACGTTTGGGGCTAATATACTTTCATATTAATGTACTAGTGAATATATTCACCACCGTCGTGCCAAAAAAATAAACCTTTGCTGTTTCACTGTATTTTATTTTTCGATAAAACACTAACCTCTTCATCTGCGGATACAGGACTCTTTTTTTCACGGCGTGGAGTTTGAACTCCTGGTAATAAAATGCTCTTAAAAACAACAACAACAACAAACCCTTAAAAAGATTAATTTCAGCCCAAATCTCAAAAATCCTAAATCATGTGGGGGGAAAGGGGGAGGGGCTTTGGTGGGTGGATTCAATTCAAAATGAGAGGAAGGAGGAGGGACCAGACGGTCACACTGTGTGTTGTCCAAAAATAATGATCAAAGTCAATGGCTTTATGATAATGCAGTAGCATTGTTTGTTGTTGTCAAAATAATCAAAAGGTGTGTAAATATTAATACGTTGAATCCTACCCTATGGTTAAACGTATGAATAAAATTGTTACATCATTATTAACATCATATAATGAGGCTTTATTCCATATAATGAGGATCCCATATAATGAGGCAATACCTCATATAACGAGGCATTGCTATTATTACACTAAGGTAATACCCCTTATAACGAGGCATAACAGTGAGGTCACACATGTATGTAATTCTTATATCGTAATCTGTCAGCATTGTGAAAGAGCTTTCTTGTACGAAAGGCAAATAATTTCTTATTTCTACGCAAAAACAAAACAACAAGAAAAAAACAACAAGAAAAAAACAAACAAACAAAAAAAAAACCGCAAAAACATCAATATATATATATATATATATATATATATATATATATATATATATATATATATATATATTACTGGGAATGGATTTGAAAACTGAGCTGAATACACATTGGAGTGTATTGTCTATGTGAACTTCTTCAAGTAGTTTTTTCAGTACTAATGACAAGAAGCTTGGAGATCCTTTATTTAATACTTTCTTTGATGTGTAATCAGGAGCATAATACAAGTATTCTCCAGAAACCTAACTTTGTGCAAGTCCTGTTTGTTCCATGGAAGTAACATTTCAAAGACGGAAGTTAACGGTAGAAGGATGAGAGGGTAAAATTCTAGAACAAAGTTTTAATGTTAATGATTGACACACAAACATGCACACGTGTGTGTGTGTGTGTTTAAAAATTCTAGAAGTAGAGAAGGTGAATTCGCAGGCCGTACTCCAACGGTCCAATAAAAAGAAAACGCGGGGAATTTAAATGACATGGTTCAGTTTGCTATTCAGTATACAGAATGATTTTTTAAAAGTTAATAAGACTTTATGAAGTGAACATGATAGTTTACGACTGCCTTGCCTTGATAATTTAGTCAATCCATTACAATCTCATGTCACGGACACTACAATCAATGGTCGACTCAATTGACCAATCACGTTTATCACACATTTACAGAGTGTGTCCTTATAACGGCCAAAACTTAACACAGACGTCCTTGAAAATATTAGATCAGAATTCTTCACCATAAACAATTTCTGAAATGATAGCAAACCTTCCTAAGTACTCAGTGTTTAGTTCTCCAAACCACTTGTCTCTTGCTACCATCTTCTGGTTCCAGCTTCTCCATCCTGCTTTCCGTCTTCTTTCTGCTGTCCTTCTCCAGATTGTTTTCAGTCTCTCTCGTGTCCTTTCCCTTCTGGTGTCCACCGTCTCATTGTCGTTCTCGTCCGTAGCACGTGTCCTATCCAGTCCCATAGCTGTCCACTTTGGCTCATCGCTTATTGCATTCGTGACTTCCCTGTTTTGTCACAATTTAGTGCCACCTTAGCCTTAGGATTCCCCGCAAGCATCTGAACTGAAATGCATCTAGTTTCTTCTCCTTTGTCACATTCCACGTTTCGCTACCATGTAACAGCGCCGACCTCACTAGCGACTTGTATAGCTTGACCTTCGTTCTAAGTCCTGTACATGTTCGCTGCACTTCATATTTCCTCCAGTCTCCCATGCCCTGTCCTTGCCTTGTTTGTCCTGCTCTTGATGTCTTGCGATCCTTCTCCTGATGTTGTCACTGTTGCTCTCAGGTAAACAAAGTCTTCCATATCTTCCATCTCGTCTTCCCTTACCTTTACCTTCATTGTCTTGCACTTCTATAGTCTCTGCCCTACTGGGGGGCCTCTGTGGCCGAGTGGTTAAAGCATTGCGCGCTCAAAATCACAAGGCCTCTCACCTCTTGTCGGCGCGGGTTCGAATCCCGCTCGCGCCGATATATGTGAGAAAGTTTGCCAGTTTACTTCCGGAAGCTCAGTGGTCTCTTCCCGGGTACATTGTATCCTACAAAAAGTGGACGCCACCAGATAACTGAGAAATTGTTGAGTGTGGCAAAAAACAACAAGCAAATAAATTCTACCCTACTCCCTCTACCTCCTTCTTCATTTGTTGTCTATGCCAACCTTGATGAAATAAGTGCCATGTCGTCAGCAAAATCCAGGCCTACTAATACTGCCACTAACTTCCACCCAGTTCCTGTTCTCGTCACAGGAACAGGAAGTCTGACATGTTCTACATACAGTTGTACCACGAATGAAACGGTTGGAATTTTGAGTGGTCAGTCCACAATCTATCTCCGTAACAACCCCTCCTCCTCCCGTTTTAGGTAACGGATCAGCAGCTCAATAGCATAATTTAGTAATGAAGGAGTCCGACCAGAGTAGGATTCGAAATCGCCCCCCCCCCCTAGCCAGGTACTATGTCAATGAGCTACCTCCCCACCAGTTTTCAAGACTATCTAACCCCCCACCCCCCTCCCTCAAATGATAAATCGTCCCTCCTGATCAATCATCCATTTTTTTTACTTTGATGGACAAGACCGGAATCGAATATCAACCCTCTGAATCTTCAGGCCTGTGCTAGTGGTTTACGTACTCGCTTCTCACTGCTGCGACCTGAGTTCGATCCCCAGTACTTGTATGTGGTCATCCGCTCGGAAACATGCATTTCCTCATCCCACAAATGACCCCTAGCGTCAACATCTATGCAAGTCGGTAAATAGCAAGTATATAGCTAATGTTCATTGTTGTTTATATGTCCGAATTTAAAAATAAAGAATATCATTAGAGAAGGCTGATATTCACAAGCACGTAAACTAACGAAAAGTTAAAACTTCACTTCTGTTGTCTCCTGGGTATGGTGGCTGATTTGTGCCATTTTACTGGAGCGGTCAGCCGGGTTCGATCGCGGTGACCATTTAACTCAGTTGGTAGAGCACCTGACTAGAGATTAAGGCGGCACGGGTTCGAATCCCGGTCTGGTCCGTTGTATTTTCTCCCTTCCTGTTATATTTGGTGCCGTAGACCACCCCTGGACTTAACAGGTTAAAATGATTACCAAGAGATAAAGATCCTTAGTTGATGTAGAGACATTTAAGGAGGGGGGAATGTAGCGGCCAGTCGGGTTCGATCGCTGATGGCCAGAGAGCTCAGTTGGTATCTAGAGCACCTCACCAGAGGATTTTCTCCCTTCCTGTTACATTTGGTGCCGTTGACCAACCCTGGAATTGCAGGTAAAAATCCTGCAAGGGGCAAAACAACCTGGGTTGCATATCTTCGAGGAAGAAGACCGTTTAAGGAGGAGGAAAGTAGCGGTCAGCCGACTAGAGATTCAGGGGACCCGGGTTCGAATCCCGTTCTGGTCCGTTGCATTTTCTCCTGTTCTGTTACATCACAAATTGTCGTCTTTTCATTATTTATTTATTTATTTATTTTGTCGTCTTCGTTTTGTCGTATTTCGCCTCGAAATAACGAAAAGACGACAAATTATAAAACGGCAAAAATCAGCCACCTTACCTGGGCGATATTAATTTGCAGTTTGTATAGTATAGGTATTTCAACTCGTAGTCCCTTCTGTACTGTTCCAGTGATCATTGATCCATAATTTTCAGGTGCCCCCCCCCCTCCGAAAAATCCTGGATTTGCATCAATATTCTGTCAGTAAATCAAGGGAAAAGTTGCATGCAGACAAAAATGTTGCCCAATGAACATAGGGAGTTTCGCTCCCCCCTTTTTTTAAAAAATAAAATTTGTAGTTATTTTTGTTTTTCGTATTCCTTTGTTTTGTTGTTGTATTTTTTGTTTTTGTTATTCTTTTGTTTTTGTTTTTGTTTAATTGTTTGTTTTGGTTTTTGTTTGTTTGTTGTGGGTTTTTTTTTTGGGGGGGGTGTTGTTGTTGTTTTTTTTTTTTTTTTTGGGGGGGGGGGTTGGATAGTTGATAGCGTGTATAGATCTTATGTACATACCCCCACCCCTTAGACCCAATTAAAAGTCCAGAACCAATAATAATTTATCCAAAATATGTGATCTCCCCACCGATCACCCTCATAGGTCATTCTAAATAGCCAGTTTCCAGTAAGATTTTGAGATGACCATTCGTGAGATACTTATGCATATGCATTTTGATATATTGTAAACCATTTTTCATTCAAGGACACTTTTTTTCATGAATTTTACACGGAGATTTTCATTTGACTATCTACTATCCCTGAGAAAATGAAAACTTGTTTATTTGGCAATTTCGTCTTCCTCGCGAAGGTTAGCCAGATATGAAAGACAGTTGATTTAAACCATAATATCATAGAGAGAAACATTTTATTTTATTTTGATACTTGCTATGACACGGTGCCTCAGTCTTATCCGCAGACCGCCCCATTTAGTCGACTTTTACCGCAAGCAAAGAGTATTGAGGGCCTGTTCTAACCCGGATCCCCATGGTATTTCAAGGTTGATATTTGATGTTATTTTACTTTTCGTATGCAACCAATATCCACGTTGAAGAGCAACGTTGATACCTGAAGCTGAAACAACGTTGATATCTGACGTTGCTTCACTTGTCAATATGCAACCAAAGTTCTACGTTGATTTTACATCGGAGAGCAACGTTAATATTTGACGTTGAAACATTGTTTATATCTGACTTTGCTTCACCTTTCATATGCAACCCAAATTCAACCATGATTCAACGTTAACAGTGGCGTGGCTGCCATTAGGCACTTAAGGCACGTGCCTACACACCATTTTTACAACAAACATTTTGTGTATTACACGTGCCTAGAATTTGTTTCTAAATGATCTCAAAATATGTTTTCCGTCGAGGACTTCACCCCCTGACCCCCCCCCCCCCCCCCCCCAACCACCACCAGGGCGCTGCCCAGAACCCGCTGAGGGCCTTGGGTGCCCCCAGATCCCTTGCCTTAATTGGTGCCTATATTTCCTCAAGGTTCTATCTGGAGAGTTACAGTTTCTCATTGTGTAGATTATATATATAGATTGATTATATGTTTTTTACCGTCCCACTCGAGAATTGTTCACTCATATGGAGACGCCACCATTGCCGGTAAAGAACTGCAAAATTTAAGCTTATGCTCGGTGCTCAGGGCCTTTGAGCAGGGAGGGATCTTTATCTTGCCACACCTGCTGTGACACGGGGGCATCAGTTTTTGCGGTCTCATCCGAAGTACCGCTCCATTTAGTCGCCTCTTACGACAAGCGAGGGGTACTGAGGATCTATTCTAACAACCCGGATCCCCATGGAGCAATTCATTGTGTAGAAGTGGGAGGAGGTATATCACTGAATAGTCAGTTTCTACATTCTGTAAACTTATGAGACGACCACTCGTGAAATACTAACTGATCCACGAACGGGGCCACCTCTGCCCTTCCGGGACACCCATATAGATATTGTTAAAAATGTAATAATATAAAATTATTATTGACATGCTAAGGTCAATACAATGCTTTGGCTACATGAGAAATGCAACATTCACTGATCCAATATTTTCTCAAAAGTTTCGCGTGAGAGCAAGAGTATATGTCGGAAATAAAAATTGTGTAGTTTATCATTTTGGTACTTATGTTTCGATTTGAATGACGCAACCGCAGACAGAGCTGCGTGTACTTCCGGTATATTTTGACAGTCTGTTATGACGGTTATATCGGATACTGCGTGATAAGATTTTGGTAATGTAGAAAGAAGGAGCGAGTTATCAGAAGAGCCAGTGTTGTGATTAGTTAATTGGGGACTCAATATGAATGCATCTGAGTCATCTCAGGATGATGGACCTGGAGGGGCTACAGGTGTCAGTGAGGAGGATGGGAGAGCTTTTTTTGAGTGCAATATTTGTCTTGACACAGCAAAAGATGCTGTTGTTAGCATGTGTGGACATCTATTTTGGTAAATATGAATAGCTCTATTCTACATCTCCATACCTCTAACAATGAAGTATGATCTGTGTTAGGAATATTTTGTTGTATTTGAGAAATATGTTCCTGTATCACGTTAGACTTATTGCTATTCCCTCAGTTGGCCATGTTTACACCAGTGGTTGGAGACCAGGCCACACAGACAAACATGCCCTGTATGTAAAGCAGGTATCAGTAAAGACAAAGTAATTCCCATATATGGCAGAGGAGCCACAAATCAAAAGGACCCCAGGTGAGAAAATGGTAAAAAGTCTGTTAACTGGGGGTTGGGGTGCTTATGTAGCTGCAGATTATTATAGCTTTTGAAATGCATAATGGTGAGACTGAGGAAAGCATGAAATTGTCATTGATGTGTTCAAAATGATTATCAAAATTCAGTAAGTAAGGTTTAAATTAGGGTACCAAATATCGAGGGAGCACTGTATTATTTTTTACACATAATGTTGCCCAATTGTGACATAATTAGCACTTGTGGGACTTTCCTATCTAGAAATTACCATTGTAACTGTTATGAATTGATGGCTTGATAATTAGTTAACAGTGATGAAATAGATTAGTCTGTGAAATGAGTGGCTGCAGTTATTAATTATCTGAATGGAATTTGGAAATATAGATGATTATTATGAGTGCAACACTAATGCTAAGATTGCAAAAAAAAGGGGGGGGGGAACACAAATGGAAATATTTAGGTTTTTTATTTTGTTCATATCAGGGGTCTAGAATTTTTTTTATGACTCACTTGGCAAGTGATACTACATATTTCACTTTTCCGACTAAAAAATCCACTTGCCCAACAAAAAACATGAAACAATCATAAGTTCTAAGATTTAATGAACGGTGATGACATTTGTTGTCTTTCATCATGATCATACATTCATTTAAGGTTTTTTCCCAAGGTTCAAGCTCTTCAGCTATCTTTCTTGGACGAGGCAAAACAGGGCTTATGTAATGTCCTTTAACATGCTTTATGCCCCCAGTATTCAGCCAGCTCTGAACATCATTAGAGGGGTCATAATCCTTTACAGAAGGTCAATGAAATGAAATCCTCATTAGATTCTGGAGGTTGTTCTTAGTCAGTGTACAGAGGAATGCAGTTTTCAGTTGCTTCATTTGACTGTATATAGCTAAATTGCATTGTATTTTTAAAGTCAAAATTATTGTTCAGTTGATATATTTATTATGCAAATTCTAACATTGATCATATTAATTTCAGTAGTCATAGCCTGCAAATTACATTCATGTCATTTCCGGGAAATTGAAAGAATACCGCATTTAGTTTTTTACTTACACAATAAACAAGTATTTCTGGTAGTGATACTGTGCAATTTATTTAATGGGAAATGCTACATGCAACTAGCTAAGTAAATTTACTCAATGGTCTTAAAATTTTCAATCAAAACTTGTGAAAAGAACAAGTTTCAACATAACTGGTGTCTACTGTCTTGTGTTTTTACTTTCCCGAACGTGTGAGCATGACCCACAATCGTAGTTTCCAGAACAAATTTTTGCTCACCCCTGGAAACAGGAAAGCATAATTCTAGATCCCTGCATGTTTCAGATGAAATAAAGTTTTAAGATTAAACACATTACCTTGGAAAGCAAAATTCTGTCTGACAACAAACTATATATCCATATAGTATAAAAGTTAGAATTGGTCAATCAAAAATGTTCATTCTGGGACTTAAGAAAGCTCAAACTCGAGATTTTTTGTGATTCCATGGACTTTATTTTAAAAGACAACTGTTATTATCGCAAGGAACTCCTTGCAATTCATTGTGAGAGGCTTGTGGGTGAGCATGTGTGGTGTGTGTGTAACACTGAGTTTGTAGACACTCTACATGGCGTATTTAATGCTTGATTTATTTGAGATTTCATATATAGTGTTGTTATTAAGAGAGGAAGAACCCTATTGATTTTTATGTCAATAGTGAAGGTCACTATGGAACTTCAATAGAAAAAGCTTGACACTCATTGCAAGGGGATATGCCCCACCTTGCAGAGCTGTTATTTATTTAGTTTTGTCTTAACAGATATTCACATTTATGAACAAAATGATTATGGATTATAGATATAAAATCTTTTGTTGTCTTTTTATAGAGAAAAATTGCCACCCAGGCCTCAAGGTCAGAGGTCAGAACCTGAAAACAATAGGGTAAGTTACAGTTATCACAATTAATAGGGTAAGTTACAGTTATCGCAATTAATAGGGTAAGTTACAGTTATCACAATTAATTGTAGCACCTTGTGACAATCTTAATATCATATAGGCAGCAATTAACACAAGAATTATTCTGTTAATATGGTACCTTGATGGAGCCATGTGGATTTTAGTACTGCAGATGAGTAAGTTGGTTTAGTTCTAGTTAATTTTGATGTATCTGGATGTAAGGTCTGTCTGTGACATTGATCTTTGTACATGTATCATGAGAAGGTCATGTGAAATGAATGTCATTTTTTCATGATTTAAAGGTCAAGTCCATCAAGATCATATTTCAGCACCAGAATTGTCAAAATTAGGAATAGGCTATGTTTAAATCTATAGTTTCTCTCATGATAAAAGGAAGACAATCTGACATAACTGTAAGAAAGTTTAGTCCATTGAAGCAGTTTCTTGTCCCTGTTGATTTTAATTTAATATCCACTAACAGGGATTCCCAGGCTTTGCCTTTGGGGATGGTGGCTTTCAGATGTCCTTTGGAATAGGAGCTTTTCCCTTTGGTATTTTTGCATCAACACTGAACTTCAATGACGGGAGACCTGGTCCAGGTACTGTATTATTAAGAAAACATGAAAAATGAAAAAGCTGTCGAAACAATTAAAGATGTTCCAATTATCTTATACTGTAAAGTCCTAAATATATGCAATTATTTTATCATCACATACACAAGAAGTGCCTCTTGCAAAATAAAATGTCTTCCTGTTAATTCTTACATTCCTGAAATACAGTGTATATGCTAGAGGTGTTCATTAACAGTTCACTTGTGAAATCCTATATTTGTGGTTTGACGTTTATGAGTAATTTTATGATATTAAAAACTTGCATCAAATAAGAATCTTTAGTAATAATCCTTTAGAAATTGTAATAGCAGTTGTGATTTTTATTTATTCACATAACACTTGAACAGATTGGGTTTTTATTTTCCAGCCCAGCCAGGCACTGCCCACCACACAGAGGAACAGTTCTTGTCCAAAGTTTTCCTGTGGGTGGCCATTCTTTTTATATTTTGGCTATTAATTGCTTAATGTTTACATTATTAAACTGTTCAGAAGTTATTTAACAGTCATTGTGATTGTAGATCTATTGTAGAGAGAGAGAGAGAGATTTGATATAGTAAATTGTATAAACATTTACTATAATGTGTTATGAATAAGACAGATTGCTTATATACCATATAGCATAACACTGGTATATTTGGATCAGTTGTGTACTCTTTATTAGGGACTAGTTTCCTTAATGATTGTATTTATTTTCTATTTCAAATTCAAAATTGTCCCACAGTGGTAATTTTCCTACATGGTGGATATCGGAGTATGATACATGTAAATGATATTACTTCTGGCAGTAATTCCCATGCAATGGTACGTTTTGTAGATATGTGTGAAGGAAAATGGTTCTTTTAATGTCAGCTGGTGAATGTGGCAGAGTTCATATATAACCAGTATATGCTATCATTTAATTATTAGAGTTTATCATCACATTGCAACAAAGATACAGGGGATGTAAAAACTTACTTTTCTGGACATTGTGCCCATAAAATGTATGAAATTGTTGTACGAGATAAAGTGCTACTTTTCAAGGTTTCAAATTCTAAATCATCACAGAACTGCCAAATGGAGAACTGAAATCCTTATTGATTCCTGTATTCAAAGGTAAGGTCAGAGGTCAAGTAATAGACAGTACATGTAATCCAGGATAGTGGAGCTTCATGATGAGGGTCTAATTTCAAATTTTCAGTTATAAATGATATATATTGCAAGGGTACACACAATCCCATTTTGCAGTGCTCTTGTTAATGCATAAAATGCATAATGATAATTCTGGATCAGAATTTACTATTTTGTGATTTTTTTTTTTGCTGCACCCCAGAGTGGATTATGATTGTGTCCCCATTCTGTTTTCACAACAGATAACAGTGATGTACATTGTATAGAATGTTGAAGCAGGCATTTGTTGACATCAGTTGCTCATTTGTGACTCCGAGTCTGATAAATTTTGATGTCAGATTGGGTGTATTATATTGTTGGTTATTATGTTCTGTTAACTTAATGATTGGGTGCTCGTGATACTCCACACACAATATTTTTGCTTTATGATTTTAGTATGGTAGCTTTAGGGCATCTGGTGTTTAACATTTGCTAGATTCTTCTATAGTTTTCTTATTCATTCCGTATTCTCTATGAAATATAACCAGGTGAATCTTTACATCAGAAGTACATCTGAAATCTTTCAATATGATTTGGTAGTTGTGAGATTCAGTACGTGAAATGTGCAGTCATGTATATCTATACAGCAAGGTTTAATGTCAATGTAAATTATAATAAACAGATTGTTTATAAATAATGATTTTAAAATAAAGCATTATTAAAGTTTTTCACTTGTCTACATTTTATTTTCATGTTATTGCATTTATGAAATGAATATGACAATGTTGAAGAGCCAGAATAGAGTGTTTATGGACAAGGTGTCATGTGGGTGCTTTGAGAGTGGATGTCCCTCTTCACAGTGGCTGTATTTGTTCTAAGGTCAAGAATTACGGATTTTAATAAATATATGCAGATGAAGGAGTTATTGTGATCAGATTGTTTGGGTTGTGCCCAGGTGTAAGACTGTCAGCTGTAATCTCAGAATTTATACTGCGTAAAATTTATAAGCGTTTTCATGCTAAAAATCAATTAGAATATTCCTCTGTGATTCTTTTTTTAAATGTATACGTGTGAAACCGGAATAATTGATTCTAGACCTTTTCGATTCTAAATTTCTACATTCCGGAAGTATCATTTTTGTTTACATGAGAGACGAATTCATTGAAATGTAGAATGAATGTAAGCGCAGTTCCGGGCCTCAGACAAATGATTTAAACATTTTCCTACTCGTATAACAGCTAATGTAAAATAGTTTTATAATGTCAAGACAACCAACATCACAATCTCAGGTGGGTCGTAATGGTTGATTAATTATTTCGAATTTTCTCTTAATCTGTGTAAGTGTGTATTCGAAATATGGCAAATCGATATTTCGAAGGATAGTACATAAAATATTAAATGAATATTACCTTTAAATTAGATGAAACTGACAAAAGGTAAGACGGCTTGATGTAAGTGCTTGTTATAATATACGTTTACTAAGCAGATATACCGTTTTTAATGAATGTATAATGTTTTGCCATTGGCGCTTCAGTTTAATCTGGGAACGACCATTTGTTTTAGGAATGCGGGGGTGCCCAATTTGAAAATTAATATTCCGCTTGAATGATTTTGATATAAATAGTTATATTACTTATACATAACAGAAGCTTTAGAGATTGGTCTTCAACCGGTATAGGCCTAATAAAATACACCGGTGCTTGGGTTTTAACATTTGAATACACATCTGTATAAAGTTAGATGCACGTGTATTCAAATGTTAAAACCCAAGCATCTGTGATAAAATACAGTATTATACCAGTAGAAGGCCAATTTTTAAAGCGTGAAATGATTACATAAATCGAAATTGGGATGAGATAGACAGAGATTCCACACTTTGGAGAAATCATCCTTAAAAAAAAATCAGAAAGGTGGGGGGGGGGGGGGGGGTGTTACCTGTGGATGATTATAGATTTAAAATTTGTGGAATGAATATCCTTTCTTCACACATGTGAACTGACTGGTACTAATTTCATGTGCAATATATGTATTACATATTTTTGTTTGTAACACAATTTAATTGGCTATGAAACATGCTTTATTGTTTTTCAATAATATAACTTACCTTGAAGCATTCTGATGTCATTTAATGTTTGACATTTTTGTTTGATATTCTAAAACCATAATTTAAAGTGAATTTATCAAGACTATATATAGATTGTGGTAAATTGAATCACAAGGAATGGATTTTATAGCGAAGTTTGTTATTGGGTTATACCTAACTTGGTGCAGATGACATAGAGAAGAATTTCAGTTTTGAACATGAGTTAGGGTATGAACCTGCAATGCTCCATGTCAACATGCTTTTCTTGAAGGACTTATGCACTTCATGAAGCATGCCAGCATAAAGTGTCACAGTTCATGCCCTCGTGTATTTTAAAACTGATATTGATTTTTTATATTTACATTCTTCTTATCGGTAGAGGCACCCAGTCAAAATTGACTATTATATGTCTTTTCTTCTATTATTTCTGTGAGAATTCCTATGAGCTCTTAAAGTAAACAGATGATATTATTTATTAATGAAGTAGTTCTGTATTCATATGCACATTGTTTACAATGCTCGTGAGAAAATACCTTTCAATTTTTGATATAAAAGGCTAAAACATTTGAAATGTAAATATAAATGCATAAGAGTTAAATCTGCACCCATAGTCGTATTTCAACCCAACAGCATACTTTGCTATTTACATTCGTATTCCTTAGGTATGCACTTTTACAAACGCTGATTACACTTTGAAGAGTAGTTACATATACTGTATATTTCATCTTGTCATCTGATATTTTTGATTTTAAAGAGAAGCAACCAAAGAAGCAATGCTCCATCTCGAGCACAGTCTGAAGGGAGGGTGAGTAGGACTATGTCTGCATCTAAAAATAGAACACAGTCCCAGGGGAGGGTGTGTAGGACTATGTCTGCATCTAAAAATAGAACACAGTCCCAGGGGAGGGTGAGTAGGACTATGTCTACATCTAAAAATAGAACACAGTCCCAGGGGAGGGTGAATAGGACTATGTCTGCATCTTAAAATAGAACACAGTCCCAAGGGAAGGTGAGGATTATGGATACATCTAAAAATAGAAACACAATCCCAGGGAAGAGTAAGTAGGACTATGTCTACATTTAAAAATAGATCTTAGTCTGAGTTGAAGGCAAGTAGGACTATGTTAACATCTAAAAATAGAACGCAGTCCCAAAGGAGAAAAAGTAGGGCTATGTCAACATCTGAAAATAGAGCATATTCTGAGCAAAGAGTAAGTGGAACTATTCCTGCATCTAAAAATAGAACACAGCTCCAGAGAAGAAAAAGTAGAACTATGTCTACACCTAAAAATAGATCATAGTTTGAGGGGAGGATAAGACTACATGTATGTATGAATGGTAATAATAATTATAGATATCCTTTATATATAGGATTACACAGCTAGTTACACAAACTGGTAAGTAGGACAATGTTAAAGCTCACAGTCCTAGAAGACTTGGAAATTAAGATATCTAATAATGTGTGCAGTAGCTTGAAAATTCTACACACCCAATGTTTCATTTTTAGTGAGGTTTTTGATGTACTTGATTTTCAACAATTTAAATTTTTTAGTAAGTTATATCTTCAGTGACTTAATGAGGGTTTCTAGAATGACATATTAGTGCCTGACAATTTAAAACACTGCGATCTGAATTGTAGGAGGCTCCAATAGACAGGCGACGTTACATTCCTCCAGATGGATATGACACAGAAGCCATGAAACAATTCAGGTCGTACCTCACAGAGACGGGGGTGGAGGAGACATTTCAGAAGCTGGTCAAGATGTTACTGAATAGACCCACCCTTCCCTACAACCCCTACCCGGGTTTTGTTCTTAGATTCCGACAGTACGCAGAAAAGTGAGTCAAACAAGACTTTTTATCATAGAGTTAATTGTCAGGCACTAATATTCTGTCACTGAGTGTTTGAATTAAAAACAGTCATAGACAGACAAAGAATTTATGAATTTTGAGAAACAGATCACTGTTTCACATAACAAGCTTCATGAAAAGAGTGCTGGCATGAAGCATTGCTGGTCATGCCCTTAAACAAAAAAAAAAGAGATTTATTTTTTTTGTATTTACGTTTTACTCTCATTTCTGTTTGAATGTTCCTGTTGTGAATACAAGACTGTGTTTTATTAACTGTATATTTGTTAACTGTATATTGATTAACTGTGTATTTATTCTGTGTATTTATCAACTATGTATTTATTAACTTCATATCTTTAATTATCAGTATGTTTCATATCGTTATACATTAATCTTTATTACTCTATTCTAACGTCAGTACAATTAATAATTGACGATGTCCCTGTAACATTTACTTTTGTCGCGTCAGGAAAACAAGTTAGTTCAAATCATATAATCAAGATGAACAGTCATGTTGTCCAGTCTCTCACAACAAAGACAAATATACCAGAGCAGCAATCTTAACGACTGATACCGGACTTATATATCGCCCTATAACAACGTTATGTCCACTGGAGGTGTCATTAGAAAATAAAACGGATGAACTGTTAAAATGGTCATACTGTATCTATCAAGATTCCTATAAAAAATATTGAAGGTCAAAACTGTTAAAATGGTCATACTGTATCTATCAAGATTCCTATAAAAAATATTGAAGGTCAAAACTGTTAAAATGGTCATACTGTATCTATCAAGATTCCTATAAAAAATATTGAAGGTCAAAACTGTTAAAATGGTCATACTGTATCTATCAAGATTCCTATAAAAAATATTGAAGGTCAAAACATTGGAAATGTACTTTTAAGATAATGTCGATTGTTTGCACCATTCTAAAAAAAAATTATTTCAAATGTTTGATATGCAGATTTCACATGGAACAAGAAACCATTGGAAAGATCCAACAATCTTTGAGTAAGTTTTGTATTGATGATATATAAATTAAATAATGGTGTACATAATAGACATAATAGACATATGATATACATGTATTGTTGTATGGATATTACATCTACGTGAAATATACACATTATGTTGAGGTATACTGTTTAATATTTACACAGGACCTCTATACATATGTAACAATGAATGATAACAGTGAATTTTAATATTTTGTTGATGAAAAGGATTAGGCAGCAGGGACAATGTGCATTTCAGTCTTCTCTTTAAATCATGAAAGTTTTCCCTAGCACAAAGGGGTTTTAACTGTAGTAGTTCCAGGTAAAGGGCTAGACTTTCAGGTGAAAGTCCTTCCAGGGGCAGAAGAGTCTGGGATGTGTGCCTGAGGGTGACGGCAAATTTAAGGAGGGATGGAAATGTAGTAGTTAGGGCTATATGAAGCATGATATCAGTCTGGATAGCACCAGTGGTTATAGCACCTGACTCATAATGCAGGGATTTGGGATTTGATTCCTGCATGGTTCAGTCATTGATTTTCTCCTTTCCTATACAATGTATTACAACATTTTGTAAGTATGTTCGTACAGAGTACTCTGACTTACCTGTTGTAAGTAGAATATTCAGTTCAATAGAAACATTGATAAATGGCCATTCTTATAATGCTAGTCCCTTACTAGCTTGGCTGAAGGGGACTATTAGTTTACCCTCAGTGTGTCTGTCTGTCTGTCATTCCACTTGAGGTTTTCTGGACTTTTCTCTGTATTGGATGAAGATACTCAAATGAAATTATACATATGATTTTGTCTTGAATAGTTACAGATCAAGTTTCGTTATGTTTGACCTACTTTTGACTGAACTATGTCCCTTGATGAATTGTAAGAATCAGTTTTCTAAAGTTTTCTGCACATTGGAAGAAGATATTCAATTGAAATTTGATATGTGGCTTTGCCTTGGATAGTTACAGACCAAGTTTGAGTTTCATTATGTTTGACCCACTTTTGACTGAATTATCTCAGTGATAGGGGTCTCTGTATTGCTTGCAATACACTCAGAATGCTTGTTAGGGCCTGTCATATGGCAGGTGCCCAATATCAATCTGTCTGTCAGCACTTCCTATGGCAGATGATAACTTAAGTTTCCTTGGAAACATTTCTGTAAATTTTATATATAGTACTTGGATTAGGCAGAGGAAATGAGGAAGACCTCTTTTGGTTTTCAGATATATTAGCTTTATCATAATGGGACTTTTTAATGTTAAAAATTAATGGTACTTTCTATGGCATGCAATAGCTTAAGATTACGTAACAAGATTTATATTGAATTTAAAGGTAATTGGATTAGATAGATGACAACCCCTGATTTGTTAGGTTTGCTGTTATGGAATTATGAGACGTAAATTTTTTTTTTGTGTGTTAAGATATTTATTGTGAGACCCTTTCCGACTTGACAGTTTCCTAGGTTAGGTATTTTATTACAGGGAATGCTCTGCAGGAGACGTATTTGCCTAACTTGTTCTGTGTGAAAGGACATGACACAGTGTGGGGCTTGTCCAGCATCCTGCGGGCTGTCGATCCCTCGTCCCTGGAGAAATATCGCTGGCTGCTGGACGATCTCACACCACACCCTGAGGACATCCTGTCTACTCAGGATTACTCTGTAAGTCAACACTACCGAAAGGTGTCCTACTTGCAATTTTTTTTTTTATTTTAGAAGAAAAAAAAAACAGAAAAAAAAACAACAACAAAAAATGCAGACATTTCTATTACTGCACAAACTTGTATTAGAAAAAAAAGTATCATGGAATGTTTTGGAGTTTGCATTCTGTATAAATTCTCCATTGTAGAATCAAGTGATGCTAGCATTAGTTGGTCCAGTGGTGTTTGATGGGACATTTTATCCATACGTTCATAGCATTCAGATCCGAATAGAGCACCTAATCACTGGTCCAGACGTCAAGGAGGTCAGAGTGTTGTTATAGATATTCGTTATATGATCTAGATTGAAACAGACGTACTGTATACCAGGAAAATTTCACCTTATTTTACTTCCAACCAGATACATGATTATTTTCTGACATGTATCGTACTAATAAAGCAGAACAGGTCTGGAGGTTATTAAGTATTTTGGAGTATGTACTCTGTACTCGAACTTAAAATCCTTGCTCCAAAGTCATAGACATACTCAAAAGATTATATAAATTAGAGTGGAAATTTGAGTAAGAGTATGGTTTGGAGTACTGAGTATGGTTTGGAGTACAGGGTAGGAGTTGGAGTATGGAGTACAAGCTCCAAAGGTTTTATAACCTCTAGCCCAGTTTGCAGACAATTCAATAAAATACATTCTGATAAACTGTCTACAGCACACAAATTTGTGTTATTTGTACAATAGATGGAGAAAAACAATAATCATTTATTGCTTATAGGTACATTTTCTGAAGTAGAATTCTTTAATACCTTTTAATTTACAGCACACTGTGTTCCAGAATGTGAAATTAACAGGACAGTAACTGATGCAGCTGGTTCTACCTACTCAATACCAGTTTTAACTGGTTCTACCTACTCAATACCAGTTTTAACTGGTTCAACCTTCTCAATACCAGTTTTAACTGGTTCTGTAACACAGATAACTTTCTGATTTTGCAGTCTTATGTCCCCATTTATTTTAAATGGGGTGGGAGGATGTGAAGGAGGGGGGACGGGAAGAATACTCTTAGCTTTACTGTGGACAATGCTTGCATTGTAAGAGGCTTGAGTAAATTAATTTTGCCCAGCTTTTAATTCATTCATTCAGGATGAGGGCATATCAGAGGAGAAATCAAAGCAGGGGCAAAACTTTCCCAATAGGCAGTATAATTTTTGGTTTGTTTGCAGGGAGTGGCGGTGTTTGTGAACAGTGTGATGGCGAGTATTGATGCTATGTACAATAATCCCAGACATCTTATCATGGGTAAGCACATGTAGCAAAATCTGTCATCAGGGTAAAGCAATATCAGCATCTATTCAAATGACCATTCAGTGATAATTTTTTGATATTTATTAAGCTAATAACACAGAATAGTGTGCAGACAAATTGAACAATAATTTGTATGCACAACATTTCATGTTATTTGCACAATTGAACTTACTCCAATCATATTGAAATAGTGTATTTTGAAATATGGGTACAGAAATTAATCCCAGTTTTCTTTGGCAGGGTACAGAAATTAATCCCAGTTTTCTCTGGCTCAGGACAGAAATTAATCCCAGTTTTCTTTGGCAGGGGGCAGAAATTAATCCCAATTTTCTTTGGGACAGGACAGAAATTAATCCCAGTTTTCTTTGGCAGGGTACAGAAATTAATCCCAGTTTTCTCTAGCAGGGGGACGAAAACAAAAAGAAAAGCTCTTAGTGTATAATTCATACAATGAATGAAAATTGGTTAGAGTTTATTTGTAATGTTCAAATGCTTGACACTTTAGGAGTGAACATCCCAGATATTGATGAGGAGTATCCAGACATTACTGTGTATGATCTTTGGGACCCTGACAAAATTCAAGAGGAAAAGGTAGGCACTTAAGATATTTTCCAGATATAAGGTCAACAATTTTAGCCTGTTGGTTATTTGGACTGACAGGAAAAATATGCAAGTCCAAACAAAAGCAAAGCTGACCTCATTATATGTTGTACTGTTTTTCATCAAGAACAAAATGTTTAACAGAAATTTTATTTTGAAGATGTAGTCCATGACCTCATTTATGAATGTTCATTTCTCATTTCAGTCGTTGTCTGCTAAAAATTCATTTTTTCAAACATTTCTGAAAACTTTTAGATGCATGTTCGAGGACGTTTGAAAATCTTCTCTGTCTTTTAATATCTACTTAGTATTTACTTAAGTATTTACTTAATGCATCCTTTAATTCTACTTGACCTTTACTTATTTCTTGTTTAAAGTGGCATTTTCTGGCAGATTTTTTCAGATATTGTAAACACATGCTTAAACATGTCCTGGTAGATATTTTTCAGATATTGTAAATACATGTTTAAATACTTCCTGACAGACATCTTTAAGATATTGTAAACACATGCTTAAACACTTGGTTCAACTAAATTTTATTGTCCACTCTAATGCATTTTAAGCAGTATAATATTCAACTGGAATAATGAACTGGCATATTCAGACATTGCAAATTTATTTTTTTTTGTCTCATCATAAATGCTTTTTAACATCTTGAAGATTAGTTTGTCTAATAACTGTGACAATTTTTAAGATTATCACGTATTAAAGCTAGCAAACTTTATCCGTGATTTTACAGGAGGAGTTCCTGCAGGTTTTGAGTGACACCGTCATTGGTAATAAGTACATTTGTATGGAGTGCGTATTCCGAGCTGATCCATATTATCCAAAGTACATCAGAGGACAAATCCAGTATGGACTCAACTTCATCGAAATCAGCAATGACAATGTTGAAGAAGGGTATAATTTCCCGGAGTTTTGCTTCACGTTCAGTTTTTATATCACTCAATACATTGTTTATATAATTCAATATATGAATTCATTAGCTGTGTAATGACGATTTAGTGGTCTCTTTTTTTTTACAGGATTGTGAGTTTCACCGAGTTTCCAATGGCATGTTTACATGAGGGAGTGTTTCTGAATAGGTCGCATGCTGAGCAGTACATATCTATATTTTCTCCACAAGTCGATCCATTTCAAAATGACGGACCAAGATCAGCATGTAAGTCGGGATATGATGTACAATGAATGTCAGAATTCTATCTAGAACTGGTTTTCGTTTATGATGAGTTTGTGGTTGGACATCAGTCTGTGTATTATTAATTCAAGTCCTGAGAGGGTGTTTTTTGTACACAATCATTTGCTGTTGTTTACTGCGTATTCCTATATACACAAGAATTTTATTATTGCGTAATTGTCTGAGAAGCATCATGCATGAAACAGAATTACTCACTATTTTTTTTATAATCTTAAAATACATGTAAAAACTCAATCAACAAAAGACCTCTTTTGCAAATTCATGTTCTTGCAATCTGCTGTTCATGAACAGTCATTTCATGATATTCGGTAAAACAAGGAATCTACATTATTTGTGACAATCTGAATTCATATTTCATTATAATGCTGCAGTTTTTAGTATGAAAAATAAAAAAAAAGTTACTGTATAAAAAATATTGAAAGTACAATGTGTATGCCTTTGCCGTGAATTACTATTGCTCAACATTCTGTGTCTCACTCCGCCATTCTTGTCTGTCAGCGGATAGTGAATTGTTTTTTGTGTGTTGACTGTCAGATCAAATATTTTAAAATTCTATTTCGATTAATTTATTTTAAGCAGAGTTATGGCCCTTGTATTTTTAGACTTGGCTGATTTCACAGAATGTACTGATATTGAGCTGAATTTTTAGAGTGGAGTGATTTACTGATGCATGTTGTATTTAAGTTTCACATTGATAAATGTTTAGCAGAGTTATGGCCCTTGGACTTTGAAAAATTTCAAGGAATTGTAGATTTTCTGATCTTCTTTCACTTCACTTCACTTTGCTTCGAGATGGTGAGATAAGATTTTAACCACCCTAACTAATGTCCTTTCCTGTTTGTATGCTCATTACACATAGGGTACATAGTTTATCTGGCTAATGTATCTTGCACATTTTGAGCTAGAACTTTTGTAGTTTACAAGGTATCAGTACTTAAACTTAGGTAGTGCATATTCTTAAGACTTTGATTTCCTTGATAAATTTCACGACTAAGAGGATGTTGAACTTTGCCATTATTTCAAACCGGTTTACCACATTCTGCAAAAAATTCAAATGTATGGATGAATATTCATATTGCTGGAAAGTTGTCCTTCCTGATGGATTGTGGGATAGCATCAAATATGTCTTCCAGGCACAAACTCATTATCCTTCTATATCCCTGTTTTCTACACTTCATTGATGCTTCTCACAGGGAGGCATTATCATTGTTGTTTTTCTTTGTTGTTGTACATTGATAAGGTTACAAATCACATTTAGTTTTCATTTTAATAAACCTAGATTCAGTAGAGGCATGGCTCAGTTCATGTAAAATGTCACACATTAACAGTTTTCAGACATTTCTTCGTAGGCTGATTTTAAGTTGATTTTAAGTCTGTTGTTGATTTTTGATTTTGAAATCTGTTGTGGGTTTTTGATTTTGAAATCTGTTGTGGGTTTTTGATTTTGAAATCTGTGGTTGATTTTTGGTGAGTGATAGATCAATTTTAAATAAAGATTTAAAGTATTTGTTTTTTTGTTGTTGTTTTTTTTTGGTGACGCAACTCGCAGCTGGGACATTAATGTCTATACTTTGTGAAGTAAAAATGATTGATTAGGTAATATGATAGTGAAACTTTTCAAAGAAGGTAAATTTAGCATTGATTGTTTTGGGTCATATATGTTTTAGTGGGTCAGCCAGAGAGGTCAGACAGGCTGCAGATAGGGGGCCCCAGAAACTACAGTCGACAGAGCAGAAACCGCCCACCCACTGCAGCCCAAGACCGGGACATCCGGGCTGTCAAACGTCATGTGTACGACAGGACCACCCACATCATGCCCAGGAAAGTGAGAATAGACGGGTTCCGTATTGGGGACGAGAACTCCTACGGCCCTTATGCATGGCAGATCACCACCCCTATAAAGTGAGCATAACAATCTGTAAAACGACAAAGCTATAATAAACTTGAAAAAAGAAGGGAAAATTTGCGAGGGTTTACTTTCTATTAACTTTCCAAGGTGCAGTTATGTGTAAATTTGATCAATCATGGAAATATTTAGATGAGAAAAAAGCTTTGAAATACTCTCAGGACATTTTTGGAATAGGGCAGTATATTAATTACACTATGGCTATGACGTGTGTAAACCTTTGATTTTTTTTGTTGTTGTTGTTGATTACTACAACAATAACTCTGTAGGTGTCGCTTTTTACTGAATTCAAGAACAGTAACTCATGTCATGGTTTTGGAATTGGTTTTGTGCATTAAAGTAACATGAACAGGCTTATGGTTAACATTTTACAAACATTTGCCCTCACAGAATTGGAATTACTACACAATTATTTGATTTATTATTTTATTTAGATACTAATTCTGTGATTGTTTTCATGTGTTTGACACACAAATTTAAATCACCCACCAACAAGAATCAAAACAAACTTTGGTAAGGAATGGAAACTCTTCCACGTACATTCTCATTTTCTCAAAACCACGAAATTTAACCTCGTGAGAAGATTGTGATTTTTCAGCACTGTTAGTGTTTATTTAAGATATAAATTTCATTTTTGAAAATAGATGAGGGTATAATCTGTGACGTTTCAAGCCAGCATAATTCATTAAGCATGACAGTGCGTCATAAAAAGTATGAAGTGTTGTGCATATTCATACCCTGATGTATGTTTAAAAGTGAAATATTTACATTCTCCTTTCATTTCTGTCGGAATTCACGGATGGTAATTTAAAAATAGACGTACTATATTTATTAAGATTCATGCTTTAATTGGTTATCACTGTAATTTGTGAAGACATCACAGAAAAAGACTTTGGAAAGGTAAATATTTTTCTATAACAGTCAGTTACACAGTATTTGATTTTTTGTGATAAAATTTTCTTGCCAGATCTCATTTCCAGAAGAGGATAGCTGGCCACCACATGCATGCTGAGCTGTGTGATGCTGTTTATTGTGCAATCATACTCCTATTGTTGGATAGGTCAGTCATTTAATATCACTGTCTTAACGTTATTTACCAATTTAGAGGATTTTAGAAGTTTAAATTCCATATGTGAGTCGGAAGTGGGTTTTTTTATTTCATTTGTACATTTATTGCTGCCTTTAGTTCATGCAGTCAGACATTTCATTAAATGCAGTTGGACTATTTCAGTTAATACAGTGTGACTATTTAAGTAAGGTTTTTGTCCAATTGTTCCATTCTATAGAGATTCCTATGCACAGGAACTTCCTTTTGAGTTGTACCGACTTTTGCACAGTACTGTAGGGCTCCTGTACTTACTGATGGAACAGAATAAGTCTCTCAGATATATGGTGAAAGGCTTCTCCAGTGTAAGTAGTTCTCATCATTAAAGTGACAATGAAACATGGTTACAACAAACACACGTATAATGAATTTACACGTATAATGAATTCACACTTATAATGAATTCACACGTATAATGAATTCACACTTGTAATGAATTCACACGTATAATGAATTCACACGTATAATGAATTCACATTTATAATGAATTCACACGTATAATGAATTCACACGTATAATGAATTCACACTTACAGTAAAACACAGTTACAGTGAACACACTTATAATGAATTCACATGTATAATGAATTCATACGTATAATGAATTCACACTTATAATGAATTCACACTTATAATGAATTCACACGTATAATGAATTCACACTTACAGTAAAACACAGTTACAGTGAACACACTTATAATGAATTCACATGTATAATGAATTCACATGTATAATGAATTCACACGTATAATGAATTCATACGTATAATGAATTCACACGTATAATGAATTCACATGTATAATGAATTCACACGTATAATGAATTCACACTTATAATGAATTCACACTTATAATGAATTCACACTTATAATGAATTCACACTTATAATGAATTCACACTTATAATGAATTCACACTTATAATGAATTCACACGTATAATGAATTCACACGTATAATGAATTCACACTTATAATGAATTCACACTTATAATGAATTCACACGTATAATGAATTCACACTTATAATGAATTCACACGTATAATGAATTCACACTTATAATGAATTCACACTTATAATGAATTCACACTTACAGTAAAACACAGTTACAGTGAACACACTTATAATGAATTCACACTTATAATGAATTCATACTTATAATGAATTCACACTTACAGTAAAACACAGTTACAGTGAACACACTTATAATGAATTCACACTTATAATGAATTCACACTTATAATGAATTCACACTTATAATGAATTCACACTTATAATGAATTCACATGTATAATGAATTCACACTTATAATGAATTCACACGTATAATGAATTCACATTTATAATGAATTCACACTTATAATGAATTCATACTTATAATGAATTCACACTTACAGTAAAACACAGTTACAATGAACACACTTATAGTGAATTCACACTTACAGTAAAACACGGTTACAGTGAACACACTTATAATGAATTCACACTTACAGTAAAACACGGTTACAGTGAACACACTTATAATGAATTCACACTTACAGTAAAACACAGTTACAGTGAACACACTTATAATGAATTCACACTTACAGTAAACCACAGTTACAGTGAACACACTTATAATGAATTCACACTTACAGTAAAACACAGTTACAGTGTACACACTTATAATGAATTCACACTTACAGTAAAACACAGTTACAGTGAACACACTTATAATGAATTCACACTTACAGTAAACCACAGTTACAGTGAACACACTTATAATGAATTCACACTTACAGTAAAACACAGTTACAGTGTACACACTTATAATGAATTCACACTTACAGTAAAACACAGTTACAGTGAACACACTTATAATGAATTCACACTTACAGTAAACCACAGTTACAGTGAACACACTTATAATGAATTCACACTTACAGTAAAACATGGTTACAGTGAACACACTTATAATGAATTCACACTTACAGTAAAACACAGTTACAGTGAACACACTTATAATGAATTCACACTTACAGTAAACCACAGTTACAGTGAATACACTTATAATGAATTCATGTTTACAATGAATTGAAGTTGTATTATGAATATCTTGGATATAATGTTATCAGAATTGTTCATCCCAGCACTTTACCGTCATTGAGACCTCGCTTAACTTGTGAATTACAGAAAGAAATGAACAACTGATGTAGTATATTGATAAGCAGGATTATTTTCTGTTTAAGATTTTTCTGTTAGAGTATAAGTCTCATTGATAATCATTTTTAGACAAATCAGCTGGAAGTGATTAGAGAAAACTTGGCATTGTACAGAGAAGCAGTGGTGCATTTGTTCCAAAGTGAATTGTAAGTTTTGATTAACCAGCTGTATTTTCATGTGATGTACAACCACAAGATGTCCATCAGTCATTTTATGTGTAAGCAGTGAGTGACCTTCATATTTAAGAAATGACAGAAGCATGGAACAGAAAACAGCGGGGAAGATCATCGTGGCAAAGGTGGAGGACTTTCTGCCGGGGGAGGGATTCTCATTTGAATCCGTTTTAGATGTCCAGATGGTGAGTAGCATTCGTCATAAGAGGATTTCCGTACTTTTCCCTTTTTTATTGAAACACTATGTCCTGCTTCACCAGATTTAGTCATTTTGGTTACCGTCATTCATCAGAGGGAATTATTTTTGATAAAACCTTTTTCAGGCTCTGAAAACTTTAAAAGACATAAACTGGTACTGTCTGACACTGTCTATACAGCTTGCTGAGGATTGTCTTAGTCAGACTCCAATACTCAAGGTATCAAGAAATAGTATTCCAGTATATAGTCAGACTCCAATACTCAAGGTATCAAGAAATAGTATTCCAGTATATAGTCAGACTCCAATACTCAAGGTATCAAGAAATAGTATTCCAGTATTTAGTCTGACTTCAGTACTCAAGGTATCAAGAAATAGTATTCCAGTATATAGTCAGACTCCAATACTCAAGGTATCAAGAAATAGTATTCCAGTATTTAGTCAGACTCCAATACTCAAGGTATCAAGAAATAGTATTCCAGTATATAGTCAGACTCCAATACTCAAGGTATCAAGAAATAGTATTCCAGTATATAGTCAGACTCCAATACTCAAGGTATCAAGAAATAGTATTCCAGTATATAGTCAGACTCCAATACTCAAGGTATCAAGAAATAGTATTCCAGTATATAGTCAGACTCCAATACTCAAGGTATCAAGAAATAGTATTCCAGTATTTAGTCTGACTCCAATACTCAAGGTATCAAGAAATAGTATTCCAGTATATAGTCAGACTCCAATACTCAAGGTATCAAGAAGTAGTATTCCAGTATATAGTCAGACTCCAATACTCAAGGTATCAAGAAATAGTATTCCAGTATATAGTCAGACTCCAATACTCAAGGTGTCGAGAAATACTGTCTTAGTCAGACCACTGTACTCAAGGTGTTGAGGAATTTGATTTCTAATTCTGGTAAAGAACCCTGCATTCCATTGTAGAACAGACTTGTCTGTTTTTTACTCTATGAGGGAGGTGTTATTATTGTTACATAAGTGGTGTAATTATCTAAGGAATAAATGTATAGGTTATTTGTATTATAGGAAATATGTAAATAATGAAAGCATGAGATAATCTGCGTAAACAAACAGATTGTATAGAAATTAAACAGATTGTGTAGAAATTAAACAGATTGTGTAGAAATTAAGCAGATTGTGTAGAAATTAAACAGATTGTGTAGAAATTACTTTTTGCTTCTTTGATGATTATTTATATTTCATAATACAAAATGACCTTGTCATTTAATCTGTTTATTTTGTAATAGATAATTTTGATTTAAAACTAAACTTAGTTCTATCAAGAAATAAAACACATTAAATCAGTGTTAGTTTATCTCTGATAAAACACTGGTAAAATGTAACCATTGTTCTCTAGGAAGTGATGATCGCTATGAAGAACACATTTCCCAGGGTCATTCCTCAACCTTTGACCCGACACAGACAGAGACGTGACCCCTCCGTAAGCCATAAGTTTGATGAAATCTCAGATATTAAAAAAATCATGCTTCAATGTCAATTTTGATAAGGCTGAACATTGATATTTTCACAATGTGTAAAGGAATTACAGTAAAACATGGTTATAGAGAACCTCCAGGACTAGTGAAAAACACTTCATTATAACCGAACTTCGTTATACAATAAAACATGGTTATAGTGAATCAGCAAAAACAAGTTCATTATAAACAAGCTTCGTTACATCTAATAAAATTTTCATTATTTTCCTCTCATAATAAATATCACTTTGCAATAAGTGTGAATTTGTTATAAATATGTTCGTTATAAGCGAGTTTTACTGTATTTGAAAGTTGTTGAGTAATAGTCACAATAGATAAAGGACATTGCATGTGACTACAGGGTGCTGATATGGATCCTAATGTTTCACATGGACTGGAACATGAACACATGAAAGATTTACTGCACGAAAAACTCAGTAAGTTGTTCTAACGGATGTTATTCCATCTTCTAACGGATGTTATTCTGTCTTCTAACCCTGTTACTCTGTCTTCTAACTCTGTCTTCTAACTCTGACTCGAAGCTCATATTTTACTCTTTAGAATGTCAGATAGAATAAGGCATATTCTACATTTATTTGTTGACTTATGAACCAATCATGAATGATTATTGGTCTTTTTAAATTAGAATCTAATACAAGCACCACAGTGACAGATTTGTTTTTATTTCCTGTTTAGTAATCAACATGGAGGAATGTATGGAGAATGGAGAACACAGCAAAGCAATAGCGAAAGAAGCTGTGCTTATTCAGGTACAAATCATTACTGATAACTTAGTTTATGACTGTAACTGTACAAATCATTACTGATAACTTAATTTATTACTGTTTAGCTCACCTGTAGCTGTACAAATCATTACTGATAACTTAGTGTATGACTGTTTAGCTCACCTGTAGCTGTACAAATCATTACTGATAACTTACTTTATGACTGTTTAGCTCACCTGTAGCTATACAAATCATTACTGATAACTTACTTTATGACTGTTTAGCTCACCTGTAGCTGTACAAATCATTACTGATAACTTAGTGTATGACTGTTTAGCTCACCTGTAGCTGTACAAATCATTACTGATAACTTACTTTATGACTGTTTAGCTCACCTGTAGCTATACAAATCATTACTGATAACTTACTTTATGACTGTTTAGCTCACCTGTAGCTGTACAAATCATTAATGATAACTTAGTTTATGACTGTTTAGCTCACCTGTAGCTATACAAATCATTACTGATAACTTAGTTTATGACTGTTTAGCTCACCTGTAGCTGTACAAATCATTACTGATAACTTAGTTTTTAGTTTATGACTGTTAGATCAACTGCAGCCATGTAAATCATTACTGATAATATAAAACACATGTTAAGGTGCAATTCTCCAAGACAATCCTCCATCAGATGTTGGTATGTGGTTCGACTGTTGGATAATCCTAAAGGCATCCACTAATTGTTTACAGTAAATGTTAGACAATCGCCTGGTTTGATAGTTCTTATTGTTTACAGTAAATGTTAGACACACACCTCGTTTGATAGTTCTTATTGTTTACAGTATATGTTAGACACACACCTGGATGAGATATGGAAGGAATATTTATTGATGATTGCCAGAGCCCAGTATTTCCCTCCAAATCCCTACCCCAGATTTGTCTCCCTTCTAAGGCAACAGGCCATGAGGTATGCATAATATTTGCAACAAAGGTTTTTTTTTTTTCAAAAGTCATGAGCTCAAACTTGCACAATATGGACAAGTTCATTGTTGATTAATTGAGTTAAAAATTCGGACTTTCTACATAACAGCCAAATCTTTGCATTTAGGAAATAAATGAATGCATAAATTTATCAAAGTAATGTTAACTGCACAAACTTAGTAAAACTAAATCATTATGAGATAAATTTTTAAAAACATCAGCACTACTTTTTTCTTTAAATGATTCAAAAGCTCCACTCCCAGCTGTACTTTCTGTACTTTGATTGTACGTATCTTTTATTGTTGTGTATGCATATTTATGACTGATAGACCAACTGGTATAAAGAAATAAATAATTGAGACTCTGTGTGTGTTTTTGTTTTGTTTGTTTGTTTGTTTGGTTTTTTTTTTGTAGGATGGACCTATTATTTGAGAAACCAGAGGTAACAGGAAGTGCATTACTGGCCACTCAAATAGGGGTCACTGACCCTGAAAACTTTATCCACACAATCAATGGAGTAGATGCTTATGGTAAACACCAATATCCAACAAATATTCAAATGTTTCACATTTCAAGACTGACTGGCTTCACATTTCAAGACTGACTGGCTTCACATTCCAAGACTGACTGGTTTCACATTCCAAGACTGACTGGCTTCACATTCCAAGACTGACTGGCTTCACATTTCAAGACTGACTGGCTTCACATTTCAAGACTGACTGGCTTCACATTTCAAAACTGACTGGCTTCACATTTCAATACAAATGGACAGCATTGATTTGATATGTCATGCCACTTTGATTTGTAGGGACCATCAGTGCCTTGCGAATTCTTGACACTGTGGCATTCATGCCTTTAGGTCAGATCGTTCAACTGTTCGTCCAGCAAAACTACATTCAGAGAAAAGGTGCTTACAGGGTATGTAGAAATACTGTGTAATTTAGAAATACTCTGTACTAAAAATTTGAGTGTCTAATGTCACTGTTTAATCCCTGCCTCTGTACTATAGAATTGTCTGTCTGATGTCACTGTTTAATTCCTGCCTCTGTACTATAGAATTGTCTGTCTGATGTCACTGTTTAATCCCTGCCTCTGTACTATAGAGTTGTCTGTCTGATGTCACTGTTTAATCCCTGCCTCTGTACTGTAGAATTGTCTGCCTGATGTCACTGTTTAATCCCTGCCTCTGTACTGTAGAATTGTCTGCCTGATGTCACTGTTTAATCTCTGCCTCTATAATATAGAGTTGTCTGTCTAATGTCACTGTTTAATCTCTGCCTCTATAATATAGAGTTGTCTGTCTGATGTCACTGTTTAATCCCTGCCTCTGTACTGTAGAATTGTCTGCCTGATGTCACTGTTTAATCTCTGCCTCTATAATATAGAGTTGTCTGTCTAATGTCACTGTTTAATCCCTGCCTCTGTACTATAGAATTGTCTGTCTGATGTCACCGTTTAATCCCTGCCTCTGTACTATAGAATTGTCTGTCTGATGTCACTGTTTAATCCCTGCCTCTGTACTACAGAGTTGTCTGTCTAATGTCACTGTTTAATCCCTGCCTCTATAATATAGAATTGTCTGTCTGATGTCACTGTTTAATCCCTGCCTCTATAATATAGAATTGTCTGTCTGATGTCACTGTTTAATCCCTGCCTCTGTACTACAGAGTTGTCTATCTGATGTCACTGTTTAATCCCTGCCTCTGTACTATAGAGTTGTCTGTCTAATGTCACTGTTTAATCCCTGCCTCTGTACTGTAGAATTGTCTGCCTGATGTCACTGTTTAATCTCTGCCTCTATAATATAGAGTTGTCTGTCTAATGTCACTGTTTAATCTCTGCCTCTATAATATAGAGTTGTCTGTCTGATGTCACTGTTTAATCCCTGCCTCTGTACTGTAGAATTGTCTGCCTGATGTCACTGTTTAATCTCTGCCTCTATAATATAGAGTTGTCTGTCTAATGTCACTGTTTAATCCCTGCCTCTGTACTATAGAATTGTCTGTCTGATGTCACCGTTTAATCCCTGCCTCTGTACTATAGAATTGTCTGTCTGATGTCACTGTTTAATCCCTGCCTCTGTACTACAGAGTTGTCTGTCTAATGTCACTGTTTAATCCCTGCCTCTATAATATAGAATTGTCTGTCTGATGTCACTGTTTAATCCCTGCCTCTATAATATAGAATTGTCTGTCTGATGTCACTGTTTAATCCCTGCCTCTGTACTACAGAGTTGTCTATCTGATGTCACTGTTTAATCCCTGCCTCTGTACTATAGAGTTGTCTGTCTAATGTCACTGTTTAATCCCTGCCTCTGTACTGTAGAATTGTCTGCCTGATGTCACTGTTTAATCTCTGCCTCTATAATATAGAGTTGTCTGTCTAATGTCACTGTTTAATCCCTGCCTCTGTACTATAGAATTGTCTGTCTGATGTCACTGTTTAATCCCTGCCTCTGTACTATAGAATTGTCTGTCTGATGTCACTGTTTAATCCCTGCCTCTGTACTATAGAGTTGTCTGTCTGATGTCACTGTTTAATCCCTGCCTCTGTACTATAGAGTTGTCTGTCTGATGTCACTGTTTAATCCCTGCCTCTGTACTATAGAGTTGTCTGTCTGATGTCACTGTTTAATCCCTGCCTCTGTACTACAGAGTTGTCTGTCTGATGTCACTGTTTAATCCCTGCCTCTGTACTACAGAGTTGTCTGTCTAATGTGTTTTCAGGCTGGAATCTGCCTCGCTCTTAGTGGTCCTAGCATTCTGTATGGGAAGATGCAGCCTTACCTGAATGAGGTAGAGCTACATGAACACTATTACATACAGGGACCGCCAGGCTGTTCAGGGGATGCCATTCAACTGTTTGCTCTGATGGGTAGGAATTGAACTATCAGTAATGATATTTAAATCTTTTCATTTATCATAGATGATACATGTATCAGAAAGTTCTGTTAACAGATTATTTCAGAAATACCTCATTGTCACATCTAATTTTTGTTTCTGCTTGATCAATCTTATTGATTTGGAATATTTGGTAGATATATAGAGGATCTCCCATGGTTTGTGATTGGATATGATTATTATCCAACTTGTTGTGTGTTTTCTATCCCCGAGCCTTGGGAGATTCTTTTTATCACATATTTAATCCTTACCGACTATTAAATTTACAATTCGAAATTTCCTTTTGATTACCTCAAGCCGAACTACAATCATAACATCAACATTATGCCGCTACAAATAGTCCGTTCAGAAAATATAAAAAAAGATAAGTACTGACCGTCACAATATTTAATTAATGAAAGAGCAATCTATTGTGAGATAATAATTACACTTTAAAACATTTTACATTTAAAGTATATGATTATTTATGAAAATTATCAGTCATCAGAATTGGTGTCAGAGATGACGCGAGGTCTTGTTTTGAATTTGTTTTCACATGTGTGGATGTTGACGATAAATTTCCCACGATATACATCGCCATTCAGGAAATTTTGTATGCCTCCTGTGACATTGACTGTCGTGGGACTTTCAGCGTTAGATGTGGTTGTGTTTCAGTGTTAGATGTGGTTGTGTTTCAGCGTTAGATATGGTTGTATTTCTTACAGCAGTATTAGGGATTGAATTATTTTGTGTCAAATGGAATGATGCATATCCCGGGTTCATTTGGTGTGTGCAATAGGATAAAATGCCGAATTATTCCTGGTTGATTTTCATTGATGCTGCTGTAATTGTAAATAGACTGAGTGTTTTTATGACCGGTTATCTGCATAATCTGATTTGGAGGTACATTATTTTCACTTAATTTTTGTACAACATGTTTCCTTGCGCTGTGGTGTGTGTATTTGTTTATTTACATTCCGTCACGCGGTGTAGGAATACATACTATGGATTACGAAAAAATTATCCAATGAGTGATTTCCATGGGATAAAGGCATAGATATGTGATAACAGATTTTAATGCTCTATTTTTGGCAAATCTCTATTTCACACAATTATCATCTGCCAAAAACAGCAGAAATAACCCAGTGTAATTTTTTGTCCAACCTGCAGACTAAATTTACAGTGAATTGTGTAGAAACACAGAATTCTCATAGGACAAGATTTATTGCAGTTCACAACCATGTGAATGATCTGTTGATGAAGAATGCGATTCCAGTAGTGGGTGTGTTTTTTGGGGAGACAAAGTGGGCCTGGGAGGAGATCCTGACCCGCAAACAATCCTTCATGGACATGTTGGTCAACAGCACCTCAAGAAGTGAACCAGTCTTCCTAAAGGTATTATAAAGTGAACCAGTCTTCTTGAAGGTATCATAAAGTGAACCAGTCTTCTTAAAGGCATAAAGTGAACCAATCATAAAGGTTTATAAAGTGAACCAGTCTTCTTGAAGGTATTATAATGTGAACTGGTTGTCTTAAACATATTATGTGAACTGGTCCTTTTAAAGGTATTATAAAATGAACCAGTCATAAAGGTATTATAAAGTGAACCAGTCATAAAGGTATTATAAAGTGAACCAGTCATAAAGGTATTATGATGTGAACTGGTCATCAAGGTACTACAATGTATAATAAAGACTTACATATTTAAAGGTACTATTATAATGTGTAACAAAGACTTGCATATATACTAATCAGGAAAAGGTTACTTGGAACTACTAATGTACCTGAAATGCAGGTGACTTGAGAAGTCAGTGGGAGCACAGAACTTTGGGAGTCTGACTTTTTGAGAGTAGAGAAATCGACACTTTAAGTGATTGATTTTTCAACCATATAGACTTCTGTTTTTATCATGTAAGGATGATAAGATTCGGGTTTTTTCTTGCCCCCCCCCCCCCCCCCAGTAATACACTTATTAAAACTATGCCTGGTCCGAAATGTCAATACAGAAACTAAATATTTTCATTTGTGTTTATATTATTGCAGCAATAAGTGCATTTCAAACTTAGTGTCATGTTTCATGATTAAATCATCGAGCTTTCTAAATTAAGTAGGTTAATTGGTAATTGCAGTCGATTATTTAACAAACCCACAAATCCTTAGTATGGGATACCTGGTACGAGTCGTTACTAATCAAGTTGAAATGGTGTATAAAGTCACGAGCGTTTGAATTTCTTTCCATCTCATCACAGATTTAACCTCACAAAAGATTTGTCATATGTTTACTTGCATTCAACAAAATGAAGTATAGTTTATCCAGTGGTCAATATACATCACGAGTACGAGACAATATAAAGTGTATTATAAATGACTAGGACTCCTACACGAGCCGATGAATGTCGTCAGTGTTTGTGATTGATGCACTCAGTTAAAAATGTGTTCCAGAATTATTCTCCCCTTGTATCAACCAATGTTAAACATTACATCATTTCTTATTTTATTTTTATTTTTGCAGTTTGGAAAGGGGGTGGGTGGGTTGGTTGTCAATTTAAACACGATCTTTTTGATATAATTACAGGCCTTCATTCTAATGGATCACTGGAGATACGTTCCCGTCAGGAAATACTTTCTTCTTCACTTCATCACCGATGATGAGATCGAGTAAGTGTTAATTATAGCTCAAATCTGAATATAATCAGAACACAGTTGCCTAATTTTTCACATTTGCTTATGGACATGGCCGAGTTGTTACAGTTGATGTACAATAATGATTAAACTCGACTTATAATTGTGTTGATTTTTTTTTGAAGTGGTGAAATCTTCTACCCAGATAACCCGGTAGCCTTTTACCAGAGCGTCTTCCTCTCCAAAGACAGGGTAAGTAGCCATCTACCAGAGCGTCTTCCTCTCCAAAGACAGGGTAAGTAGCCATCTACCAGAGCGTCTTCCTCTCCAGAGACAGGGTAAGTAGCCATCTACCAGAGCGTCTTCCTCTCCAGAGACAGGGTAAGTAGCCATCTACCAGAGCGTCTTCCTCTCCAGAGACAGGGTAAGTAGCCATCTACCAGAGCGTCTTCCTCTCCAGAGACAGGGTAAGTAGCCATCTACCAGAGCGTCTTCCTCTCCAGAGACAGGGTAAGTAGCCATCTACCAGAGCGTCTTTTTCTACAGAGACAGGGTGATTTTGTTTCCAGCATTTTAATGAGAAGACATATATACTCCGCGACTATTTAACTAATTTTGATCCCAAACTCAACGTTCAAGATTAGCAATTATCTGTCGTTTTGTAGGCTGCCTTCCACTACCAGAATGGGGGGCCCAGTCATGGGGGTGACCCAATGAACACAACCAACGTCCGGAGTGCCCAGCAATTCCTGGATAGGATGATCTCGATATCTAAGGACCGATGTGATTGGATGACTGTCCACAGAGGCCTGTTGCTTAAAAGCCTGATGAATCAGGTAATCACCCCCTCCTTTCAAACTTTTCAATATTGACTGGAAACTTTCCATATAGGTTCACACTGAAAAAAAATGTTATACCAAGCTTAAACTTTGGCGTTTTTTTTGTTTTTTTGTTTTTGTTTTGGTTTTGGGTTTTATTTTATTATAGGTCACCTAAGCTGAAAGCTCAAGTGAGCTTTTCTGATCGCCAATCGTCTGTCCATCCATCTGTAAACTGTTCACATTTTCAGCTTCTTCTCCAGAACCACTATGCCAATTTCAATCAAACTTGGCACAAATCATCCATGAGTGAAGGGAGTTCAAGTTTTTTCAAACAAAGAGCTATGTCCCCTTCATAGGGGAGATAATCACATAAAGGCAAAAATAGGGTGAGGGTTGTTTAAAAATTTTGTCAAGAACCACTGGGCCAAAAAAGTTGAAATTCACATGAAAGCTTCCTGACATAGTTTATTAGATTCAAGTTTTTTTTTTAAATCATGGCCCCCAGGGGCCAAAATAGGGGATCAAAGTTTTGCATGTCAATATATAGGGAAAATCTTCATAAATCATCATAATGGAAGACTTCCTTTTAAAACATGCAAAAAATATGAATATCAGTGATATTTGTCTATGCATTTCAAATTTCATTGCCAAGCTGAGTAGTTTATTAGTTTAGCATGTCGACGGCTGAACTATAGATCGCGAGTTCAAGTCCAGCAGGTATTTTAATATCTTTTTCAAATTGCTTACTATTAAATTGCATTTTTGACTAAATAAAAGAAAAATTCAAATTTACAGGGCAAAATCCTAACATAGTGTAGATTCAAGTTTGTTAAAATCGTGACTCCCAGGGGTAGGGTGGGGACACAACAGGGGATCAAAGTTTTACATGTGAATATATAAGGAAAATCTTTTTAAAATCCTCTTTTTAAGAACTATTGGACCAGAAATGTGGAAATTTACATGAAAGCTTACGGATATAGAGTAGATCCAGGTTTGTGCAAATCATGGTCCCTGGGGGGGTAGGGCCACAATAGGGGATCAAAGTTAAACATGCAAATACATTGTATATAGAGATTTTTTTTTAAATGTCTCTTGAACTATTAAAGCTGGAGCTTTTACAATTTGTATATACATTTTTTTATGGAAAGACCTTTCATATAATACAATGGTGTGTGATCTTGTGACTTTGACCAGGAAGTTTGCCCTACTTTTAATAAAAATCTGAATTATTCCTGGACTATTTAAAGTAGATCTTTCATGTCTTGTACATAATTCCTATGGTAAGCCTTTCCATGTCATATCATGACCTTTGACCTTGAACTTTGGCCTGCTTTTAAGAAAACACAACTTATTAAAAATATCCAGAACTATTTCAGACAGGGCTTTCATATTTTGTGTATAAGATGGCAAGATGGTGTTTGATGTTTTGATGTTGGAGTTTGACCTTCTTAAAATAATATGACCTATTCAATATCCCCTGAACTATTCAAGGTAGGAACCCCATGGGGATCCGGGTTGTTAGAATAGATCCTCAGTACCCCTTGCTTGTCGTAAGAGGTGACTAAATGGGGCGATCCTTCGGATGAGACCGCAAAAACCGAGGCCCCGTGTCGTATGTGTGGCATGTAAAAGATCCCTCCCTGCTCAAAGGCCGTAAGCGCCAAACATAGGCCTAAATTTGCAGCCCTTCACCGGCAATGGTGACGTCTCCATATGAGTGAAAGATTCTTGAGTGGGACGTTAAACAATATTTAATCAATCAATCATTAATATTCAAGGTAGGGGTTTCATATCCTGTATATAAATTCTTTACGGCAAGTCCTCATTAATATGTGAAGTTTGGCCTTGTGACTTTGACCCTACTTTTTACATGTCTGACCTATTCAATATCTCCTTAACTATTTAATGTAATTCTTTCTATTTTGCATATAAATTTCTTATAGTAAAACATTTCATTTTGTACTATGACCTTTTACCATATATCCTTTGTATTTAACCTACTTTTAAGAAAATGTCTTTTTTTAAATATCTTTGGTACTATTATGCCAGTCAGAAATATATGGGCCTGGGTGGAAATAGGCATAGAGATAGATAAAAAAACCTTTTTAAATGAACATTGGCAGGGCAAAGGACGTTCAGATGAGTGATGTAGCCCATGGGCCTCTTGTTTCTTTTACGTCCCATCAAGAATTTTTACTCATATTGAGATGTCATCACTAATAGGTGAAGTACCACAAATGTAGACCTAAGCTTTGCACTCAGGGCCATAGCAATGAGGTGCCAACACCTGCTGTAACAAAGGACCTCTGCTTTTAAGGTCATATATGAAAGACCCGTGATTCTCACTTCCAAATGTTGAGTGTTTGGTGAAGGAACAATCAGTACCTTTATTAACATCTTAGGTTTGATGCAGCCAGTACACGAGTGGGGCTTAAACTCATGTCCTCCCTATTGCAAGGCGAATGTTCTACCACTGAAATGTGATCAGTTGTTACAGAAGTTCTGGCACTTGAATTAAATTCTGATTCCGTTTGTCTGACTTCAGAACCAGACTCATATTGTGGAGTCTTGGAGGATGCTACACAGCATGGCTGCTCAGATAGAGTATCTCATTGCTATGCTCGATAGTCTGCAGGATCTTCTGGTCATCACCATGGAGTCCCTTGAATACATCAACAAAAATCGTAGCCGAGGTGCCACAGGGAACAGCCAGGGGCGGAGTCGGGGAAAGAGTCAGACGCCCAGTAAACCGCTCACTGCTGGGGTCATTCCAGACTTTGAGGTAGTCACAACTTTATATAATATGGTTTTCTTTAATATGGTTTTCTTCTTTGACGGAGTACTCCGAAATTTGTTTTAGCTCACCTGAGCCAAAGGTTTATTGTGCAGTATGGCTTTTTTCTTTGACAAAGTACTTGGTAATCTGTTTTAGCTCACCTGAACCAAAGGCTCATGCGAGCTTTTTTTTTTTATCATCCATACATGTAGTGTGTTTCCTCTTCATATGGATAGTATCCCCTTCTGCCAGATTAACCTATTTATTTGATATAAATTTGTTATTCAGTGTACAGTTGATGAATCAATCTTTGGAAGAATGACCATGGTTTTTCATAAGAAGATGGTGGAAGTTACCCAGGCCCGTATATTTCTGACTGGCACTCCCCTGACAGATTTCTTGAAAGCTAAACTAAAGACATGCATAGAAGAAGACCCGAGACTAGACAACTTCTACCTTGCTTTCAGCACAGAGGTAAGTCAGAAAATAATGATAAAATAAAATTAATTAACGTTAATCATCACCGTAGTCTATCAGTGGTTAATTTTGAAAAGATCATAAAACTGTGAACAAGATTCCAGAATGAGGCTTAAATGCAAAAGCCTTTTGTTGGAAATCCTCTTAATTATGTGTTGGTCAAAAATATAAATTATAATTTTATTTGCAGACTCTATTCCGATTAGAAGAAGTGAAACATATGTTGCGATTTGTGCAGGACAGCTTGGCAGCAGATGTTCACCATATTTCTCCCAATGCTATGTCTGCAACAGAAAACCTCACTTCTGATGAAATTCTACAAGGGAGACCAAGTTCTGTTGTGTCTTACATGCTCAATGATCCATATCTCTACCGTCCTCGTCCTCAGGCTCAAATGATGCAGACAATACTCGAGTGAAATTTTAGCTGCAAGGATACAGTAAAATAACTGTCCTAACCAGACTTTAGGCTGCAAGGATACAGTAGGATGGTCTCCTAACCAGATTTTAGGCTGCAAGGATACAGTAAAATAACTGTCCTAACCAGACTTAAGGCTGCAAGGATACAGTAGGATGGTCTCCTAACCAGATTTTAGGCTGCAAGGATACAGTAAAATAACTGTCCTAACCAGACTTAAGGCTGCAAGGATACAGTAGGATGGTCTCCTAACCAGACTTTAGGCTGCAAGGATACAGTAAAATAACTGTCCTAACCAGACTTAAGGCTGCAAGGATACAGTAGGATGGTCTCCTAACCAGACTTTAGGCTGCGAGGATACAGTAAAATAACTGTCCTAACCAGACTTTAGGCTGCAAGGATACAGTAGGATGGTCTCCTAACCAGACTTTAGGCTGCAAGGATACAGTAAAATAACTGTCCTAACCAGACTTTAGGCTGCAAGGATACAGTAAAATAACTGTCCTAACCAGACTTTAGGCTGCAAGGATACAGTAGGATGGCTTTCCTGATTCAGAAGAACGAGAGTTACAGCCAGGTCCACACTGTGATACTTAGATATTTAAAAACTCTAACTTTTACAGAGTCCTGGTGCAATACAGTCTGAAACTTCTAGAGAAAAAAAAAACTTCAGAAGATGGATAGTTTATATTCCACCACTATGTGACATGCTTAAATTGTTGCTGAAATACTGACATTGGTTTAATCACCAATGTTAATGAGCTAACATAACCTGTGCCAATTACTTTTACAGACCACTTTTCTGTACAAATATACATGACTGTGATAAAAATGAACACTGTGTAATAAATATTTTAATACTGATTTACACATAGTTTGTAAATGTCTAATGTTATAAAATCTAACCCGAGCCACCTAAAAATAAGTACATAAAAATATATTTAAAAGCAATAACATAATATGCACACATGGTCAATTCTTCAAACATCACAGAAGTACTAAAAACCGGGATATCAACCAACAGATTTTCATACATTGAAGGTCTCGAGATTGACTGACAGATTTGCCGACATTGCATATCTCGAGATTATTGATATCAAACTCTGCTGTTACATAGTTTCATGGACTAAATGGCTGACTTTTGTGTTTAACAGTGGATAAATAACTGCACTGATGTCCATTTCACAAAAATTCATGCAACTTCACCTGCGACTTACGTAAGACTAAAATAGCACTTGATGATTTTAAGGATAAAAGAAAAAAACTGTTATCAGAAAGCCAACACCTTTGATGAAACGCGAGGTGTTGTTTGGTCAGTAGTAAACATTGGATAAAGTAAGCCCCTTGACAAGGTCCATTATCTCAGTTTCTAGGTTGTACAAAGAGTCGTCCACGCCCACAAATTCCTGAATGTTCCACTCTCTAATTTTTGGCCCCCATTCAGCGGACTTGTGTATATTCAACAGTGCATCTGTTATCTGTTTCTTCATCTCGGCTGTAAATAAGTATACATACTAGTAATTACTGAATTGTAGAAATATTACAATGCCATGAAGATGAATCCGTCAAACAACCTATACACATACATTAAAGAGAGTGGCTCATGTTTTTTTTTTTAAATTATTGTTTATGTTTTACGTTAAACATTGAAAATATAACTCATATAAAGTTGATAACCAAAATTTGGACTTTCTTAATGCAAGGGTAAGAGCATTATTTTAGCCTTAACTCTGTGTTATGCAAACAAAGACTTTAGTCTTGATTAATATGTTTATAAATTAGTAAAATGTTGATTTTATAATTTAGAGCATCTTAATTTTGCACATCACATTTTACTTAAAGAATACTTGAAATATGGTATATACATGAATCACTTTTAACATGAATATTGTGTGATTCTTTGAACCTGAATTTCACATGGATCATTTTTTACAGGAAATTCATATTAAATGTTTGTGTGAAATTTATGTGAAACATGATTCATCTGCGGCATATATGATATTTCATGGCCTGCATTTAAATTTGAAATCTTAAATCTTAACTTTTAAATCGGATTTCACGAGAGTTGTGGAGATCATACTCTGTATATGTTCACATGTTTTGTCTGTAATATTTACAGTCATTTGGAGTACATAACATCCAAAGTGACACAGTTACTGACAAATGAAGTCCAATGCTGTTTTGGTTTTCTTTCAAAAGACTTGGGGTTCAAACAAAATTTTTTCACCACATAATCGTACTGAAAAGATAAATCAATGAAATGAATATAATGCTCGTCTAACCTTGCACGGAAAGTTTTTAAAAAGA
The DNA here is from genome assembly GCA_024699665.1 of Ostrea denselamellosa. Classification (NCBI taxonomy): domain Eukaryota; kingdom Metazoa; phylum Mollusca; class Bivalvia; order Ostreida; family Ostreidae; genus Ostrea; species Ostrea denselamellosa. The sequence goes on from JAMZEH010000039.1 coordinate 1,918,588, forward strand.
AAAACTGTCAAAAATAGCCAAAAATGTCAAAAATAGCAAGAATGTCAAACTGTCAGCAGAACATGTTTATAATGTCATAATTCCTTTTCTGTGTCATTTTGATCATCTTGAAACCAAGAATAGAGTTGGATTAGTCCAGCACTAACTACATTCAATACTTCTGGAACAAAGGTTAAATTTTGGCAAATACAGTCCTTATCACATACATGTCCATTTGTCCATTTACATGGTTACACACATATGAATGGATGATATCAGCTCTTACTTACATATTCAAATACATCATTATCTTCTCAGATTATTCGACATTTCTGGATAGTCGTTTAACTGTTTTCTTAAGGGGGCACGAACATAATTTTTGATAGATTGAAATTGAGTATTTTGCTATAGAAAGACAGATCTTTTATAAAGAAATGGATTAAAAATATTTTTACAAAGGATATTTTTATATTTACGTAAAATCTAGCTCTCAAAGTAGAGTTTGTTAACAGTTTTATTATAGCCAGGAAACCACAAAGCGAAAGTGAGAATACCAAGAGTTTTAAAAAGTATGTCAAAAGCATTGTACATTTCAACATACATTAATGAGGAACAAACATAAAAAAACAGAAAATTTTCATTGTATACACTTTATCAATGAATCTGTCAACTCAAGAGCTATGCTGATACATATAGTTGAGTTACATTGCATGTAATCATAAACGGATCTCATGCCTCATTTTAAAAACGAAAGTTGTCTCAAATGCATTTTTGCATCAGATTTTTTTTTAATTTAGATTTATTGCTGTGTTTTACATGAATCAAATATTATCATATTATTGATTAAAAATCTACATAATTTTCAGTACCCAAATCATGTCCAGGCCCAGTTAAAGGATCTGTTGTGTTTAAAGAATAATTAAGTTTTCCTTTAATATTGTGCCAGTGGGTAGAACATGTGGAAAAGATTGATTGATTGATTGATTGTTTTTTTCTGCCACACTCAACAATGTTTCAGTTATCTGGTGGTGTCCAGTTTTTATTGGTGGAGGAGAGAACCCAGATACATGTAGGGGAAGAGACCACCGACCTTCCGAAAGTAAACTGGCAAACTTTCTCACATATATTGGCACGAGTGAGAATCGAACCCGCGCTGACTAGAGGTAAGAGGTCATGTGATTTTGAGGGCAATGCTCTAACCACTCGGCCACGGAGGCCCCATGTGGAAAAGATATTTATAAGCATTACAAATGTCAAGAAAAGAAAGTTCAAACTCACTACTGAGTCTCGAATTGAAGACAATGGGATAGATCGGCATTGGTCCGAAGGAAGTGAGCACTGACAAATTGTCCCGCTGCTTTGGATTTTCATGAAAAAAAAATCGCAGGACATTGGAGTCGATGGCAGCTACGTCGACCTTATTATCCAGAAGCATTTGTATGGACTTTAAATGGGAACCTGTGAAACAAAGGTCAACAGTCTTTCAAAGCATATGAACATACATTTAGATGACAACTAATAAGAGTTGTGCTACGCACAAAATCAAGGTCTAACATCATACGTGCGTTTGGTTTCATTGAGACCCCTACCTGAATGTAGTACATTGCCAAAAAAATTGGAATTGTAGCCCATCTTCTTAAGGTTGCCTAAGACAATCAGACATCCACTCAGAGATATAGGGTCATTAAATGCAAATGTCTTTCCTTTAAGGTCTGTGAAGGTAGTGTAACTCGACCTGCAAGTGTAATAAAAGGTACATTTAATATTAAACCCCGTCAGCTTCTTTCAGTTCAAATTTGGATTACTTTTATTTAAACTTGCATAGTAATCAGTAAATCAGAGTGGTACACTTTAATTCTTTTTCTTGCAGCATGTTTATACCCATATTCAACCAGAGGCCTAAGGGCCACAGTGCTCACCAAAGTTATTGTATTTTCCCCATGTAAACATCAAATTCAGTTTATGGCCCCCTCTTGTGACCATGTGTTTCTTTATATCTGGGGCCTTAGTGTGAACAAACTTAAACCTACACTGTATGAGGATTTTGCTATACATTTCTATATATTAGCTATACATTTCTATATATTAGCTATACATTTCTCTGTATTTGCCATACATTTCTAAGAAAAATTATTAACACCTATTGTAGCCCCATTCACATTTCAGGAGTCATGGCAGGAACTATCATTGGAAGCCCACAGTTGGTCGCTCTCCATGGTTGGTCAATTTTACTTCGAGGTAAAAGAATTCAGCACGATTGACCATGGATTTCCAATGATGGACAGGAACATACTTAAATTAAGGCTATTTGAGGAAGGTTGTGAATGACTTTGAAATTTTAATTTTTTCCTTATCCTATGAAAATTACTGAATCCCCATTATGGTTTTGCCTTAGCCCCATTAGGGTCAAGGTGTGAACAAATGTACATGTATCAAATACACTGAAGCAAAGATGGAGGTGGATAAGGCAAACTCTACACAAGTCACATACTGACACACAAGGCAAGCACTATCCTGGAACCCCAACAGAAAGTGCAAGAGGGGTAGGCCAAGAGACACCTGGCAGGTAGACCTGGAGGCTGCCACTAAAACAATAGGATAAAATGTGGAAAGAACTGGATCAAACTGCACAGGATAGAGGAGCCTGGAGAAATCTTGTGGATGGTAAGTAAGTGAGCACAAATATATCAGGAAGACGTATCGTACTGTACATTGTTCCTCTGTAGAATTAAGACATATCGTACTGCACATTGTTCCTCTGTAGAAGTAAGACGTATCATACTGTACATTGTCCCTCTGTAGAAGTAAGACGTATCATACTGTACATTGTCCCTCTGTAGAAGTAAGACGTATCATACTGTACATTGTTCCTCTGTAGAAGTAAGACGTATCATACTGCACATTGTTCCTCTGTAGAAGTAAGACGTATCATACTGTACATTGTTCCTCTGTAGAAGTAAGACGTATCATACTGCACATTGTTCCTCTGTAGAAGTAAGACATATCGTACTGTACATTGTTCCTCTATAGAAGTAAGACGTATCATACTGTACATTGTCCCTCTGTAGAAGTAAGACACATCATACTGTACATTGTCCCTCTGTAGAAGTAAGACGTATCATACTGCACATTGTTCCTCTGTAGAAGTAAGACATATCGTACTGTACATTGTTCCTCTATAGAAGTAAGACGTATCATACTGTACATTGTCCCTCTGTAGAAGTAAGACACATCATACTGTACATTGTCCCTCTATAGAAGTAAGACGTATCATACTGTACATTGTTCCTCTGTAGAAGTAAGACACATCGTACTGCACATTGTCCCTCTGTAGAAGTAAGACGTATCGTACTGTACATTGTCCCTCTATAGAAGTAAGACACATCGTACTGCACATTGTTCCTCTGTAGAAGTAAGACACATCATACTGCACATTGTCCCTCTGTAGAAGTAAGACACATCGTACTGCACATTGTTCCTCTGTAGAAGTAAGACACATCGTACTGCACATTGTCCCTCTGTAGAAGTAAGACGTATCGTACTGTACATTGTCCCTCTATAGAAGTAAGACACATCGTACTGCACATTGTTCCTCTGTAGAAGTAAGACACATCGTACTGCACATTGTTCCTCTGTAGAAGTAAGACATATCGTACTGCACATTGTTCCTCTGTAGAAGTAAGACACATCGTACTGCACATTGTCCCTCTGTAGAAGTAAGACACATTGTACTGCACATTGTTCCTCTGTAGAAGTAAGACATATCGTACTGTACATTGTTCCTCTATAGAAGTAAGACGTATCATACTGTACATTGTTCTTCTGTAGAAGTAAGACATATCGTACTGCACATTGTTCCTCTGTAGAAGTAAGACATATCGTACTGTACATTGTTCCTCTATAGAAGTAAGACGTATCATACTGTACATTGTCCCTCTGTAGAAGTAAGACATATCGTACTGCACATTGTTCCTCTGTAGAAGTAAGACACATCGTACTGCACATTGTCCCTCTGTAGAAGTAAGACACATCATACTGTACATTGTCCCTCTGTAGAAGTAAGACGTATCATACTGCACATTGTTCTTCTGTAGAAGTAAGACACATCGTACTGCACATTGTCCCTCTGTAGAAGTAAGACACATCGTACTGCACATTGTTCCTCTGTAGAAGTAAGACATATCGTACTGTACATTGTTCCTCTATAGAAGTAAGACGTATCATACTGTACATTGTCCCTCTGTAGAAGGTAACATTTTTAAAGATTTTCCCTCTATTATCCTTTGAACCCCTATTGTGACCCTTAGGGATCATGGTTTGAGTTTGACTCTGCATTATGTAAGGAGTGTCTAATATCACTTTGGGTTTCACTGGTTCATTGGTTCACTGGTTCATTGGTTCCTACAAAGTAGATTTCTAAAGCACACAATCCTCCCTATTTGCACATAATCCAGATTACTTCCCATTGGAGGAAAGTCTAGCACTTCATTCAAATAAATTTACATGCTATAAGGATGCTTTTTTTTTGTTTTTGGTAAAATTGACCCAGTATAGATCTTTGTAAAATATCAAAAATATGAAAAGTCTACAGGCAACAGAAAGACTACAGGCATGTTTTTGATCATAAAAGCTCACTTGAGCCCAGAATTATGCATGAACAAAAATATGAGTACTTCTTACTGCTGGCAACCACCATGTCAGAGAAGTAGACTGGGAGGTTGCCTCCCTTGGCATGTGGATGGACTGGGGCTGCAGGACACAGCTCAATGTATTTGTTTTCTTCGTGTTTCAGTTTCAGATAAGCCGTACTGCACATGAATCCTGGTTTAAAAATTTCAAAATACAATGACTGTTCTGAGGTGACCAAAACAAAAAGAACATGAAGTTTAAACACTAATGACTGAGATACTGTCCAGTAATTCATAACAGTAAGTGCATATTTGATCTAAATATATTCCTTTAACTTCTGAGCACAAGATATATGCATATTTCAATTCACAAGTATAGCGAGCGTTTAAAAATTTTGGAATGTCAAAGACATTTTTTTATGCAGAGGAAAGTGACAATTTGGCAGAATTGACTCAACAATTAACTTTGTTTACTAATTTTGATCTTTGACCTGGAAACACTATCAAGTGTTTCATATAATTTCAGAGTAAAAAACAGAAGTTCTTACCAACATCAGCAATATCATCTGTGAATGGGTCACTCCTGCCTGTGGGAGGTCCGCTCCAGCGAGACTCGGTAATGAGGTATCCCTCCAGACCAGTCACTTCCTCCAGGTAGTGGAGAAGCACCTCAAACACCGGTATGGGAATTCCCGGGGATAAGTAAGTGACCATGCGCAGCTTCTTAGGGCTAGACATTGCACTGAAAGGTGGAGGGATACACTAGTAATAGCCTGACTCAATCACTTCAAATAAAATAGTTCTCTATAATAAATCCTGTACAACTACTCTAGTAGTTCTGAAATGTGAAACTTGACTGTTCCTAAGGCAGACTGTCAACTGGTGTAATAAATGTAGAGGCATACTCATCGGTATATCTGGTAAGGTTATGTAATAATTATGATGTCATACTTTTGCAGTGAGATTACGTGTATTTCCAGCTTTTAGCTCACCTGAGCCGAAGGCTCGAGTGAGCTTTTTCTGATCAAAACTTTACGTTGTCTGTTGTTGGTGTTGTCGTCGGTGGCAGAGGCGTAAACTTTTCACATTTTCATCTTATCTAGAACCACTATTAGCCAATTTCAATCACACTTGGCAAAAAGCATAGTTGGGTGAGGGGGACTCAAGTTTGTTCAAATGAAGGGCAATACCCTTCTCCAAGGAGAAATAATAGTGAAATAGTGAAAAGATACAAATTTTGAAAATCTTCTCAGAACCACTGGGCCAATTTTAAGGCAACTTGGTACAAGTCATTCTTGGGTGAAGGGAATTCAAGTTTGTTCAAATGAAGGACCATAAACCATAAAGTGAAGATAATCACAAAAATGCAAACAATAGGATGGGATATTCTCTATAAATATTCTCAAGAACCAATGGGCCAGAAAAGTTCAAATTTACAGGGCAGCTCCCTGACATAATGCAGATTCAAATTTGTTAAAATCAAAGGTAGGATGGGGCCACAATAGGGGATCAAATGTTTACATGCAAAAATGCAGGAAAAAATCTTTAAAAATCATTCTCCATAACCACTGGGCCAATTTCAATCAATCTTGGTACAAATCATCCCTGGGTGAAGGGGATTCAAGTTTAAATGAAGGGCCACTATGGGGAAATAATCACAAAAATAGGGTGGAGTCCTTTAAAAATCTTCTCAATATGGAACCACTGGGCCAGAAAAGTTTCAATTTACATTGAAGTTTCCTGACATAGTGCAGATTCAAATTTGTTCAAATCATGACCTCCGAGGTAGGGTGGGGCCACAATAGGGTATCAGGTTTTGCATGTGAAAATATAGGAAAAAAATCTTTAAAATTTTCTTCTCCAGAACCACTAAGCCAGAAAAGTTAAGGTTTACATGGCAGCTTTCTGACATAATGCAGATTCAAGTTTGTTAAAATCATGGCCCCTGGGATTGATTGAAGCCACAATAGAGGATTAAAGTTTTGCATGAGAATATAGGGAAAATCTTTAAATACAGGCCAAGGTGATTCAGGTGAGCAGTATGGCTCATGGGCCTCTTGCTTCCTAAATGTTTGATAACAGAGGTTTCAAGACTACACAATTTTGCATGAGTGTAAGCTGTTGCCTGCAGCTATGAGCAGAGTTATGCAACTCTTCACTGTGTTATATAATTATCTACAAATATATTTTATCAAACCGTTCTGTATATTTATAGAATTATACCGTTCTATTTATAGAATTATACCGTTCTATTTATAGAATTATAATCATGCATTTACTGGTTAGTGTGATCAAAGTAATCTGGTATTTTATGGAACTTTTATAATTTTTTTTTAATTTTATGGAATTTGTATAAATACTGTAAATTTAAATTATTATGCATAATTCAAACAGTTAAAAGTTTTGTTTTCAGATTAATTAACAATGTCATTGTGTATTTCACCAAAATTAAACATTCAAAATTGAATTCATTATTCCAATTTGAAATCAAAATATTGGGTAAAACAAAATTGAGAGAGAGAGAGAGAGAGAGAGAGAGAGGATTACCTGTTAATATCACTAATCACGGATAAAATGCCCTATGATTTGTTGTAGTATATAATCAAAGCTTAATGACTGAGCACTAGCATTCAGGCATGTTAAGTTTGTTAACCTGATATTATATCACGGACTGAACATGTTTTGTTCATAACTACATCGTCCTTGAAGCAAAACTACATACATCACAAAAAAAAAAAAAAAAAAAAAAAAAAAAAAAAAAAAAAAAAATTACTGTCATGGATATGCTATGCGGTGTGAATTTCCTTACCTTGACACTGCGGGTCGGCGATCAAAGTGAAAGTAGACGTGTCAGTCAGATCTAATTTGCAATCCGAGGCATATTGCCTCTGTCTTAAATGGCAGGTATATATATATAAAAAGAACTTATCGTTTGATTTTGTACAATAATATCTGATGTTCTATTTTATGACATCTAAACGATCAATACTAGGTCGAATACTTTGAGGAACGAAGTAATATTGACAATATCTAGAGGGCGCTGTGAGCGTATTCAATGGCCATGACGATGTTTGGTACAAAGACGTTTGGAGAAAAGCCGAAACCTTTTCAAATAGAGGAGGATGGCGAGTTTTATTACATTGGATCAGAGGTAAGGTGGTGGTTTTGTGTTGATGTGAACCTTGAACCACCAGATCCGCATATGATCCATGCGCTAATTATCTTAAATCTTGGACGCTAGATAGAGATGATAATCTACAAGACGAGTGATCGTAATTTATTTTAAAACCATGTATCTTGATTATGAATTTTACAATGCAAATGGGTAATCACAACTTTCTTTATCAATGATAAGCTAAATACCTGATTTTCAGTCGGTAGAGTTCTGTAATTTGTAAGTCTCTCAGCGGTATGGCTTTGTTGTTTTAGACCTTTAATATGAGGGACTGTACCAAGATTCATTGGGTGCGTCAGTCCAAATCAATCAGCCAGATCAATGGTTGTCACGGTTGTACAATTAGCTAAGTAGGAAAATCAAGATTTTGCATCTTCTTTGACAATTGTTTTATACATTTTTTTCTAAATTAGAACATGTCTGCATAAGGTTTGTTGGTATGCAGTCACTGAAAAGATCAATGAGATATATTATATGTATCAGTTATACTATTTCAGCCTGTTTATTAACTGAGATAAGATTTCTATTTGTAATAATTTTCTCTTATCATCAAAGTTTTCATGGAAGTTTTTCATTATGACCTTTATTGTTTTGATTTACAAAGGTTGGAAATTATATGCGAATGTTCCGAGGCTCTCTGTACAAAAAGTATCCGTCTATGTGGAGGAGGTTGCTTACTGTGGAAGAGAGGAAAAAGATCGCAGAACTAAGTAAGAACATATTTTATTCAGTGTCTATTTGGAATGGAATTTTCAATAAAAGACGATGCAATTTGCTTAATAATTCAATATTTTAATACAATACATGTAATTTATTTTCTGTTCTTGTAACTAGTACAAATATTTTTGAATAATTGGGAAATAAAAGCATAGATACTTTTAACATCAACAAGTATTGAAAACTTTCTTCTTCTTCTTTTTTTTATCCATCTTTTTGAATTTCTACTTGGTATGTACCAACAGAAATTTAACATACAGATTTCCAACAGATAGATTTCTTGGCATTATCTAGTCAAAATGTACATACATACACAAATTGAATATGAAATATACTTTCTTAAAAGCTCTGCAATAAGCTGGGGCCTCAGGGTTTAGTAGAATCACCATGTCTATTTGTCCTTGTCTGTAGACTTGAGAAGATGAGTGTTTGAAGTCTATTCTCACCTTTTGACAAGTGGAATCCATTTCAAAATTGATAATATGTCAAGTCTAGGGATATCTTCTTTTACCTCGAGAATTAAGATGTTGTATCTGATTGATATTTTGTACTGTACTTACTAGTTAGGGCATTGCAAGTTATGCTTAGGAAAATTCTTCATAAATTCTTCTGGAAAAATATTGGGACAGATCTGTAGCACTCTGGGGAAAATGCTGGGACAGATGTGGTGTAGTAAAATAACAAGTCTGTGAACACTGACCCTTGAGGCAATGGTAAGACCACACAATAGGCATTTGCCCCTTGGGGATCTGGGTTGGTAGAATAGATCCTCAGTACCCCTTGATTGTCGTAAGAGGTGACTAAATGGGGTGGTCCTTCGGATGAGACCACAAAAACCAAGGCCCCTTGTCACAGCAGGTTAAAGATCCCTCCCTGCTCAAAGGTCATGAGCGCCAAGCATAGTCCTAAAATTTGCAGCCCTTCACCGGCAATGGTGACATCTCCATATGAGTGAAAAATTCTCAAACGGAACATTAAACAATGTTATCAATCAATCACAATAGGCATTTTGAATTTACATTGGAAGGTTTGGGAAAATTGTATTGCCACAGATTATCAAATTGATATGCAAGCTTTCTTGTGCAGTGAAGCATAGAGGTTGAATGTTTCATAAGAAAAACTAAAAATGATTTGTGTTGCAGCAAATCAACATTTAATCGTGACCTTAATTTTAATTAATGAAATGTTTTCAGATACTGGCGCTCCTTCTTTGGCTACTAACATCACACTCCTGAAGGCCAGTGAGGTGGATGCCATATTTGAAGGAAATGATGACATGTTCAAAACTGTCTCCATCAACAGCGATTCTGCTTACCAGATGTAAGATAAAATTACATTCAAATATTTTCTTACTGTGTTATGTAGGTTTCATCTACTCTCTAGCCAAGTAGAGTGAACATAGAAGAAATGGCTTTCTTTTGGGTCTATTTTTTCAGAAGCATGCACTGTGAAAGCACAGTAGTAGAATCAGTTCAGGATCCGTGAACCAGTGATGAATAAAATTTGACAGCTGTCAAAATATGTCAAATTAGCCGATTCAGCATTTGGTTTAGTCAGTTGTGCATGCGCAGGCAGATATCTCTTTATATTCACATGTTCTGCAGTTGACTGAATTGAACGAGCTTTGTGACAGAATTTGTCAGCCATTAAATTCAGAGAGACACTGGTTCAGAACAGTTATGGTGATCATGAAATAATAATAATAATGCACTTATATATCACCTCATTTAAATATACTCTAAAGCGCTTTACACTATACTAAATTGCAAATCAAAATTATACAGAATACATAAAATCACTTATAAATGCCAGATATCAATATCGCACAATGAACAATTGAAACTGTGAAAGAAATAAGCTAGAGAAAATTAGAAATTAATTTATATTATAAAAATCATAAAATATGTGCTAGAAAAACTTCTTTTTTTTTCTTTTTTTTTGGATACCGTTCTTTGGCATGTTGCATAATATACGTCAAATCAAAAAGATCACACATGAGGAAAAGTTTGATAGGAGAATTAATCAAGTACTGAAATGGTCATGTATTGTCTTCTGTACCATTTACATTTAGCTTATTTGAGTAATATGCAAGAGAACTGTTGACAACTTCATCTTGGTAAGATTGTTTTATCAATGCTCCTATTAGTTTGACCTCTGAATAAATCAAATTACGTAGTATAGAGTATTACAAAAACTGAATACCGAGATGTGCTTGGTGACAGTGTAACACCTACCCTCCACTGGGTCAATTATATGGAATTATTGAGTTTCGCTTACAAATGCTGAATATCTGGATGTGCTGGTAAAGGGGAAGACAACTCTTTTAATTTTGGGCTTCATCATAGTAGTCGAGGTCCATGACATGTTAAACCTTGACTGAGGTGACATTTCTTTTGCTGGTTCTTATCAACATCATGAGGGATGCCTTCACTTAATAACTCCACAGCGGTGCAACTTTGGATGGCAATTTCCATTTATTATAGTTCCATGACAATTCATTGGAAAATCGTTTGTTAGTTACAGATCTACTCTGTTACAACTGTCCTTCATTGTTATGCATTCATGTCCTATGAGCATTTTATATTTGTTGATATCTTGTACAGGAGCAGAGACTACAAATCCAAACGGAATAACTGGGTACCAACTGTTCCCAGCAGCTCCCATCATCTGGATGCTGTTCCATGTGCCACCCCAATCAACAGAAACAGACTGGGAAAAAAACAAGTCCGGACTTTCCCCATGTGGTAAGTAGATACAGAAAAAGATCCGACTCAACAAAGTCTATCTTTAAGTTGTTGTTGAATGTACATATAATAATAGTAGTACTGTAATAACAAAAGTTATCTTCATTGTCCTTCCTTGTGCTTTTTATATGCCTACATAAAATGTGGGCGTATTATACTATAACCGCTGTCATCTCTCTGTTGCCTTCGTAACTCCTCCTAAACCCTTGGGGAGATTTTAATGAAACTTGGTACAAAGAAAGATCACAATGTGTAGATGTGCATATCATAAGGGAAACCCTGTCCAATTTTTTTTAAAGGTGTTATGGCCCCTGGACTAGATTTTTTGAGTGCCTATAGTGTATGTGGGTGAAACATATACCAGTTTAGTGTTGCCTTATTTTTATGGCTTAAAATTAATGTTCATATTTGAGGCTTGATATCTAGACACTCAAACAAAATGACAAAGTCATACATTATATTTTTATTTTTACAGTAATTTTTATCAGTATATACTTTTTATTACATGTGTATTTTGAGCAAAAGCTATAAGTCAGAGTGCAACCAAAAGTAAATAAAGAACGATTGAAACATTATAAAACTTGGTATTACTCACACTACCATCAGATATGACGAAATGATTTAATCAATAACAATTTATTGTCCCTGAATTTCCATGCATGATCATATACGACACTTAATGGTAAAATTCAAAATCCTTTTTTGCTATGTTCAGTTTTGACGACACTGATCCTGCTAGCATCCATGACAATGCCAATCAACAGGAGCAGCTGGTTCCCATCCGTCTAGATATGGAGTACGAGGGTCAGAAACTCCGAGATTGCTTCACATGGAATAAAAACGGTAACAACACAAAGTTAAATTTGGTTTATTGCAATGTCAGAGCATGTTTCTTCATTTCCCAGGGTTCACTAATAAATAATTAGATACTAATAAAACAATTTATACTTGCAAAGAAACAGAATTTGCAATCCCTTGGGTAATGTCTTTGTTTTACTGTGTCCTGCAGCCAAAGGAATATTTTGTCACCAAAATGTGGTCAGTGTTTTGAAAATAAGACAAAAGGGATTTGGGAATGGCAGATTTCTAACATTATAGAATGAATGTTAGTCCTCAACTTTATGCATCTATGAAAGACACCCATGTCTTGGTTAATAAATGGTCCAAAAAATTTACTTTTATTTACATTACACCACTTTTATAGCAAATCTCCATGGTAGTGAAGAATAGTTTATATGGCTGTTCATTACAAACATGTTTTACTGTCATTACAGAGAATTTGATCACTCCAGAGCAGTTTGCGGAGATCTTGTGTGATGATTTAGATCTGAATCCCATTAACTTCATCCCAGCTATCTCACAAGCCATCCGACAACAAATTGAGGCTTTCCCACAAGAAAATTTGTTGGATGAACAAAAAGACCAGCGAGTCATACTCAAGGTATTTTTTCAGACAGTTCGTTAATTACAGGAGAACTCATAAAAAAAAAATAGCATTCTGTGCATGTGTTACAGCATGCTGCCAGATGTAATACTCCATTAAAAGAAACAATTTCCTATATATACAATATGGTTGTTCTTTACAGTTAAACATACATGTAGGCAACATATCACTGGTTGATCAGTTTGAATGGGACATGTCGGAACCGGAAAACTCGCCAGAGGACTTTGCACAGACATTGTGTGGAGAGCTAGGTTTGTATCTATAGGAATGCTTTCCCTTTCACCAAATAAAACTTGCATTTGGCTGTTTCATTCAAGAAATGAAAGTAATTTCTACTCATTTTATGATATAAAATTTATGAATTATAAAAGAGTGAAAAGTGCCCCAGCTTCAGTTATTTATATTACCTACAAGTAGAAAAATTGCTTTCATTCCATTAAATTTAGAAAAATGAATTAGATGTAAATTGACAAGTAATTATAAAGAAATTACGAGTTTTGTATGATGCAGAGCTGTTTTGCCATAGGAAACAGACGAGTCCAGTTTTACTGCGACGTCATTCTTAGGACATCATGTGGTGCAACTTGACAGCAACCTTTTTTATATGATATAAAAAAAAAAAAGCTGAAAAGTCAATCAAATTTTTTTTTTAATTTAGGCCTTGATTGAGAATTTATCACCTGTAACTTTTTTTTTATAATTTTTTTGGGATACGATATATTTTTTGAAAAGCCAATCCATAAAATTTCTTTTTTATTCCTAGGCCTTGGCGGAGAATTTATCACCTGTATAGCTTATAGCATTAGAGGACAGTTAAGTTGGCATCAAAGAACCTATGCATTTAGGTAACCTATCTTTGTGACCAGTGAATTTATGCACTTTGTTGGCTAAAATAAGTTTCTAAATTAAATGAGAGTTCGGTTGCTATCCTGTATGTGGTCTCTTGCAGTGAGCAGCCTTTGCCGGTGGTAGAGGTCGCCATTAGGAATCAGAATGAGGCAGACACCTGGTGTCCATTCCTAGAAACACTTACAGATGCTGAAATGGAGAAGAAGATCCGAGACCAAGACAGAAACACCAGGTCATTGTACATCTTGTATATATAGAACATTTGTGTTAGCAATGTAACAGCAGTGTTGAGCAGTCAGGTGTCATTCTTATGTTTAGATATACAGGTTTTTTGGGGGGGGTTTTTATGGAAAAAATTTAAAAAAATTTTGTTTGCTTTCAGGAGGATGAGGCGGTTGGCCAACACAGCACCATCATGGTAGACAATTCTGGATTAACTCTGAATTCTGTATCACACTGCATCATCTGGCAGAACATGGAACGTTACAGAGTGCAGGAGTAATATGGACGCAGCTCCCGGCATACTACATTTTCATTCAGACATTTACATTTGTCCTGTTCTCTTTGGTGCTAAGGGAAGTGAGATCAAGACATCAATCTATGTACTGCATACCATTTATCATCATCAGGAGAGAGAGAGAGAGAGAGAGAGAGAGTTTATGTTGTACCCAATATACATGTAGTAATGATGAATCTGCAATAGTAAATACATGAAAATTGACAAACACCAGTCTTCATTTGATACCCCGAGGTGTATATCTGGATTGGTGTTCCAGTCTCTGAATACCTATCTGGATTAGTGTTCCAGTCTCTGAATACCCATCTGGATTGGTGTTCCAGTCAAATTGGATAAACTCTGTAGATTCATGACCACTGGGTCAAGAGTGGAATATTGGTCTCCAGTTTCACCGTGAAACCTTATACAATATATTCTCTCCACTAAACTCCCAGAAAATTTGAAATTTTAAGATATTCATAGAGAAGGTTGACAAATCTTGTTAAGTAATTCTTACACAAAAATTCATCTCTTGCGAGGGCTTTTCTTTACTTCCGATGGGTTTAGGCCCAATCTTGAAAACGAATCATAAGTGAGATGGTGTACAAGTTAAAATCAGTATCAATGAACAGCAAATATGTTTACATTTTATTATAAATAATCTTTACTAAGTACATATACAAGGGTAGAACAGTGTCAGAGAATTATCCACCTTCTACGATAGCATAAAGAGATAAATTAACATGAAAAAAGGTAAAAGTATGTAACAATTTTTGTTTCCTTTTTTTTTTTTTTTTGAAATAACAAAAATGATATTGAAACTCAAAAAGTGATAGGAAGTTCTTCATTTTATACAATATAAAGCAAGATGGCAGTTAACACATCATAATCTGCAAGCTGTAATGTCCAAACTTGCAATATACATGTATAAAATGAATAGCAGTTACGGAAATCATGAAAACCTACTGAGCTACTCATTCAGATTGAAAAGGAATATGTGCATGTGCAAGTACTGCTGATATTTCGATTTTCATTCATGATTCAATAGGAAGTAAGCCAAAATGATGATGTGCTAGTTTTCCTTAAATGCATTGGATGCAATTTGATAATTCTGAAGAAAATCTTAACTCTACATGCAAATGATGGGGAGCAACATAATGGAAGCAAAAGGAACCAGTCTTATTGTGATGTCATATGTCACCAATTAACGACATCTTAATTTATGTTGATGATGTTGATAAGTCAAATGAACCAATCAAATGTGTTTTACAAGTGAAATTACATAGTTATAATTCCCTAAGAGCAAGATAATGTATATCCCTCGTGTTAAATGAATTAAAGCACACAATATTCTGACAGTACTGCAAATTCCTTAAAATAAATGAGGACTTTATTATATTATCATGTAATTTAGCAACAAGTACCATCGACAAAATAAATTTACATGCTTTTATTATGTAAAAACTTGTGATCAACAGTCCCCATACAAATTCATTTTTTCAATTTGATGTCTTTGTGTCATTTTGCAGTATTAAATACCTACATAAAATACTGAATCTGCAATACATTAAATATAAATTGCATTATATTAAATAAACAATATTGGGTGGGCAAATCTTTTTCCTTTTTGGAGAACTTACAATCAACATTAAACTGTTACTGGAAATAGGAAAAGGCATGGAATTTCATTTAAACAGGAAAGCTGGACGTTTCTACACGAGTTGAATTTAGTCAGTGAAGCTAGATATTTCTAAAGGCATTGAATTTCAATTGGTAGAGCTAAATGGGCAAGATTCAACACATTATGATGATTGTTTCATTAAATACATGCATTATAAAATGTCAGTATTTGGTTGTATAAATCATGAAATGAAGCTTGTTCATATACATTCCCATGTGTAGGATTAAGTACAGTACTTTATCATTGATGGTGTATAGAATATGATTCAATACTGTCTGTCTGGTCAGCTCTGAGGGCACCTGTGACCCATATCACAACATGGATCAAGGTCAATTTCCTGATAACCTTCTATACAGCTGCAGTACTGTCCTTCGGTCACGTGGTCTCTATAATGTCTAGACAGTAGCCCTCTTCTAGGTCCAAGTCCGCTGGCGTGTCCTGTGGACGGACATCCTCCCCGTCAAACTGTAGATGATAATTCCCGGGATCTGCTTTCATTTGTATGCAGTATTTATTGATCAGTACCTGTAGAGGTGCCAACTGAAAAAAAAAGAGAAAAGAATTTAATTAAACAGTAAAATAAAAAATGTGTATGTATATTTAAACAAGATGCCCATTTCAGTTTTGAAGTGCATGAAGGCATTGCAGTTCATACCCTTATGGTATATTAATTTCTTATATTTACATTTTACTTTTCATTTATGTTGGAATTCCCAGGCCTTGAAACAGACATACTAGATTTAATTCATCAAGATTCATAATGCAGAACTGCAGCACATTCACAAAAAAAAAAAGAAAAAAAAAAGAGCCATCATTATGATTTATAAATATATTAAAGGCAAAAAGCATTGGGAATGTAAATAAATGTCAAACAAAGTATAGCACTTCTGTTTTGTTTACAAAAATCTGAGCCTATTACAATGAACTGATTGTAAACTTTGATTTACCACTGGATTAAAGTTTCAGATAGCATAATTTAGGTTTATTGTAAAATACTAGCGAATTATTACAGGATCAATTTTAAATGCCAGTTTCTTTTTGGAGTTTCGGCTTTGGACAAACAGTTCAATCCCTGACTGACCAACGTCCTCTGCATCGACATCTTTTCCAGAGTTCTTGTACATAACTGGAAAAGAAATACAACAGATATATTCATATATTTGTATATACTTAAATGTGTATATCATGTTTATGTATATGCATGTATATTTTACAAATACATATAGGTTGGTTTCATCTTGTTCTGTATGGTTTCATAAAAATCAGACAGGATGTGTTTTTCAAACATTATGTCACCAAATCCTGGCAAATTTCCATTGCACCAAATTTGAACATAACCTTGACCTTTATCAATCACATACCTTTAAACTAGAACTTTCAGTCAACAAGTACAACATTTCTATCTTGTATTTTTTGAGGTTAATTTGCCGACAAGTGACAGATAGACATGTGACACACATTTATAATGTGTATGATGGTGTGACCATTAGACAAGTGACAGATAGACATGTGACACACGTTTATAATGTGTATGATGGTGTGACCATTAGACAAGTGAAGCATGAAATGTCAGCAGGTCCTAATTAATAATCATATTCAGGACAGTACAGTAAATTAGAAAAAGAAATATTCTCTCATTCAACTCTGAATTGTGTACATATAATTTATGAAATTTCTCTGGTGCTACACGCCTAGTAACATTCAAATATTAAATTTTTTTCCCCTATTATGAGCCCACCCTATCACCAGGGGCTATGATTTTAACAAACTTAAATCTGCAGTATGTTAGGAAGCTTCCAAGTAAATTGGAACTTTTCTGGCCAAGTGGTTCTTGAGAAGATTTTTAAATGACCCCATCCTATTTTTGTGATTATCTCCCCTTTGAAGGGGGCATGGCCCTTCATTTGAATAAAATTTAATCCCCTTCACCCAGGGATGATTTGTACCAAGTTTGATTGAAATTAACCCTGTGGTTCTGGAGAAAAAGATTTAAAAGATTTTTTCCCATATTTTCACTTATAAAACTTTGATACCCTATTGTGGCCCCTCCCTACTCCCTGGGGCCACAACTTTAAAAAAAAACACCTGAATCTGCACTATGTTGGGTAACTTCCATGTACATTGGAACTTTTCTGGCCAAGTGGTTCTTGAGAAAACGATTTTTAAATGATCCCACCCTATTTGCATTTTTGTGATTCTTTCCTATTAAAAGGGGGCATGGTCCTTTACTTGAACAAGCTTGAATCTTCTTTACCAAAGGATGATTTGCATCAAGTTTGATTAAAATTGGCCCAGTGATTCTGGGAAAAAAGATTTTAAAAATTTGTCAGTGTATTTTTGCTATTTTCTCCCCTTTGACAATGACATCCTTAATTTGAACAAACTTGAATCTCTTATCCCAAGGATACTTTTCACAAAGTTTGATTGAAGTTGGCCCAGTGGTTCTGAAGAAGTAGACACCCTGATGAATGAGCTTTCAGCTCAGGTGAGCTAATAAAAATGCAAACAATTGGCAATTGTTAACGGATGAAGACAAAAGGTAACAGGTCAGCTGAGTGCCTCTAGTAACTTAATAAAAAATGTTTGGCTATCGATTTGAAGTGTCCATATCCTTTTTTGTCTTGTTTGAATTAGTATAATAATTACTGTCACTCACCTAAAATGTCAGCAGACTTGAGTTTGACTGAGGAAGGAGTCTCTGAGGGATAGACTGTGACATCATTCAGTGATAACATGATGTCGCTGACGGGAATATTCTGCTGAGTAGACAGGGTATCCACCAAAGTCTTGAATGGCTCCCACTACAAAATCCAAAATCTTAAAACATCATTTTCCTTTCCCCTACATGAAATTTCTCATGAGAAGCTACACCAAGTTACATCTATGCTGGAATACAAATGAAGATAACAGTTTACCTCAGATGATATGCATTCACAAATGTTTCATCTGAAATAAACTTTTGCCGTTTCATTATTTTCATTTCATGAAGGCACTTTGACATACGATTTTCCTTTTCTACCAAAAATAAACATTTCTTGTAAAATATAGTACTCAACAAAAAAAGTTATGGGTCGCCTATTTTTCAAACCCGTTTGCATTTAACCACATTATGGTATATATTTCTTGCCAATACTGGGCTTCCATAAGTATTCATGCATTGTAATTCAAACACACTCTTGATTTGTACTTATTCCCTAGCAGTGTTGGTTATTGGACATTTGGCATTACAAAATGTTTTGCTCTCTGTCGTCGACCCATAACTTATTTTGTTGAGTATATTTATAAGAATTGAAAATTACTGTAAATTGAGAAACTAACATGACAGTTTTAATTTTACCATATTCAATGTTCATAATTTATCATTTTTCCATGAAAAAGAAAAATCAATACTGAATAATTTAATAAAAATATGTTTCCATAATTGAAATTTTCCTATAGTGTGAAATTAAAATTACCATGATTGTGCCTTTGTAACAAATCATGAAATTTTAGCAGCGAATTAAAACAACTGTGTTGAAATTACCCTTGATTCCATTATCTATAAACACTTATAATGCAAACATGCCAGACATTTTATTTTTTAAATGTAAATTGACATTAACATTTCCCCATCAACCTATGTTACTCTGATCAATATCATTTCACCTTTCTCATCCTGTGCTTCTTTAACTCTGCATTGCACTGGACAAAGAAAAATATCGAGTTTTCATCATGAGAATCATCGAGACATATCACATCATCCACGTCCTGGTACGATGTATTCAAAATGGTAGAGTCCTCCTGGATGTAAGATTTGGTTTCAGACAGGTGTCTGAAATCAACACGATCAAAGCATCCATTATATTGAAATGTGAAAATCAAAGGCCTGAAGGGCTACAGAGGTGTTGAGTGCGATATCTTATTCATCAGGGTCTCAATAAATTTTAGAGGGTAGCAAGTGAAATTAGAAAAACAGGGAGGAAAAATATTTGAGTGCCGCTGTAGACATTTCCTTGTTTTTAGGCACTTAAATATAGCATTAAAATCATTGTAAAATGTCAGCAAAATGTGTTTATTTACATGAAAAGAAATGAAGAGCAGAGCTTGGGCTTAAGTTGCTCATCCTAATAAGTTCATACCCTCCTCTTGCTAGATAGTATCCCCTCAATCCTAGTTACCTTACAAAGGCTATAATCAGTAACTTCAAAATGCAGATGAACTATGCTTACAAGAATATCACTGCTTCAGAGTGAGACTACTGGCTTACAAGTCATATCTTCCGTTTCATTATGACATAACAATTTCAGTATTAATTTTCTGTTTTCAAAGATAAATCTAACAATTCAAAAGTTTAACGTAATATGAAGAAAGGTTATTGTAAATCTGAACATGATTTAACTACCACTGAATGCTACCCAGCCTGGGTTTCTTCTTGAAATAATTATTTTCTTTACGATACACATGCTACTTTTGTTTTGCTTTTTGCTCAAAATCAGGATCAAGATTACCGCAAACAACACCAGAAATACTCTGTTTCAGTGTTTTTGTAATAATGGCAACTGAACCATGACATTGCGCAGAATTTATTTCACCTCTTTAGTGTTTATCCATTCTGCTAATCCAAAATAAGGATTCTTGATGAAACTACAAGACTTTAGACATAAATGAAATTTGAGCAGGTTATTTTGTAAGTTTTTAACAATATTCATGAGCCACATAATTTGCTGGAAAATTTCTCATTGATTATTCTGGTTCCCCTTCCCCCAATATGGGAAAGGGGACTAGACTACTTATTGATCTGTTTTGTAGTAAATTCATCTGCCAATAATGAATTTCTATTACCAAACAGTCTTATTTTTTACTGGACAATAATATTCAATGACATCAACAACAGAATTGCTATTCTGCCTTTAAAATATCAATGAAATCAAATGTTTCAAAGTCTTGAATCGTAAGAAACTATCAAAAACTGTAAGCACCATTTTAATTTTGCTCATTGATATTTTTTTCTAAATGGCAGTGTAGCGGCAAAATCCTGCATGATCACTAAAAGGCTCTCGAGCAAGCTCGACTAAACAGGAAGATTCTGTCAATACTTGTGTCAATATCAGAAAAAAAAGAAGAAGTTTGTATTCAAAGATGTATCCTCAAGCTGCATAGTTTATCAACCAGCCGAGCTTAAAAAATACTTGTCCAAACCTATGTACTTTGGTTAATATGTACTGTCATATGTACATAATTATGGCACACTGGCTCCACTGTGTACTCACACTTACTTCATGGCTTTTTTCATAGCCCTCGTCATAGAGGGTTGCTTGGTGAGAATTGGTGCCAGAGGCAGAGGTTCTGGTGGAGGAGGTGGGGACGGTGACTTCAAACAGTCCATCACTGACAACACTTTGTCTGGAGGTGTACTATAACATAAAAGAACAGATCTTGTACCACACAGTCTGCTTATAACACATTTAACAGGCAGATGTACAGATGACACCATGTGCGGTCTTGTTTTGTGAGGCTACCAAATCAACCCCATTTACACCTGCATCAACATCCTCAGTATTGCTATGAACATGTATAAGCATGTGATTTACTTGTTCATTAACTAGTTCTGCATGAACTTACAAAGTGGAAATTAATGAGGTCAATGGGCCATCATACTCACCTGAGTCACTTGCTCATAAGGCCAAAATAAAATCGATGCGAGTTTCCGATTTCCTGACCCTACCTACATTTTTGCTGCCTAACCTAAATATTTAGTGATGACATGTATGATTGAAATTAAAACCCACAATTTTCAAATTGGAATATTTTTCTTTGAGCATTCATGTTTCTCCGATTTACATTTTGACTAATATTGATCTGCGAATTGTTTGAAAAGTATTTGTGATGTATATAGACCTGTAGTCAAAGCATATCAAAAACTAAGATTTCAAATAAAACCTTTTGATAAAATGAAATGCCTACTGTGCCTACTTTTTTTGGGAGAGTGAATTAAGAAACACACACCTGCTTTATCTTGGTCTAAGTTAGAAACACTAAAAATGTAAAACTTTTATACATTGTGGTCCTGCAGAACTTTAGAAGTAACTTGTGAATTTACACCACATGACAATTTGATAAGACAGTATTTTATAGCTCTTGAGAGGGTTGTGTTAATGATGCTTATTACATGTATGTATTCCTACACAAAACTATTCTGGACCTCAGAAGCCACAAAACTTGATTCATCACTATATGAGGATGCTAGCATATCAATTTACCCCAAGTTGTAACCTCAGGGTTCTTCATAAGATTTCCCAATTTTTTTTTTCCCTATGTAAAACCTTTGTCATGGTTTGAACAAACTTCAAAATACAACAAAGCTGTTAGATATGTGTAGGTAACTCACCAATGAAATTCATCCTCATCATCTGATATAACAGTACAGATTTCTGGGACTTCCTTTTCCTGCACTTTTGGTTTGGGTTTCTTACTGGCAATTATATCCTCCTCCTCCTCCTCCTCCTCATCATCATCACCTACAATCAGAGAAACAGAACACAAATCACCATTATTAATTACAAGCACACAAACAAAAGATGTATCCACAAATGTATCTAATGCATGTACTGTATGACAATATGACCCCCTCCCCACAATGTGGTGGCCAAGAGTAGGACTACATACACAGTGAGGGTTTCCTTAAAATTCTGAGAAGCCTTAACATACCTGAGAGCAGACATTGAAATTGCAAAACATTGGGAATCCCCCTCTTGTTTAACATGCGTGAGACCTGTGTCGAGTACACCGCGGAGTTTTCACTAATTTCTGAGGAGCATTTGTCTTCTGAGATATCTTTATTTTTAGCAGCCAGTCTAGATGCTAGTCCACGCCTGCATCTCGAAGGCTGCTTCTTAAGAGTGGGCACCTCCACAACCTGGAATTAAAAGATCTAGACAGTACAACACAGTGTATTAAATGATTGATTGGTTGTTGTTTTCCACCACACTCAACAATTTTTCAGTTATCTGGTGGCGTCCAGTTTTTGTAGGTGGAGGAGAAAACCCAGATACAATGTATCCGGGAAGAGACCACCAACCTTCCAAAAGTAAACTGGCAAACTTTCTCACATATATCGGCGCGAGCGAGAATCGAACTCGCGCCGACTAGAGGTGAGAGGCCTTTTGATTTTGAGTGCAATGCTCTAACCACTTGGCCACGGATGATTTATACAGCAAAACAGTGTGTTAAAAGATCTATACAGCATAACACAGTGTGTTAAAGGGACTGGTTCATATATTTTGAAAAAAAAATTGTTCATTTTTGATGTATAAGCATTAAAAATATAACTCATTTAATGTTGACAGCCAAAAATTTTACCTTCTGAATGCAAGGATAAAAGCAATATTTGAATCTTGACTTTGTGTTATGTAAACAAAGACTCAAGTCTTTTTATGTTAATAAACAAACCAATGAAAAGTTAATCTTGTAATTTGAAGGGACTGATTCATGATTTCCCCCAAAATTTCATTTTTCACTTTTCATGATCAGAATCTACCTTCTAATGTGCTTAAAAAAATAAGGTTATACATTATGACAAAAGCGCATTATAAAGAGTTCACTATTTATTTTGTATACAAAGACTGAGGTATGTCATTATTTACCAAGTCATGGAATTGAGTTTGTTATGTAAATCACATTTCAAGTATTCTCTAGGTAAAATGTACCATTTTAAAAGTTAAATTTGTGACTGTGCAAAATTAAAATGTTTTAAATTACAACATTAACATTTCACTAGTTTGTTTGTAAATACAAAGAAGACTGGATCAGTTTTTTGTTTACATAAGTCATAACACAGAATATTAAGGCTACAATATTGCTCTTATCCTTGCATTCAGATGGTCCAAAACTTGGGTTATCAACTTTAAATGAGTTATATTTTTAATGTTTAATATAAAAAATGAAAAATACTTTTTCAAAAATCATGGACCAGTCCTTTCAAAGCGTCTTAATTTTGCACGTCACAAATTTAATTTTTAGATGACATATTTTACCTAAAAAATACTTAAAATGTGATATATATATATATATATATATATATATATATATTTATATCCCCGTTGGGATCCGGGTTGTTAAAATAGGTCCTCAGCACCCCTTGCTTGTCATAAGAGGCAACTAAATGGGGCGGTCCTTCAGATGAGACCACAAAAACCGAGGTCCCATGTCATAGAAGGTGTGGCACGTAAAAGATCCCTCCCTGCTCAAAGGCCATAGGCGCAGAGCATAGGCCTAAATTTGCAGCCCTTCACCGGCAATGGTGATGTCTCGATATGGGTGAAAAATTCTCGAGCGAGACATTAATTAATCAATCAATAATAAATATGTATATATATATATATATATAATAATAATAAACAACTTAGATCAATATCAATTTCTCTTGAAAACTTTGTAAACAATAACATACCACACGCTTTGTTTATAAAACAAATACAGAACTAAACTCTCTAAAATTATTATTATTATTATTATAACATTTATATAGCGCTAAATATAATTAAATTACTCTAAAGCACTTTACATAATTATTTGAAACTGCACAATGAATATATACAACTAAAATTAATTGAAAATAACATGGGCATACAAAATATAAAAGGGGGTTTAGATATAGAAATGGGTTAAACAGTGATTAAAATATTCGTAAAACATGTTCAGCACAGATTAAGATCTAAATATCAAATTGATGAAAGGGTCAGTTAAAAAAAGCTAATTTAAAAAGATGCGTCTTAAGTAACTTTTTAAAACTGGCCAGGTTGTCTTCGAACCTTAAAACGGCTGGCAGGCTGTTCCACAGTGCAGCTGCACTGACATCGAAACGCTGATTTCCATAAAATTTGGTACGTGCCTTGGGCGTCACCAGAAATTTCGAATTCTCTGATCGAAGCGATCTCGATGGAATATATACATCAACAAGGTTCTGAATGTATGCTGGTGACTTCTCTTGCAACGCCTTGAAGACAGTCAAAACAAGTTTGTATTGAATTCGAAATTCCACTGGTAGCCAATGAAGACCAATCAGCACCGGAGTGATATGATCATGCTTCTTGGTTCTTGTTATTATTCTGGCAGCTGTATTTTGAATTCTCTGTAGCTTTGACAGGGAGCCCGAACTCAAACCATACAGCAATGCGTTCCCATAATCAAGCCTTGATGTGACAAGGGAACACACTAGCGTTTTGCAAGCATTTTCCGAAATGAGTTTACGAATTCGACCAATATTTCGAAGTTGGTAGAAACACTGTTTTGAAATTGAACTAATATGGTCATCCAAAGTCAGAGTCCGATCAAAGAGCACTCCGAGGTTTCTAACGCAGGAAGTTGCATCAATAATCTGACCATCAAAATTTATTCTGAAGTTTTCAAACGCATCAGGTCTGTTTTTTGGAGAAAAGATAATAAGTTCTGTTTTGTCTTGATTCAATTTATGAGCTTCTGTGATAATGTATATCTCCCCCTTTTTGTATTTTTTTTTGGGGGGGGGGGGGGGGGAGAACCTTTTAAACTAGATCAAATGGTTGGGTGGGGGGCGTGAATCGGTCCCTTTTTACTTAAAAAAAAAAATTGCAACTGCCCGAAACATCTAACACTAGTTATCATGAAACCAAAAGTTGGGAATTTAGGGGGCAAGGCACTTTCACACGAAATTTATATTTCTTTAAAATCAAAACGATATGACACACAGCTGTAGGTGTCGAAGCAAAGGCATGCTATATTTTTACATGCTATAATCGTATGTCTCTGGTCGTGGTGACCGCCGATTATTTTGAAGTTGGTCCTATTCTTAGTCGAGTGATTCAGTAAGTCTTGGATTGCCTGCTGTTTCTCGAGTCCGTGTGTACACAAAGAAGTGAAAGCTATTTGATACAAACCTCTTCCATTGTCGTACAAATCGAAATTACTCCAGTTTTTTTCCCGAATCTCAGTATCCCGCCACCATGAGAAACATTATAACGTCAAATTGTCACTTTGCACACTGACCATTTCGTACCCAGGTCACTTCGTACCCAGATTGCTACTTCGTATCAAAACTATATAAGCAGGATACGAAGTGACTCCTTTAAAAATGTCATACCATTGACGACATTTCTATAGTATGATAAATTCATTCCCCATACCTATAGTGAGAGAATGAGAGAAATATTTTCAATGTATTTGAAAGTATTTTATTATTAGTTATTCTCATTTGATCATCATGTACATATTCACCAGTATCATTTAAATCCTGAACATTACTAGTATTCAATACTACACATACATACAACACTCTTTTACACTGTGGTTCTTTATTGGTAACCAAAGTTCTCTTTGAGCCTTGGGGCATCTATACCTCTTTGGTCACTTGCAGACATGTGATTAAGGTCAGGTGGTTCTTTCAACCAATAGTTTTATTTAATTTATTTTCCCGCTAAAAAGTCCCTAGTCTTTGTTCACACCAAAGCCAGACTTCAGACAACTCTCAGAGGAGAAGGACTGCATTTTGATATTTCATCAATTATTAAGATTTTGGACAGGTGACATTCACTAACATATAGTGCTGGACTGATATTCAGAACCTGTTACTTTGAGAACAGAGCTTTGTTCCACAGACAGGGTAATTTCTCTATAGAAATCCTGATTTCCCATAACAGTGTTAATAAACATCAGAACCCACCAGCCTCGTTGTCATCTTTATATTAGAACAACAAAATAAAAGGCTATTACATATTTAACAGTGATTTTTTTTAATGACTGATCTCTAGATATGAATACTTCCTTTTTTCACTTTTGTTAAAGAAGTGACTGTCTATGATGTCACAAAGTTTAGTCTTTAATTTATCGTGAGGCATGGTCGTGTAAAGTGTTGTAAAGTCATACGTTTTAATGTTGTGGTTTGAGAAAAGTTTTGTCATTTCAACTTCACAAAAAGTTCTTTAGAATTTTAAGAATCCACATTTGATTTACACCACTTCTGACTTGGGCTTCTCGGAAAAATCTCCAACTTAAGTTTGAGTTTTCTTTTATTTGGACAATCGAAATTTTAGTAAAATTTCAGACTTAAATCCAAGTTTTGACTTGAGTTTATTTTGAGAAATCCAGGCCAGGGATATGTTGTGATGCAATACGTTTGAAGTTTCTCCCTCACAGATGATACTATTTTTGTGAGGAGCAAAGATAGATGCTTGGTAGAATATTTACTGGACCCAGCAATGTATCTTTGATTATAAGGGTATTTGTGAAGTTTGGGAATCCAGTATAGGTACGGTAACCTATATTCATTAGTCCCATTGATGACTGGAATATTAAATGTACCGGTATTTAAAGCTGAGGAAATCATATTAGTACCCAGAAGTGGTCACCTCAAAACTTTACAGAAAGAAGAAGCTGGCTATGCCGACTTACGAAGGTGATCGGTGGGAAATCACATATTTTGTATAAATTATTGGTTCTATGTTCACTTTTTATTAGTATATACACCCCCCCCTCTCTCTCTCTCTGCGCGCGCGCTCCTCTAGAAATAAATAAAATAAAATAATTTGTTTTTGTTTTTGGTTATATTGACTGAAACCTGGTATAGAGAAAAAAAAGGAAAATATATTTTTAGCATATTTTATTTAAGAAACCAAGGACTAAATATGCTTACAAGCTAAGGACGAAACGTGCTGTTTTAAAATTTTGTTGTTTTAAAACTTAGCAGTCCCAAGTTAAACTTGCTGTCAACTTATTAATGAGCATGTGAATGATTTAAGATAATGCTTTGTTGAAGATTAAACGGGCCTTGATAATGACATTTTTTGAGGTCAGCACGATGATTTAGCTAACCGAGGAGTGCAACATTTTTCACCAATTCAGGAGGGAGTGGATAATATTGTACTTCGAGGGTGCTAAATCGTTCCATTGACCGAAAAATATCATTAATTGTTTTACTGTATAGAATATGATTGAAAACTTTAAAACTGGGTACTATAACTTATGAAAAGACATCTGGTCGGCCATCTTTGAATACAGCAAAAGTGCAAGATCTAGTGGAAAGTATAAAGTCGCAAGTTTTCATTTGACGATCAGAAAATAGTGACTATTACTATCAGTTCGGAAATTCCCAGTTTATTTTGGTTGGATTTTAGAAGTTTCAGCTGTTATATTCACCCCCAAAACATAGGAGGTGAATATAAAGTTTTAATTTTACTAGCCTGTTGGCACATTTATTGGAAGGGGGGGGGGGGGGGGGGGGGCTGCTACGTGGGTACAATTTGACTCCCAAAACTAAGGTGCGAAGCGACCTGGATATGAAGTGGTTAGGGTACGAAGTAACTGACACCTATTGACAACCCGGTATGGCAGAAATTTTATGTCCGAAATAATGTCACATCTTTTTAGTTGTACGTGTGGTAGTGTTAGAAATACGGTTTCCATAGCTCGTTTTCTACTATACACCAGTTGACGTTATGCGAATCATTGGAAGAAATCTAAAGCATCCTAAAAATTTGCATCCCCTCTTTCTATCCTTTTTTTTTCTTCTTCACCTCGACATGCTCCTCTTTCCTTTTCACTAGATCATGCTCTCTTCCACAATTATCGAACTATTCTGAGTCTACCCCTGTATAAACTTCCATAATACCAGCATTGACGTTGTGAAAGCAATATCAGCTGTCATTTTGAAGCCGAATTTTGTTTTGTTTTTTTGTTTTTGTTTTGTTGTTGTAAAGTTGTGATTTACAGGGAGGAAAAATAAGGTTCATAAACTTTTGTTATTGATATTTGTGTTAGAGAATCTATTTAGAGGCTCAGAATGAAGCAAAATTACATTACAGTAATATATAGTCTTCCCGTTTAAGAATTTATTTCTATGTAATATGCTTTATAATTCAATTGAACCGGAACTCTAAATCTTAGAAACTTAAGTTTTGCTTTAATTGGAAAAACTTTGACGACTTTAAAAACAGAATTCATATACTAGAAAACTTTTTATATAAACTGAATTTAATTGATTTGTGGAAACAAATCAACCTGATTGATGAGAAAAAGGAAATATAGAAATATAAAATATTATTTCATTTATTGAATTTTTACGATGAAAAAATCATAACTAAAATGAAAATGGTAGTTTCCCCAATAACGACCTTTTTCTGAAATATGAAGTGACAACGCTTTTATATGCGTATTCCCGTGCACCAGTCACCAGTGGCGTAGCTGCCATTGACGACGAAACTCCCGAGCGTACACATCAATTTGACAACAACAACAAATTGTTAAATTTTCATTTTATTATGCATGATTTTACAGCTAGAAAAACCCATAAATGATTTTTTTTTTCGTGACACTTGTATCGAGTAACACAGAGTGAATGATTCTTGTTCTCGAACAAAGTGTGCATACACTGAGGTATAGTTCCGGTTGATTGCTTTTAGTTACCGAGAATTTATGATCTGCATTCTCATAAATGTCTTTTATATCAAGAGCAAAACTTGCATTGAAGGAAGAAAATTGAAGTAAAATACACAAACCAGAAAAATTAAAATGGTGTTTATACAGGCGAAAATTTTAAAGCAATAAAAGTTTGCCAACAGGTGGATTCGAATCAGGACACTAAAAATGTTAATCGTGAGCGTCTGTGATCTAATTATCTCTAAATATCATCGGCCTAAATATGAAACACGATGATGGAAATAGGTTTTCGCATTTTTGTACGTTTTTAGAAATTTCACCCCCAGGACAGGGATGTCCCTAAAAAAAAGAGTCCTATTTCAAATTATTCTTTAGATAAAAACCTTTCAAAATACCATAATTTTTATTAGGGACAGGCCTGCCCTGAAAGACTTCTAGGCCAAAATTTATGCAAAAATAGGCGTTTTTACATAGAAAATGCTGTTTTAGACAACTTTGAAGGTTAATTTAAAAATTGCTAACTCAAAATTTTAGGTTCAAAATGCAAATCTGAAAAATTTAGAAATATATACGGTAAAAAATAACAAATAAACATTGATTTTCAAAAGTGAATTTTACCGGGAAATCGTTCTCTCCTATAGATCATCCCGAATACATCCTTTAACGAATGAGTTACTTGTGATTTCATACATCAGGAATTCATTAAAAAAACAAGTAAACACACACACATACAAAACCACAAAAACACGTGAAAGTTTTCATAAATTATTTATGCACTGGCATGTAGTTGAAACCTGGGCCAAATTATACCATTTGTAATCCTAGTCCTTTACACATCCTGCAATCTTATCAGAAGTCGCAAGTGTTAAAATGTTCTCAACGCAAGACCTCCGACCATGCAGACTCTGACATGCTACTTTCGTTTTTGTTTTGTTTTTAATTCTCCTTTGATATAAAACTGGAAAAACATCACAAATGATTGAATTGGATTACTAACACAAATACCATGGTACAATTTAGAGACGTGAACAGGCATCCACGTGATGAAGGCGATGCCTGTCCACTTCTATCGAGGAACAATGGTTTATCAACCTGCTGCCGCAGATCGATCGGATTTCCGCATTGGATGTACGCAACTTGAGTGCAGGACTACTAAAGGCAAGGTCATGTGAACGCTCGGTGCCGCCCGAGTACGGACGTCCTTGTTATGGGTTCATTGGTGCTCACGCACTTAGCTCAATACAGACGTACCAACAATTAGCTCACTTGTCAGACTGGAGATGTTGACCTTGCTTGACTGGCCATTCCCGAAGTTTTTTTTGTTTTTTTTTTTCGATCACGGAAATGACCGAGTAGTTACGATTGTTTACAACAATGAACCCCAAACAGAAAGTAGCGGCAGGTTTCATTGTTTTCAGACGCTTTGAAAAAGAAATTCAGTATTTGTTGCTTCAGACATCTTATGGTGAACATCACTGGACGCCCCCCAAAGGTAGCACTATATAATATTGGTAGTCTAATATGGTATTGTACTCTTGTACACCATTAATTGACACATTCCGATTGATAAGGTCATGTCTCACGGTGTCATAATGTACACATAAATGTCTAAAATAGTGGAGGGCATGCCAGCAGACTTGATGATGTCTATGTTTAAAAGCAAAATGGCTGAATATTAAATTACTTTAGCTTTAAACTTTTTCTTGAAAAAAAAAAAAGTTCGATAAGTGAAAATGAAAGTGAAAAATGTCTACTTTCAAGTTGGACATTGTGACCGGGTGTTCAAGTGAACTTTTCGTATTTCATTTTGTCGGACATCCTTCAGTAAACTTTAGGCTACTTATCTGTGGCTCCTTGACCAGAACTCAACCAAATTTACAAGGCATCCTCAAAACCTCCAAATTGATTGTCTATGAATTCATGATCAACCTCTATTGGGAGCCGGGAGGCAATTAAGAAATGGGGAATTTAAAATATGGTGCCGTCTTTAAAAATATTGGACCAATAACTTATGTGAAAACTTTCCTGAATTAGTGTAGCAATTTAAATTTGTTCAAATGATGGCCCCCTGGTGGCCACAATGATGGGATATGTAAAAGTTTAACATGAAGATATTAAAAAAAAAATTGTCTCAAGAACAGCAGGGCCTTGAATAGTCATATTACTATGTATCATCTTTAGTTTTACATGGGAATATATATTAAAAAAAGTTAGCTAGGCCATAATTTCTCAAATATCCTCAGGTGCAGTGCTGATAAGTTTGTATGTCATATCTTCTTTCAGCAAGCCCTCCATCTTTTTATGCCCCCGTAATCAGAGTTTCGGTGGTAAATAGTTGTTGGTCAGTCTGTCCACAAAAACTCTTTAACCTTGGCCATATTTATGCTTTGTGTTTGGGTATTCACATTTCACATATGTATTCCTTGTGACAAGACCTTCCTTTGGGTACCAGAATGACTTTGCTACTATTCGGGGACACCAGTGTTATTCTCTCTCATCAGCATGCTCTCTCCCTTCTTCCACCATGTTCCGCCTTTGCTGAAGGAAACTATTAAGTTACATACGGTCTGTCTGTCCATCTGTCATTCTGCTTAAGGTTTTCTGGAAATTTTTCCGCACAGGATGAAGATATTCAATTGAAATTTTATACATGGCTTTGTCTTGGATAGTTACAGACTAAGTTCGAGTTTCGTTACGCTTGACCTACTTTTGACTGAATTATCCAACTGGTAGGGGACTTTATGTCTGCAATACACTTAGAATGCTTGTTCAGTTTGCCAACCATTTATCTTTTTGTAATTTGATTCACACAGCAGTTTTAGGACTGCATTTTTATCTTAATTGTTAACGAGTTTCAGCTCTGCGGTGTTACAATACAGCTAGTGAAGAGAATTTTGTCCAGATTACAGTTCTGTATTAAATCTGAACTATTTTTGCAGGTCATGTTGACCCTGGAGAGACAGAACTACAAACCGCTCTGAGAGAAACTGAGGAAGAGGCGGGGCTAAAGAAGAGTGATTTCAACATGTTCGACAGTTTCCAAAGGACACTGAACTATGAAGTAAATGGGAGACCAAAGAAAGTTGTGTACTGGCTCTCTGAATTAAAGGACCCCCTCACACCTGTGACGCTGTCTGATGAACATATTGACTATAAGTGGCTCAATCTCAACTCAGCGTTAAGCTGTGTTCAAAAATATAAAGACTTTCAACAAGTTCTAAATGAGGCAGAAAGTTTTATCAAGTCAAATTTGTAATAAATGTTTTGTAAACATTGTGAATTTGTTGGTAAGGCCTTGGAATATTTGGCTGATCAAAAGGGTTTACAGTCTCCCTACAGACCTGTGGGATCTGGCTTAGAATAAATACTCTGTACCACTTGCTTGTCTTAAGAGGCAATTAAATGGGGGTGGTCCTCTGGACGAGACCACAGAAACTGAGGCCCTGTGTCAAAGCAGGTGTGTCTCGATAAAAGATTCCTCCATGTTCAAAGGCCCTAAGCATAGGCCTAAATTTTGCAGCCCTTCATTGGCAATGGTGACATCTCCACAAGAGTAAAAAATTCTTGAGCAGGATATTAAACAATTAACAACCAACCAACCCTACAGACTCTGATTTTCATGTACTGACCCAGTTTGCTTCCTTAAGTCTACACCTGAGATCTTGATTTTAGTAAATTAGAAGTAGGTGCATTAGAGAGTAGTTTTTAATTGGTAAACTATCCTGTAACTCAAGAACATGTTCCTATTTTGTTTTTTATGGAGTATCCATTTAAGCATTATTGAAGGCCCCCCAGTCCTCATGAACACATCACTTAAAATCGTGAAGTAAGAACGTGCCATACACACGACATTCAATCGCTAGTGGCTAAATAGCTTTTAGTGCAGTTGGTGGGGCACCTGACTAGAGATAAATTTAGTCAATCAGGTTAAATCACTGGTAGCTGAATAGCTTAAACATCAGTTGGTAGGGCATCTGACTATACAGATTAAAGGAGCCCAAGCTCAAGTCCTAGTCTGGTCCAGTGCTGTTGCACATAACAGTTAGAAATACATTTAAACTCTTCAAAGTGTTGAGTTTCGCAGTTTTCAGTCCCTAGATAGGTATATAAAGGGACACACAGGTACAATATGGGCCCCACCATCTGGCAGGTGCTCTAGAGTAATCACTCTGTCAGTCCACCAGTTCCTTCTCTGGCACACAATGGCTTTATATACAGAATACTTGGATTAGGCCAAGGAAGACTCCCTTTTGAATTTTTTAGCTCACCTGAGCTGTTCTGATCACCTTTTGTCTGTCATCTGAATGTCCATCTGTTTGTAAATTTTCATCTTCTCCAGAACCACTGGGCCAATTTCAATTAAACTTGGTATAAATCATTCATGGGTGAAGGATATTCAATTTGTTCTGAGGAAGGGCCATGCCCCTTTAAAGGAGAGATAATCATGAAAATGCAAAATTAGGATGGTGTAATTTAAAAATCTTCTCTAAACCCACTGGGCCAGAAAGTTCAAATTTACATGGCAGCTTTCTGACAAGTGCAGATTCAAGTTTATAAAAATTAAGGCCTCCTGGGTAGTGTGGGGCCAAAATATTATATATTTTATTTACAAATTCTTTATGGCAAGATCTTGATATACTTCAGTGTTTGATCTTGTGGCCTTGGTCTGGAAGTTTGATTTTTAATACAAAATCTGACCTATTCAATATCTCTTGAACTATGTAAGATAGTGCTTTCAATTTTTTTTTTTACAGAGATTTTTTATGGCAAAGTCTTTTATATCATACCATGATCTATGACTTTGTGACCTTGGTCTTATCGAGGACAGTAAGATTATGTTTGTCAGATCGGTGTTGAGGCATCTCAGTGTTTTGTGAATTCATTTTCACTTCTGCTAAAATCCTTTACGGTCACAATTTGGAGCAAAAATGTTTCATGGAAATAAAGACTGATAAAAAAAATCTATCAAGAAATCACAAAAGCTGAACAATGGCAGGGCCAAGGCGACTCAGGTGAGCGATGTGGCCCATGGGCCTCTTGTTAAATTTATTGTGGGGCCCTTTCTGACTTGTCAGTTCTCTTGATATTTACATGTATGTACACCTCTGGTTGTAAATGCAAGACAAAAAATTCTACACCCTCTGTGTTACTCTTCATACATTTATTAACACATTATTGAAAACAGCAATTTTACGTGATTGTTTGACATTGTTCATCACAGTGGTTAATGTTGATGCATTGTAAGATGTCTCTTAATTTACTGAGGGCCTGTCGCTTCCTTGGATTGTTCCTCCTCAAAATGAACGAGAGTTGTTCCTTTGGCCACCGTCTCTCCTTCATTGTACAGAATGGTTTGTACTTTGGCGTCTTTTGGAGCCCGTATTATATACTGCAAAAGATAAACCAGAGACTCATGGGCCACAATGCTCACTTAAAACTCAAATAAACCCCAGAGATAAATAGAATTTCAAACTTTCATTCCAACTGGTCACACGACATGAACTCTACATTAAAATTATAAGATAAATTTAAAGACACTTGCTATTACAAACAAATTTTCCTACCTTTTGAAGAGTTTCATTTTTTATATTTTTACAGTTTTAGACAGAATTTGGGCATGTCTGAAAGTTGCCTTACTGTAGAGATTTATTGATACTGCAGTGATGACAGTTAATTATATCGCTTGGGTTCGAATTTACTATTAAAGAGTACTCTTTAACAATAAATTCAAACTCAGGTGATATAATTGCCTGTGGTAGACAATAATAATTTAATTCTTATTGTATTCTAGTCTCTGATTGGTCAAATTCAAACTAGGAAATGCAAGTTATTTTTGAATAATATGGTTTGATATGGGGACATGCCTCACTGACAACCAGCATCTGGAACTACTTTTTAATTCCATCGCAGCACATTTTTTGGCCTTCTATGAAACAGAAAGTCATCATGTGCGATAAGATACTTCAATTTAATACACAGATTGTTTTCTTGATGTCAAGCAAGGCATATAGAATCTACTTATACGCAAACCACTGTTGTGAAAAATCAGTAAATTCTCTGCATGATGTTTAAATAATAGATTAAAGGAAGTGGTTCACAGTTTTTAAAAAATATATTTTTCATTTTTGATGTTGAACATTAAAAACATAACTCACTTGATATTGACAGCCAAAATTTTGACGTTCTGAATGCAAGGCAATATTCTAGTCTTAGCTCTATGTTATGTAAACACAGACTTGAATCTTTTTATGTTTACAAACAAACCAGAAAAATGTTAATTTTGTAATTCAAAGCATCTTAATCTGCAAAGTCACAAATTTAACTTATTAGATGATACATTTTACCTAAAGAAAAAGTTGGAATTTAGATCGATATCCATTTCTTTTGAAAACTTTGTAAACAATAACATATTGCAATCTCAGTTTACAAAACAAATAAGAAAATGAGATTCTGTTGTAATTTATAACCATAAAACTTAACGTTTTAAACACATTTGACAGTAGATTTTGGTCATTAAATGTGAAAAACATTTCTCATTGGGAAGGAGAGAAATGCTTAATCTGCCTCTCAATCCAAACAAAAAAAAAAAAAAAAACCCAACAAAATAAACAAAACAAAACAACCCCCCCCACCCCCCTCAAAAAAAAAACAAAAACAAAAAATAATAATTAATAATGAAAAATAATGTGTCGCATTTTATCAGATGATGTCACTTCACATTAGCATGTGGATCTTGATCAGTCACATGCTTACACCTTTTCCTGTGTTGAATCTAATATTAACGATGATGTTGCATGCAAGGTTAAGTTTTAATGTAGTAGAAAATTTCATGAAATCAAAAGCCACAAATTATTGCAGTTTCTCGATATTTGAAGACTTGTCTTGAGTAATGTCAAAGACGGAATAATGTAATTTCCCGTATTTTCTCAATCTCTATTGGTGTGACTTCAAAGTCGATCTCTAGAGGACAGCATATACTGCGCGCGTAACCTACACATATTTTCTGTTATGAAGTTTGTAGCATATTTCACCTTCAATAATTACATTTAAAATTTTGATGAATTGGTTCTGTGCAAATAAAATATGGCTGTCTTCACAGAGTGATGATTCACTGTGGATGCTAAGTGATTCACTGTGGATGCTAAGTGATTCACTGTGGATGCTAAGTGAATCACTATGCGACACAAGTGATTTGTATTCTGTTAAAGCCCTTGTTACATTTTATCAAACATCAGCATACCTCCATTTTCATGGCTATCATGACCACTAGTGGGTCACCTTTTTGCACTTGGGTACCCGGAGAAACCAACACTTTTTCCACCACTCCAGGCATAGGGGCCAAGACATCCTGCGACAAGCCCGACTCGTCCTTTGACTTGAGATATGAGGGAACTGGCATTTGAAGGTCATACTTGCCGTCCTAAAAATAAAACAATTTTAGATGTGTGTAAAGTCCAGGAAAATACAATGTTGGTACACAGGCACTGGCTCCTGGCTATTACAATGGTTTGTTATAATGAAGGGTCATGCCCTCTACAAAGGGGAGATAAACACAAATCCATTTTCACACAGTTGTGAATAATTTAAATTTCATATCCTTCTAGTGAAAATACAGCAGTGTTAATATTGAGTAATTTTTATTGTAAGACAGACACTTATGGTGAACATGAAATAATTCTGAAGTTTAAAAATCTTTGAATTCTCAAAATAAGAAGTAAGAAAAATAACTAATTTCACGCACGCACGCACACACACATACAAACACACACACAAACACGCACGCACACACACACACCCACACACACCCACACACACACACACACACACACACACACCATGACCAGAATCCCATGGGCTACAACATTTCCCATGAATCACCTTGCTCATACAGAGATAGAAGACTCGCAACTGGAACACCAAGAGTAGGACTTCAGAAAATTTAATCTACTCTACATCAGAACACCTCCCTATTAATTAAACATAAGTTCTAACACATTCACATGCAAAACATTAATCCCCTATTATAGCCCCACCCAACTTCAATTCAAAAGGATGCTTTCATTTAATTTGACACATCTTACCCTTGTAGTTTTTGAGAAGACAATTCTTATTTATTTTTCCTGTATACTTGTAAATTAGGAATTTTACAAGAGTATCCAATTTCTGTAATTTTTGTAATTATTCTGAAACAGTGAGTAATGAATCTGCATTAAATGTGGTACAAAGATTGTATTTAAATAGACTTGTCCCCCTTCATAGAAAGCAACAAGTTGGGCAGGACCTGTAGTGAATTCAGTTGTTATCAATGAGTGATTCTAAGATTCAGTTTATAATTTGAAGGTGACCATGTTTATTAAAATATATCAATATCCAAAACAGGAACTGCCCTAATGGAATTAATATTAATAACCCCCCCCCCCCCCCCCCCCCCAACAGGGCACACTGGCTGGTGGGAAAAGATGCCTTTGTGCCCACTAAATTGAAGAATAAATCGTTATAAGACACATAACACCTTAATATGGGAAAAAATATCCATAACTTACTTGAATGTAAAAACAACAAAATCAATCAAATTAGCAGGTGCAAAAATGCATTATTCATATAAGATATACACAGTTTTAATCAAATCTATTCATTGATGTTAAAGTGATACAATAGCAAAGACGTGTACTGTGTTGTTGTTATGTGAGACTTACAGTGGTAAAGACATGTACTGTGTTGTTGTTGTGTGAGACTTACAGTGGTAAAGACATGTACTGTGTTGTTGTTGTGTGAGACTTACAGTGGTAAAGACGTGTACTGTGTTGTTGTTGTGTGAGACTTACAATGGTAAAGACGTGTACTGTGTTGTTGTTGTGTGAGACTTACAGTGGTAAAGACATGTACTGTGTTGTTGTTGTGTGAGACTTACAGTGGTAAAGACGTGTACTGTGTTGTTGTTGTGTGAGACTTACAATGGTAAAGACGTGTACTGTGTTGTTGTTGTGTGAGACTTACAGTGGTAAAGACATGTACTGTGTTGTTGTGTGAGACTTACAATGGTAAAGACATGTACTATGTTGTTGTTGTGTGAGACTTACAGTGGTAAAGACATGTACTGTGTTGTTGTGTGAGACTTACAATGGTAAAGACATGTACTATGTTGTTGTTGTGTGAGACTTACAGTGGTAAAGACGTGTACTGTGTTGTTGTTGTGTGAGACTTACAGTGGTAAAGACATGTACTGTGTTGTTGTTGTGTGAGACTTACAGTGGTAAAGACATGTACTGTGTTGTTGTTGTGTGAGACTTACTATTGTAAAGACGTGTACTGTGTTGTTGTGCGAGACTTACAGTGGTAAAGACATGTACTGTGTTGTTGTTGTGTGAGACTTACAGTGGTAAAGACATGTACTGTGTTGTTGTGTGAGACTTACAGTGGTAAAGACGTGTACTGTGTTGTTGTTGTGTGAGACTTACAGTGGTAAAGACATGTACTGTGTTGTTGTGTGAGACTTACAGTGGTAAAGACGTGTACTGTGTTGTTGTTGTGTGAGACTTACAGTGGTAAAGACGTGTACTGTGTTGTTGTTGTGTGAGACTTACAGTGGTAAAGGCGTGTACTGTGTTGTTGTGCGAGACTTACAGTGGTAAAGACGTGTACTGTGTTGTTGTGTGAGACTTACAGTGGTAAAGACGTGTACTGTGTTGTTGTTGTGTGAGACTTACAGTGGTAAAGACATGTACTGTGTTGTTGTTGTGTGAGATTTACAGTGGTAAAGACATGTACTGTGTTGTTGTTGTGTGAGACTTACAGTGGTAAAGACATGTACTGTGTTGTTGTGTGAGACTTACAGTGGTAAAGACATGTACTGTGTTGTTGTTGTGTGAGACTTACAGTGGTAAAGACGTGTACTGTGTTGTTGTTGTGTGAGACTTACAGTGGTAAAGACATGTACTGTGTTGTTGTGTGAGACTTACAATGGTAAAGACGTGTACTGTGTTGTTGTTGTGTGAGACTTACAGTGGTAAAGACATGTACTGTGTTGTTGTTGTGTGAGACTTACAGTGGTAAAGACGTGTACTGTGTTGTTGTTGTGTGAGACTTACAGTGGTAAAGACATGTACTGTGTTGTTGTGTGAGACTTACAATGGTAAAGACGTGTACTGTGTTGTTGTTGTGTGAGACTTACAGTGGTAAAGACGTGTACTGTGTTGTTGTGCGAGACTTACAGTGGTAAAGACGTGTACTGTGTTGTTGTGTGAGACTTACAGTGGTAAAGACGTGTACTGTGTTGTTGTTGTGTGAGACTTACAGTGGTAAAGACATGTACTGTGTTGTTGTTGTGTGAGATTTACAGTGGTAAAGACATGTACTGTGTTGTTGTTGTGTGAGACTTACAGTGGTAAAGACATGTACTGTGTTGTTGTGTGAGACTTACAGTGGTAAAGACATGTACTGTGTTGTTGTTGTGTGAGACTTACAGTGGTAAAGACGTGTACTGTGTTGTTGTTGTGTGAGACTTACAGTGGTAAAGACATGTACTGTGTTGTTGTGTGAGACTTACAATGGTAAAGACGTGTACTGTGTTGTTGTTGTGTGAGACTTACAGTGGTAAAGACATGTACTGTGTTGTTGTTGTGTGAGACTTACAGTGGTAAAGACGTGTACTGTGTTGTTGTTGTGTGAGACTTACAGTGGTAAAGACATGTACTGTGTTGTTGTGTGAGACTTACAGTGGTAAAGACATGTACTGTGTTGTTGTGTGAGACTTACAGTGGTAAAGACATGTAATGTGTTGTTGTGCGAGACTTACAGTGGTAAAGACATGTACTGTGTTGTTGTGTGAGACTTACAGTGGTAAAGACGTGTACTGTGTTGTTGTTGTGTGAGACTTACAGTGGTAAAGACATGTACTGTGTTGTTGTTGTGTGAGACTTACAGTGGTAAAGACGTGTACTGTGTTGTTGTGTGAGACTTACAGTGGTAAAGACATGTACTGTGTTGTTGTGCGAGACTTACAGTGGTAAAGACGTGTACTGTGTTGTTGTGCGAGACTTACTATGGTAAAGACGTACTGTGTTGTTGTTGTGCGAGACTTACAGTGGTAAAGACATGTACTGTGTTGTTATTGTGTGAGACTTACAGTGGTAAAGTCATGTTCTGTGTTGTTGTGCGAGACTTACTATGGTAAAGACATGTACTGTGTTGTTGTGTGAGACTTACAGTGGTAAAGACATGTTCTGTGTTGTTGTGTGAGACTTACTATGGTAAAGACATGTACTATGTTGTTGTTGTGTGAGACTTACAGTGGTAAAGGCATGTACTGTGTTGTTGTTGTGCGAGACTTACAGTGGTAAAGACATGTACTGTGTTGTTGTGTGAGACTTACAGTGGTAAAGTCATGTTCTGAGTTGTTGTGTGAGACTTACTATTGTAAAGACATGTACTGTGTTGTTGTTGTGCGAGACTTACAGTGGTAAAGACGTGTACTGTGTTGTTGTGTGAGACTTACAATGGTAAAGACGTGTACTGTGTTGTTGTTGTGTGAGACTTACAGTGGTAAAGACATGTACTGTGTTGTTGTGTGAGACTTACAGTGGTAAAGACATGTACTGTGTTGTTGTTGTGTGAGACTTACAGTGGTAAAGACGTGTACTGTGTTGTTGTTGTGTGAGACTTACAGTGGTAAAGACGTGTACTGTGTTGTTGTGTGAGACTTACAGTGGTAAAGACATGTACTGTGTTGTTGTTGTGTGAGACTTACAGTGGTAAAGACGTGTACTGTGTTGTTGTTGTGTGAGACTTACAGTGGTAAAGACGTGTACTGTGTTGTTGTGTGAGACTTACAATGGTAAAGACATGTACTGTGTTGTTGTTGTGTGAGACTTACAGTGGTAAAGACGTGTACTGTGTTGTTGTGTGAGACTTACAGTGGTAAAGACATGTACTGTGTTGTTGTTGTGTGAGACTTACAGTGGTAAAGACGTGTACTGTGTTGTTGTTGTGTGAGACTTACAGTGGGAAAGACGTGTACTGTGTTGTTGTTGTGTGAGACTTACAGTGGTAAAGACGTGTACTGTGTTGTTGTTGTGTGAGACTTACAGTGGTAAAGACATGTACTGTGTTGTTGTTGTGTGAGATTTACAGTGGTAAAGACATGTACTGTGTTGTTGTTGTGCGAGACTTACAGTGGTAAAGACGTGTACTGTGTTGTTGTTGATCACCACTTCAGCCTTGGAGAAGACTCCATCCACACAGCAAGTCAGTTTAATTCCCTCCCCCTCATCCTGAATCTCGCCGGTGACCTGGTATGTTTTCTCTCCAAATGTCACACTGTAGCTTCTGTCACAGTTTGCCTGGATTGCAATCTCAAACTCTGCAAAGGAACTTTTCAATAGAAGATGCCCATGGGTCACATTGCACACCTGAGTGATATTGCATTTTTTAAAATAAACTTTAAATCATTATTACCTGGGGATACATATATGAATCATTGTTTATTCATTAGTTTGACAAGTGGTGTTGCATTGTAGTGGATATTTGAAGAATTTCCCAACATTTTCTTATTTCAAACTTTCAACACTTATGGACCCACCATGGCCTTGAGGATCGCATTTTGAACAAATTTGTATCTACATTTGTCCATTACATAAATATATCAGATGATTGGACAACTTGTCTTCTTACAATGAATTTTAAAACATTTTCCCATCTGTTTCAGGTCCTATATAAAGCATTAAATCTCATCATGGTCCTGCCCCCGACACTAGTGTTGATGGAATCTTGATAACTGAAGGATGCTTAAATACATACACCTATTAGATTTCTGTTTCAGTGGCATTTGAGAAGATTTTTGAAGTGCCCATCCCATTTTCACTTTTTCTAACTTATCTCATCCCTTGGGGATGCGGGTTGTTAGAATAGATCCTCAGCACCCCTAGCTTGTCGTAAGAAGTGACAAAATGGGTGAACCCTTTGGATGAGACCACAAAAAACACAGCAGGTATGGCACATTAAAGATCCCTCCCTGCTCAAAGGCCATAAGCACCAAGCATACGCCTAAATTTTGTAGCCCTTCAACGGCAATTGTGACGTCTCCATATGAGTGAAAGATTCTCGAGCGGGACGTTAAACAATAAATAATCAATCAATCAACCAACCAATCTAACTTATCTACCCATGGAAGAGAAATGGATCCATACTACCTAAGAATGCAACGTTTGAAGTTTGGTTGGTTGAAATTGACCCAGTGGTTCTTGAGAAGATGTTAAAAACGTGAAGCAGACGTACAACATATAACAGACTATGGACACATACAACATATAACAGACAGACTATAGACACATACAACATATAACAGACAGACTGTGGACACATACAACATATAACAGACAGACTGTGGACACATACAACATATAACAGACTGTGGACACATACAACATATAACAGGCAGACTGTGGACACATACAACATATAACAGACAGACTATGGACACATACAACATATAACAGACAGACTGTGGACACATACAACATATAACAGACAGACTGTGGACACATACAACATATAACAGACAGACTATGGACACATACAACATATAAAAGACAGACTGTGGACACATACAATATATAACAGACTGTGGACACATACAACATATAGACAGACAGACTATGGACACATACAACATATAACAGACAGACTGTGGACACATACAACATATAACAGACTGTGGACACATACAACATATAAAAGACAGACTGTGGACACATACAACATATAACAGACAGACTATGGACACATACAACATATAACAGACAGACTATGGACACATACAACATATAACAGACAGACTATGGACACATACAACATATAACAGACAGACTGTGGACACATACAACATATAACAGACAGACTGTGGTCACATACAACATATAGACAGACAGACTATGGACACATACAACATATAAGAGACAGACTATGGACACATACAACATATAACAGACAGACTATAGACACATACAACATATAACAGACAGACTATGGACACATACAACATATAACAGACAGACTATGGACACATACAACATATAACAGACAGACTGTGGACACATACAACATATAACAGACAGACTATGGACACATACAACATATAACAGACAGACTGTGGACACATACAACATATAACAGACAGACTGTGGACACATACAACATATAACAGACAGACTGTGGACACATACAACATATAACAGACAGACTATGGACACATACAACATATAACAGACAGACTGTGGACACATACAACATATAACAGACAGACTATGGACACATACAACATATAACAGACAGACTGTGGACACATACAACATATAACAGACAGACTATGGACACATACAACATATAACAGACAGACTGTGGACACATACAACATATAACAGACAGACTGTGGACACATACAACATATAACAGACAGACTATGGACACATACAACATATAACAGACAGACTGTGGACACATACAACATATAGACAGACAGACTATGGACACATACAACATATAAGAGACAGACTATGGACACATACAACATATAACAGACAGACTGTGGACACATACAACATATAACAGACAGACTGTGGACACATACAACATATAACAGACAGACTATGGACACATACAACATATAACAGACAGACTGTGGACATATACAACATATAACAGACAGACTGTGGACACATACAACATATAACAGACAGACTGTGGACACATACAACATATAACAGACAGACTGTGGACACATACAACATATAAAAGACAGACTGTGGACACATACAACATATAACAGACAGACTGTGGACACATACAACATATAACAGACAGACTGTGGACACATACAACATATAACAGACAGACTGTGGACACATACAACATATAAGAGACAGACTATAGACACATACAACATATAAGAGACAGACGTCGATATACATCAGTAAACCTCACTTGAACTCTCAACAAGGTGAGGTAAGAAATTCAGTTGCTACTTCAGATGAGAATTTGACAGTACAACAAATACTCTGAGATCACCATTGTTTGGGGGGGGGGATCAGCGTTCTCAAGTAGCCAAAATTTTACTTATCTGTGGAGACTCCATCCCTAAAGCAAGCAATGCTAACTGGTTCTTTGACACTAACAGAAAACAATTAAAGCACTTCCCATTATACTGAACTGTAATTTG
The DNA here is from genome assembly GCA_024699665.1 of Ostrea denselamellosa. Taxonomy (NCBI): domain Eukaryota; kingdom Metazoa; phylum Mollusca; class Bivalvia; order Ostreida; family Ostreidae; genus Ostrea; species Ostrea denselamellosa. The sequence goes on from JAMZEH010000039.1 coordinate 1,962,898, forward strand.
ATTATAATTGTGCAATTACAATGTGACACTATTCGCATTTACATTGTATATATGTTATAATCTTAATGTTATTATTTTGGAAATAAACAACTTGATTATTATCTGTATAAAATCAACAGTGTGATGAATAAAAAACATTGTCTATAGAGTTAAATAACATAGAGGTACAATGTGATCTGGATAACAGAATTGAAAGAGAAGATTAAAATTGTGTATCAATGTAACTTTGTGGGTGTGAATTCGTGGGGACAGGGTGACCCAGGAAGTCTACGAACACTGGTCTCCCAGGAACAATGATGATTCTTCAGCTCGCAGTCCTCTTCCTCTAGTAACTTACTTGTATCTCCATCCTGAAGTGACAGTTTGTGAACTGCTGATGAATTTACTCTGACCGATGACAGGGCAGAAAACGGAGAGAAGGGGTCTGAAATACACAATTTCTGACAGTGCAGTATCGGATTTACAATAAGATTTCTGACAGTGCAGTATCGGATTTACAATAAGATTTCTGACAGTGCAGTATTGGATTTACAATAAGGAATTTCAAATCAATTCATGTTAGCATTAAGAATGAATTTAATAACATATCATCACATGTTTTCGAACAGAAGAATGCCATTGCTTCAAAAAGATTAAATATGATACATATTTTTCATCCTAAATTTTTTTATTTCTCTGATCATCCCAGTGGATTATGGTGTTAGGGTGACAAGTAAAACATGTGCCCAAGTCTTGAAAGGGTTTAATTGTTTACTTGACAAATTTACACTAAAATAATTAATATTCTTTACATGAAGCAAAGTACTTCATTTCCAGCACCTTAATTTTACGACATACGTCCTCTATTTTTCCTTTATGACAATTCTGATTTATCACTGTATATTGTATTACAACTCCTGAACCAAGTCTTTATTAGGACTGTCAAGGTTCCAAACTTTTTTCGGGTCAGGTCGGTTCAGGATTTTAAATTTGGGTTTGGGTATTTCGGTTCTGGTCTATGTGGCTATGTAAAATATGAAAAACAACTTTTATTTGTCTTTTATTACAGTCCCGAGGGGATCCAGGGTAGAATAGGTCCTCAGTGCCCCTTGTTTGTCATAAGAGGTGACTAAATGGGATGGTCCTTCTGATGAAATTGCAAAAACTGAGGTCCCGTGTCACAGTAGGTGTGGCACAATAAAGATTCCTCCCTGCTCAAAGGCTATAAGTGCCAAACATAGGCCTAAATTTTGCAGCCCTTCACCAGCAATGATGGCATCTCCATATGAGTGAAAGATTCTCGAGAGGAACATTAAAGAATATACAACCAATCAACAATAATTACTTGTGAATGTGGACGCTAGTTTAGAATTGACATCCATATAATAAAAAGGCTACTTATATTTGTTTTTTGATGTGAATGTTCTGTCCTTGATAAAATTGGTCCTGTGGCATGTTTTAAATGACATACTATCATTGTTATGTCCATCATTCAACAATAAATTAAGCTTAATTTCAGATTCTGACACCATGTTGTTTAAACAGATTCCTACTATTTATTTTATCATCGACAACAGACTCGAAATGAAATTCGATAAAATGGAATCAAACCCAACCCAAACAACACGACCCAGGGTTGTCGGTTATTTTGGGCACCCATCACAGCCCTAGTCTCCATCTCTTTTTTTATCAGTTCAGAAAGTGCTACAAGCTTACAGCAATTCTGATCATTATGCTATACTTCCCAAAACGTGTACTAAATCTTCATCTCTCTTTTTTTTTTTTTTATCAGTACCTAAAGTACTACAAGCTTGTTGATGGGTTTTTTCCTGTTCTGCCAACATCAATGCAATAGCCGCTTGACAAATGGTTTTGTCGGATAAGCCACGATCCGGAAACAGCTGATCATAATGCTGAGGTATAAAGTCTGTGTGAACTTTGCCTGCCTCAAATTCAGGGTGACCAGCCAAGTCCATCAGAAACTGGATATTAGTACTTAGTCCAAGCACCTGTTGATGACAGAACAGTAACAAACTGCAGTGTTTTCATATCCAATTTCAGTGTTTTAATATACGTGTACAGATATCTAACTTCAGTGTTTCGATATACAAGTACAGATATCTGATTTGAATAATTCAATATACACATACAGATATCTGATTTCATTGTTTTGATAGACACACACAGATATCTGATTTCAGTGTTTTGATATACAAGTACAGATATCTGATTTCAATGATTCAATACACACATACAGATATCTGATTTCAGTATTCTGATAGATATATAGAGATATCTGATTTCAGTGTTTCAATTATCTGATTTCATTGTTTTGATAGACACACATAGATATCTGATTTCAGTGTGTTGACAGACATATACAAATATCTGATTTCATAGTGTTGATAGACACACACAGATATCTGACTTTTGTATCAGTCCATTGTACAACTTTGATAACTGATTAAACTTATACAGCATGAACAGAAAACTGTATACTATAACTTGTACATCTCTACATAGTACTTACTTGATATTGAGAGAGAGTGTGGAATGGATTCGCTTGAATGAATATCACTTGATAATAAGAGTGTTAAATGGATTCACCTGAGTGAATACTCACTTGATACTGAGAGAGTGTGGAATGGATTCGCTTGAATGAATATCACTTGATAATAAGAGTGTTGAATGGCTTCACCTGAGTGAATACTCACTTGATACTGAGAGAGTGTTGAATGGATTCGCTTGATTGAATATCACTTGATTATAAGGGCACTGAATGGATTCACCTGAGTGAATACTCACTTGATAATAAGAATGATGAATGGATTTGCCTGAATGAATACTCACTTGATAATAAGAGTGTTGAATGGATTCACCTGAGTGAATACTCACTTGATACTGAGAGTGTGTTGAATGGATTCGCTTGATTGAATATCACTTGATTATAAGGGCACTGAATGGATTCACCTGAGTGAATACTCACTTGATAATAAGATTGATGAATGGATTTGCCTGAGTGAATACTCACTTGATACTGAGAGAGTGCTGATCGGATTCGCCTGAGTGCAGAGGGACGGTCATCTGACCACACAACTAGTTTGGCAATCATTGGGTCATAATGAACAGATACTTCGTCTCCTGTAAAATAGAAAAGCAAAGTTTTGTCATTGTTATCCAAGAAATTTCACAACACATGAACATTTAAATTGACTAGAAGATCCCTCCCCCCCACCCCATGGTTCTTCAGACAACTGAACATGAAATCCCCAAAAATGTTACAAGATCACAGTAAAAATTTCTTCGCAGAGCTGTCATCACAATCTCTGTGTGTTAATTGTGAAATAGGTATCTTCAATAGTCAGGAATGAACTACTGTATAAAAAATGCAAAAGGTCAAGGACATACAGCAGGTCAAACTGTAAATGTATGGTCAAGGCCATACAGGTAGTCAAGGTGTACAAATTAGGGCATTGTCACGCTCTCACCAAGAATCACCTGTGCTGGATATTGTTGATGGCATCTTTGCTGGAATCCCAGCATCACAAACTGTACAGCAGTAATGCTTTACATACCGTCAATATCTGTTAAACAGTGATGGGTAAAAGTGGTCTGTGATAGAATAGTCAAAAATGAGCTAATAGCAAAACCCAAAATATAAGGTCGAAATTATACTTAATTGAAAGTAGAGAAGTAGGGAACAGTTTCATGCTCTTTCGATTAAGATGTACTCATTCAATACTGGTAGGTTAGATCGTCAGCAATCGTCATATGGAGGGTCACGGTAGAAATGCATGTAGTAAAGCCTATTTGTCATGCTCTTACCAAGATGTATCTGTGTACAAAGTTTGATGAAGACATCCTCTATTGTTACGTCAGATGTGAGCTAAATGTAAAATGGAACAAGTCGACAGAAGAGTGGAAAACAGAAATCACCAACACTGTATGCCGTGGATATTTACATTAGAGATGGACACTACATGTATTTGGTTTTGGTCTGTATATTGCTGTGAGAGTCTCTGTTGCTGGGAAAGGAATAGTAAGCTTGTTTCTACATGTATGTCTGCTCTCCAAGCATTTCTGTTGTGTGGGCTGACATTGGACAGATTTCTGTTGTGTGGGCCGACACTGGACAGATTTCTGTTGTATGGCCGACACTGGACAGATTTCTGTTGTGTGGACTGGCTAACATTGGACAGATTTCTGTTATGTGGGCCGACACTGGACAGATTTCTGTTGTGTGGGCCGACATTGGACAGATTTCTGTTGTATGGCCGACACTGGACAGATTTCTGTTGTGTGGGCCGACATTGGACAGATTTCTGTTATGTGGGCCGACACTGGACAGATTTCTGTTGTGTAGGCCGACATTGGACAGATTTCTGTTATGTGGGCCGACACTGGACAGATTTCTGTTGTGTGGGCCAACACTGGACAGATTTCTGTTGTGTGGCTGACACTGGACAGATTTCTGTTGTGTGGGCCAACACTGGACAGATTTCTGTTGTATGGCTGACACTGGACAGATTTCTGTTGTGTGCGCCGACACTGGACAAGTTACTGACTTGCAGCTTGTTACACCAGTGTGAAGCTCGCATGACAGTGCCTCCAGGATGAGGATGATAAGAGGCAGACTGAGGACTTCATTCACCTCCACCTCTAAATTCCTCAGTGTTTTGACCATTCATCATCACACTATTCCTGGCATTGCAATACACACCATCACACTATTCCTGGCATTACAATAAACACCATCACACTATTCCTGGCATTACAATACACACCATCACACTATTCCTGGCATTGCAATACACACCATCACACTATTCCTGGCATTACAATACACACCATCACACTATTCCTGGCATTACAATACACACCATCACACTATTTCTGGCATTACAATACACACCATCACACTATTCCTGGCATTGCAATACACATCATCACACTATTCCTGGCATTACAATACACACCATCACACTATTCCTGGCATTACAATACACACCATCACACTATTCCTGGCATTGCAATACACACCATCACACTATTCCTGGCATTACAATACACACCATCACACTATTCCTGGCATTACAATACACACCATCACACTATTCCTGGCATTACAATACACACCATCACACTATTCCTGGCATTACAATATACACCATCACACTATTCCTGGCACTACAATACACACCATCACACTATTCCTGGCATTACAATACACACCATCACACTATTCCTGGCATTACAATACACACCATCACACTATTCCTGGCATTGCAATACACACCATCACACTATTCCTGGCATTACAATACACACCATCACACTATTCCTGGCACTGCAATACACACCATCACACTATTCCTGGCATTACAATACACACCATCACACTATTCCTGGCACTACAATACACACCATCACACTATTCCTGGCAGCCGCCCGCGTGGCGCAGTGGTTAGAGCGTCGGGCTCAAAGATCTGATGATCCTTGAGTCGGGGGTTCGAATCCCACTGTGGGACGTGGGTGCCGGTCTTTTGGATGAGACCGTATAAACCGAGGTCCCGTGTCGCAGTAGGTGTGGCACGATAAAGATCCCTCCCTGCTCAATAGCCCTGAGTGCCGAGCATAGGCCTAAATTTGCAGCCCTGTCACCGGTAATGGTGATAGCCGCCGGATAGCTGAAAAATTGCTCAGGCGGCTATAAACAAACAAAAAAAACCAAAAAAAACTATTCCTGGCATTACAATACACACCATCACACTATTCCTGGCATTGCAATACACATCATCACACTATTCCTGGCATTGCAATACACACCATCACACTATTCCTGGCATTGCAATACACACCATCACACTATTCCTGGCATTGCAATACACATCATCACACTATTCCTGGCATTACAATACACATCATCACACTATTCCTGGCATTACAATACACACCATCACACTATTCCTGGCATTGCAATACACACCATCACACTATTTCTGGCATTACAATACACACCATCACACTATTCCTGGCATTGCAATACACATCATCACACTATTCCTGGCATTGCAATACACACCATCACACTATTCCTGGCATTGCAATACACACCATCACACTATTCCTGGCATTGCAATACACACCATCACACTATTTCTGGCATTACAATACACACCATCACACTATTCCTGGCATTGCAATACACATCATCACACTATTCCTGGCATTGCAATACACACCATCACACTATTCCTGGCATTGCAATACACACCATCACACTATTCCTGGCATTACAATACACATCATCACACTATTCCTGGCATTACAATACACACCATCACACTATTCCTGGCATTACAATACACACCATCACACTATTCCTGGCATTGCAATACACACCATAACACTATTCCTGGCATTACAATACACACCATCACACTATTCCTGGCATTACAATATACACCATCACACTATTCCTGGCATTGCAATACACACCATCACACTATTCCTGGCATTGCAATACACACCATCACACTATTCCTGGCACTACAATACACATCATCACACTATTCCTGGCATTACAATACACACCATCACACTATTCCTGGCATTGCAATACACATCATCACACTATTCCTGGCATTACAATACACACCATCACACTATTCCTGGCACTGCAATACACACCATCACACTATTCCTGGCATTACAATACACACCATCACACTATTCCTGGCATTACAATACACACCATCACACTATTCCTGGCACTACAATACACACCATCACACTATTCCTGGCATTACAATACACATCATCACACTATTCCTGGCACTGCAATACACACCATCACACTATTCCTGGCATTGAAATACACACCATCACACTATTCCTGGCATTACAATACACACCATCACACTATTCCTGGCATTACAATACACACCATCACACTATTCCTGGCATTACAATACACACCATCACACTATTCCTGGCACTGCAATACACACCATCACACTATTCCTGGCACTACAATACACACCATCACACTATTCCTGGCATTACAATACACACCATCACACTATTCCTGGCATTACAATACACGCCATCACACTATTCCTGGCATTGAAATACACGCCATCACACTATTCCTGGCATTACAATACACGCCATCACACTATTCCTGGCACTACAATACACGCCATGTATGAACCGTATGTGATCAATTCTAACATGACCAACACTGTATGTCCCAGCTATTTATATAACAGGGCACAAAAATGTTAAAAATCGTTGTATAAATGTTTGATATAAACTTAAAAATACCACTGACTTATATGAAGACCTACCTTCTCGGACTGCCGTTTCTATACGAGTATTCTGATCAGGCTTAGGAGTTCTGAGGTAGTCTAAGGGACCTGCTCCAGGCATGAAAGCATTGTTTGGATCCTCCGCGTAAATCCGAGCTTCAAATGCATGCCCTCTCAGTTTAATTTCATCTTGTGTGACCGGTAAAGATTCTCCTCCGGCTACCTGTGAACAGTTTATTTTATTATTATTTATTATCATTATTGCACATTTATAGAGCACCCTAAATAATAAAAAATTTACCCTAAGGCGCTTTACATACAAGTAATGAAGCAGGTGCTTTACATACAAGTAATGAAGCAGGTGCTTTACATACAAGTAATGAAGCAGGTGCTTTACATACAAGTAATGAAGCAGGCACTTTACATACAAGTAATGAAGCAGGTGCTTTACATACAAGTAATGAAGCAGGTGCTTTACATACAAGTAATGAAGCAGGTGCTTTACATACAAGTTATGGAGCATTATTAACAATATACATAAAACACACAATAATTAACGACAATAACAACTAAAATAAATTACAGGAAAAAGAAACGAAAAAAGAGGACTTATTCACAAAATTCCTATGAAATAAAATTTACATTCATCTAGGAACATATAATAGCCACAATCTGAATACTTGAGCACTTAGTTCATGATAATCTTACAATAAAATTAAACTTGCAAATTTTTCAACTAATATGGTACATCTTGCCTACTGTGAACTGATTTGGCAAAAAAGTTATCTTATAAAAGAAATGATTTGCTGTGATTAAAAATATACAATGTAGTTTCAAAATAGTCAAAGAATCAGAATAAAAATGATCAACAATAACAGCAACGACTGCACCACTCTAGTGTATACCACCAACATTGATTGTTATATTTGTATTTTTGGGGTTTTATTCCTGTGCAACATTTCTGTCTTTGTGACTTTGTAGGTAACATGGCACTGAGCTGTTCTCACCTTGATCTGCCACTCCACTAGATCTGTGCCCGTTACCATCTCCGTTACTGGATGCTCCACCTGTAACCGTGTGTTCATCTCCATAAAGTAGAATTTCTTGTCCTTGTCCATGATGAATTCAACAGTTCCTTCAAAGATCAGAATTTCTATAACAGTTCTTTGAAAGATCAGTAGTTTTTATAACAGTTCCTTGAAAGATCGATGCAAGATGCATTACATGTATCACTAAATACTACTGAATTGCTATATGTGTATCATCATGAAAAACTAAAGTATGATAAGAGGCCCATGGGCCACATCACTCACCTGAGTCACTTTGGCCCACATTTAAAGACTTTCCCTATATATATTTGCATGTAAAACTTTGATCCCCTATTGTGGCCCCATCCTACCCCCGGGGGCCATGGCTTTCCCAAAATTGAATCTGCACTATGTCAGAAAGCTGCCATGTAAATCTGAACTTTTCTGGTTCAGTGGTTCTTGAGAAGAGGATTTTTTCCTATATTTTCTCATGTAAAACTTTGATCCCATATTGTTGCCCCACTTTACCCCTGAGGGCCATGATTTTAACAAACTTGAATCTGCACTATGTTAAGAAGCTTCCATGTAAATTTGAACTTTACTAGCCCAGTGGTTCTTAAGAAGAAGATATTTAAATGGCCCACCCTTTGATGAAGATTTTCAAATAACCCCACCCTATTTTTTGCATTTTTGTGAATATCTCCCCTTTGAAGGGGACATGGCCCTTCATTTGAACCCCCTTTACCCAAGTACCAAGTTTGATTGAAATTGGCCCACTGGTTCTGGAGAAGATTATCAAAATTTGTCAATGCATTTTTTCTTTGTCTCCTTCATCTCCCCTTGGAGAAGGGCATTGCTCTTCATTTAAACAAACTTGAATCCCCTTGACCAAAGGCTGATTTGTGCCAAGTTTGATTGAAATTGGCCCAGTGGTTCTTGAAAAGAAGTCAAAAAAGTGAAAGTTTATAGACAGATGATGATGGACAATGGTGATCAGAAAAACTCACTTGAGCTTCAGCTCAGGTGAGCTAAAAACAAAAATTCTTTGTTAAAACTAACATGGAGATCATATTTTTGGAGTCTATTTTTCTGACAACACTATCCCCTTGGCTGAGAACTCAGTCCTTGCATGATAGAAACAGGACTAGAATAACTGATCTTACCAGCCCCCACATAATCCACGGCTCGTGCAGCACGCACCGCAGCCTCTCCGATAGCTCGTCTTACTTCTTCATTCAGATCAGGCTATTTAAAATAAAAAATATGGGTAAACATCAAGAGTATTAATTGGCATAGCCATGAGAACTGAATGTAACACATGTGTAGCATACCGCAGGAGCCTCTTCAATGATCTTCTGGTGCCTCCTCTGAACGCTGCAGTCTCTCTCAAACAGGTAAACATAATTTCCATGCTTATCTCCAAACACCTGCACCTCCACATGTCTGTAAGTTTTCAAAGTCAGATCATAAAATTCCCCCCACTGTGAAATCATTTAAATTTGTGGGGGCTAATTTTCATGGTTTGCCAAGATGTTACAATTTTGTTGGGATATAATTTCATGGATATGATTTCCTTACATTAAAACATGATATTAATTGTATTTCGTTGGGGTTCAGAATTTGTGGGATAAAGTTATTCACAAAAATTGAGCCTCTATGAAATTTATTGATTTTGTGTTCTCAGACAGTAAAATCTGATCATAAAATTCCAGTGTTGTGTAATACATTGTACATGATTAACACCTGTGATCAGTATTTATCAGTAAATCAGTTTACTTATCACTAACAAATGAGGTGAAAAGAAATCGTAGCACCTTGGTGTCTGCACAAACTTCTCCAGCAGCATCACATCATCACCAAAAGATTTCCGGCCCTCAGTCCTGGCCGACTCTAGCTGACTTTCAAACTCCTCAGCATTCATAGCTATCCTCATTCCCTGTAACAGAGCAACTCAGGATAAGATGGCTCACATGAGCTCAGCAATCATCAGATTCTTTTACAGTCCATTTCTTGACAGGTAGAATATTCTAATGATTGTACGTCTGATCTACCTTTCCTCCACCTCCCCTAACTGCTTTGATCATCACAGGGTAACCAATCATTGCTGCTTCTCTTTTCAGTATCTCGTTTGATTGGTCCTCACCATGGTAACCCTCTATAACTGGTACACCTGCTCCTGCCATGATGGACTTTGATGTACTGAAATGTAAATGATTTTACGAACTGGCTGTAAATTCAGCTGAAGAGAAACAGATGTTTCCAAGTTACGAAAAGTTTCAGATGCAGACTATTGACATACCATGTAATGGGTATTACCTGTGGTTGTCCAATTTTTTAACAGAATTCTGCAGATAGGAAAAATCCGCAAAAATAAAAATTTAATATAGATACATATTGGTATATCATTCTGATTAAAATCAGGTCCTAAGATTGCTATATACACCTAATGCAGTGATCTACGTGAGCGAATCTTAGGACCTGATTTTAATCAGACTGATTGGTATATGTAGGTATAGAACCACAGAAAATTGGAAATGCAGAATATAAGGATTATACCCCCCCCCCCCCCCCCCCCAAATATACCTGTACTCAGCAAATTATATTCTATATATGTGTATAAGAGGTTTATAAAATGTTGATTTGATGATATAGGGGGCATATAAGCAAGGTTTGAAATTACCTTTTGATGCCCATATCCCTGATAGCTGAAGCAGGAGGCCCAATAAAAATGACTCCCTCTTTACCACATAGCTCTGCAAATTCGGTGTTCTCGGACAAAAATCCGTATCCAGGGTGAATTGCCTGTCATCCAAAAATACCAGGTACATGTAAGAATTCATCGTTATGGTAACAATCTGAGAGAAGTGTCATTGTGAAGGATAAAAGAGTGACTGTGATACATGCACATGGCGTACCTGAGCCCCGGATTGTTTTGCCACCTGGATGATCTTCTCCTGTTTGAGGTAGCTTTGAGCTGCTGCTGGGGGACCAATGTGAAAGGCCTCATCTGCCTAGCATATGACAGATACTCAACTTCAAATATTGTGAACAAAAAAAATTTAAATACAAAAAAATTCAACGATTTTTAGTTGTTAACTGTAAATGTCTTCGTGTTAGGACTTTGGATCATTTGTGTCTATAGTTTACTGCTTACCATTGCCACGTGAAGAGACTCTCGATCTGCATCACTGTACACAGCAACTGTTTGGATACCAAGACGACGAGCAGTCCGAATAACACGACAGGCGATTTCCCCGCGATTGGCGATCAGAATCTTGTTAATGGGGATTACATCTTAAAGTACAAGTAATTCTCTAAACTAGATAATTATAAGTATGAAATAATCAGTTGACTCTAAAATACAATATTTATGGGCACAAACATAATTACGATAACTGGCAAAAGTCCAGATTTCAATATTTCAAAATCCCAGGGTAAAAAATATTTAATAAATTCAATATTCCCAGGGTGAAAAATAGTGTTGTACTGATCATCATTGAGCAAGTTACCTTTGCTGCTTAGCTTTCTTAGTTGATGTACAGTTGATGATAATCTAAATTTGAAAAAAAAAAATTAAACAGAAATGAACGGTTTCTTTGGACAAGTGACATTCAATATTTGTTCCAAGTCTAGGCCAAATTTTGATATTTTATTTCTCTCCAGAATTTACATCACATGCCTTCGACGTAATAACACGCATTTTTACCGTGCTGTTTTGTGTGTGAGGGTATGTGATGATACCATACCTTGTGCAAAGTTTTAACTTAGGAAACATCCTCTTTACACTCAAGTGTACTTTGGTGTTTTGGTTTACCCTTGTAATGCTTTAAGTGGCCTTCGTAAAAGAAAAAAAAAGCGAGAAATAATAATACGCACGCTAAAAGTATTCTTTAATGCTCGGTTTTACTTAATTTGAAACTTTATATAATATCTTATTTAATCTGATAAAGCAAGAAAGTTGTGCATTAGTGTTATTTTGATTTATTATTTTTAATGCAGTATGAGGCTATGCGCCTGATCAACGCTGATTGTCTTTGAAGCGTTTGTAAACATGTAAACACGAAATCATGGGAAATGTCAAATGTTCTAAAATCAATATTGTACCCTGCACTGATGTTCATCACATTAAGAGATTATTCCTAGAGAAATATCACCAGAGTAATGTTGGTCTGAATTTTAATCGTGTACGTTAAATGTCCATTGTGTTTCCCGTACAGAATCATTAATTCATTGACCAATGTACTGTGTTTGATTTGTAGTTCGAATTATCTCAGTTCCGAAATGAATGTTTCTGCGATTTTTTCTGTTACAAATCTAATATTTTCATCATCAGGTGAAAATGTGCAAAGTTACAGTCCCACATACGACTTCAGAACACCAAATATTTTATTTTTGATATTTACTTTTTGTGTAAGTCTTGTGTATCTGTGGCAGAAACAACGTAAGAACCACCCGCCCGGTCCAATATCCTTACCGTTCATTGGAAATTTAGATTTCTTTAAATCAAAATCTCATATTCGTGTGGCAAATTTAAGAGATATTTATGGAGATATATTCAGTATTAAAACAGGAAAGTGGTCTGTGGTAGTGGTATGCTCACAGGAAGGCATCGTGGAAGGCCTGATGGACCCTGATAATAACTTTGACGGGAGACCAGATTTTATGGCCTTCCATCATATGTTCATGGGAAATAGACAAATTGGTATGTGGATGTGGCAAATGTTATCAATATTTAAATAATATATCATTATCATTCAGAAATCTCATAAAAATTTTATTAATTCATTAAAGTAATTAAAAGATTCATGGAAATAATTTTTTTAAACTTTGAATCTGAAAGACCAATAACTGTAATTGAAAATAGGCAAGGACAGCATAAGCAGTATTTTTAATTTTAAAATTATTGTTTAGGTATCTCTACAGCAGACTTAGATCTGAAAACCCAGATCAAAAGGGACTTTGTTGTGGACAGTCTCAACAGACAGTGGAATCAGGATAAAGGTCACGTGTCATATTCCATGGAGAAGTTAATTGTAAAGGAAACTCTCAGTTTGATGTGCTACTTTCTGAATGAGGAGGGTGCCTTTGATCCAGCGGAGTGTTTTAAGTTTGCACATCTCCACATTATGATGACGATACTCTTTGAAGATGCATACAACGCAGACGATCCCATTACACATGAAATCTATGATTGCTTTGAGGACCGAAAACAAACCATGGAAACTCAATTGTACAATTACTTCCCAGTTTTGAAACCCTTTTATAAAGAACAGATTCAACAAGCAGAGGAAAGAACTGCCCTGCTGACAAAATTTCAAAGAATTCTTTTGAATCAGCACAAGGATTCTTACAATCCTAATGATTTGCGGGACTTAGTCGATCAGCTTCTGATTTTCATCGAAACAGGAGATGATCGAGAACTGCTGGACTCGGATGACATAGACAGTTTTCTTTTGGAGCTGGCTGGATGTGGTTTTTCGTCTGTTCCAGCTCTTCTGACATGGCTGATTGGATATATGGCAGCATTTCCTGATGTTCAAGTTCAAATGCAGACAGAGATGGACCAAGCTGTTGGTAGAGAGAGATTCCCTACGTTAGCTGATCAGCATTTACTGCCCTACACAGTGGCTGTCATACTAGAAGTTCAGAGGAGTGTTACACTGTTTCCATTTCTTCATCCACACAGAGCAGTGAAAAACTGTTTATTTCAAGGTACCAAATATTTCATATATTGACAAGTACTGTATTGTTCAGAAACACGCTTTTTTTAAAAAAAATAAAAAAAAAGAAGTAATATCATTGTTTATAAATTTACATACAAGTCTGGTTTTATTGTATTAATGAATTACATATATTTAATTTAAATTTGAAATGGCTACATTCCCATTATCTAAGTTTTGGTTTTTTTCCCATTGAAGGGTACAATATTCCCAAGAACACCATTATGTTGTTCAGCATATGGAGCCTCCATCATGATAAAAAACTTTGGAAGAATCCATCCAAATTTGATCCACTCAGGTAGTAGTTTACTGGTGGAGTTTTATAGGTAGTTCATTTAATGTTAAGGAGGTATACTACATCATCATAATGGCTGACTTCCTTTTGTAAAATATAAATACCAGCAATACATGTATATTCAAATTGCCACGCTGGGCTGATGTTCTGTAGTGCAGGCATTTAAGTCTTAATCAAGCTGGGGTTAGAATGTTTTTTTTTTGTCAGACTACTTTCTATTAAAACTGCATTTTTGCACTAAAAGAAGTAAATTTGAAACTGTTCAAATTTAAAAATACACATATTTCTATCCAAATTCTCCATTTTCCAGATTTCTCTGGTGTTTTATTCCACCTTACTATGTTGAGAGACACAAATGTTTTTGTTTAAAGAATGTCTAATTATCCATCATATTTCATTTAAAAAATGAAGAATTCTATTCAATTAATCAAAATAATGTATTTTTTATGATAATAGGCAATTAATCTTTCAGCAAAATAAAATCTGGAAGCAATTTGTGTTTTGGTATTTTAATTAAATTGGTGATCGGTTATGGTGATGCATGCTGTAGTATTTTCACAGGTTTCTGGATTCCAGTGGCAGGCTTTGTATTCCAGAGTATTTCATTCCATTTGGACTGGGTGACAGGCGATGTCCTGGAGAAAGTCTGGTCAATACGGAGGTATTCCTGTTTTTTACTCATATTATGCATCAGCTCTACGTCAAACCTGAGGGGACCAGCCTTAATCTGGTGTCCGACTACAAACTGATTGTTCAGCCAAAACCTTTTAAAGTGAAAATTATCAGCAGGGAAGACTGAAAGATTTTAGATGACTGGAAAATGCATATTCCACTGTGATTATTGAAAAAAAATAAAGTTATGGTTTTGCCAATCATTGACTGCCTGTACAAAACTTTGGGAGGTATTTTTTGTACCAGTGTATTACCTTACACCAACGAACTTTATTTACTCACTTTTTTTATTTGTTTGTTTGTTTGTTAGTAAAATATCTTAGAAAATTATCAGATTTCAGTGAATTGTGTAGAAAAGGTCGGACATGGTGCAAGGAATCTGAGTTGGTTAAATTTTGTGGAGAATCAGGGTACAAATGCAGATCCAAGTTTTTATTTTGTTGATGGGTCTTGCAGAGCTATTAATTTTCCAAGTGCCTAACAGTCTGAAGTGTGTTTGGTGTATTTTAACATACTGCCCAGTAAATGAAGTTTGCATGTGTTTAGATTCACCCTGTGTGTTGATGTTAGTACTTATGTCATACTGTTAGACTGTGTTATACTTATGTCATACTGTTAGGCTGTGTTATAATACTTTACTTATGATTGGACTGTCCAATTTTATTAAATAGTCAAAGTCACTAAAAGGAAAAAAATAAAAAGACTCGTCTTGCTCTTAAACTCTAATATTAGAAAAGAACTTTAACTGAATTCTCATACACTACATAGGCACCGGGGTCAAGGATATTGCACTATATATAAAACTGAATCAGTGGGAAAAGATAATGTGAAAAGAGACAACATAGATCAGAGAGAAATATATTTATTCATGGTTCGAATTTCCTCCATTGTTTACATATAAGTTTTAATGCAATATCCTTGACCCAGACGCCTATGATACATTATAAAAAAGTTGCATGTGACCTGAGGATCTGTCGTGACCTTAGGACAAAGTAATTTGGACAATGTTAAGGTCAGTGGGGGAAGCACTTTTAAAATTCTTGTTTGGATTGTAGCTTTGTAACAAAGAAATTACAAACATATACTAGACACAATTTAACATACTTGAATTTCATAAAACTTGTTACAAAAGTTGCTTATTATCCGAGGATGATTTGTGATTTTGATCAAGTTTATTTGGACAAGATGAAACTTATACACTTAGAAAAAATGTATGGCTAATATCTCTGAAATAGACAGTCATTATATAGTGACTCAAAGAGTGCTAACATTATGATCTTAGTTCAAGGGCATTTGAAAAATGTCTCTGGGAGAAAAAAATTTAAATTTTAGTTTATAGGCCATGCCTTTGTCAGTTTTGTGTAGAAACATTAAAACTTGAACTACACTCAAAGGTTGTCTTAACCAATCGCTACCCTTGGCTTAGATCATTTAAAAAAAAAATATCAAAGTAATTAGAATTTCACTTATCTATTAAAGAAAACGCCTAGTTTAATTATTAATGACATGATTGTAAAAGTCTATGAATTAGGCATTAAGATATGTAGTACATATACCCCAGATCTGTCACAGCTTGAATGTGTAATTTTGTAGCAGTAGAATGTGTATCTATTTGTTAGCTGATCATAATTATCTCTGTTTTATTAGTAGGTAATTTGAAATGGAAAACAGTTATGTGTTTAGAAAAGAAGTGTGCAATATGATCTGTATTTATTTTGTTGGGGGCTATATCCCAATTCATTTGTAGAATTAATTTCAGAGAACAAGTTTAACAGATAGAGGGTATAGGATGATCCTGTGAATGGATACGAATTATTTCAGAATGTCATTACAAGTGGACATATACAAATGACTGTATATCTTATTCAGTATGTGATTACTTCTATATACAGTGCTTAAAATCCAGGATAAAATTCATACTCCAAGGTTTTATACTTATGGGTGATTATTTAAAAATACAAAGAACTTTTATGTATTTACATGCAATTTCTTTTTTATACACCATAAAAGTCCAACGTGACTGTTTGAACTGTATTGATAAAAAAAAAATCTAGTCATTTATTTTTCTTTTGTTACATGTTTTATCTTTAGTTTTTGAACTCTTTGTTTTAGTTATGGACTTTATATTGTTAGCAATAAATCTTGAAAATCCTGTAGTAATTGATTTATTATTTCATATGGAGCTGTCTGTTGGTAAAAACAGATTCTCTGGAGTATGGAGGTCTGTCATTGTTGTGATAACTACTCAATGCCTGCACTGGGTCTGTTCTAGGTAATGCTTCAGGACTGTAAAATTATCTGTCCTACGAGTGGGGGGGGGGGGGGGGGGTTTACTCTTACCTGGGGTGAGTTTCAGAGGAAAATAGATTTGTGCATCTTCTACCAAGTAGATTCATATATATGTACTGTACATAGAGAAAATATCAATATTCCAAATTATGTGGTATCCAGTGGCGGATATAGAAATAGTGGGTTGGGGGTGGTTGGATACGGGAGTTGCAATCTCTTCCCTTTGGTTAAATATTTTTGAACAAAAATGGTTATTTTGGGGTCTTGAAACTCTTCCCCAAGAGATGAAAGATGGAAAACGTATAAACTTGGGTCATGCCCCCACCCCTTTAAAAATTTTCTGTATGTGCCAAATCTATCTTGGTGTGTATGTGTGTGTGTGTGTGGGGGGGGGGGGGGGCTAGAATTTTTTTACTTTGTAATACATATGTATGGTAAGTCATGGAATTTTATATGAAACATTAGAAAAGAGTATTATTTTTACAACTTAACCTATATAAAATGTCCTTGATTAAATGAAATCAGCATCTGTATTCTTGGGCTGTGTAACATGTCTATAATGTGTCGCTCACCCCAAAACATATAACAACAATCACCATATGGAGGGACAATGAACAACTTGGATATAGAAATAGGTTTGTCAATAAATATATAAACAAATGTTTAGAAATATGGAGAAGGGAGCCCAGGATGTCTCAGCAGTCCCACTCTCTATGTCTCTATACTAAACATCTCGGACCTACTTTCAATTAAAATTTCGTGCTAGATACCAGAAATTGATATCTCATTAAACTCGAGTATTTTATTGAACATCACATTTTAACATGACATTATTAACAAAGCAATATGCACTCTGCTATACTGTGGAATCATTATTGTTCGTGGAGGCTCAATGTTCGTGGATATCGTGGATACCTTTTACCAATGAATTTACATTCCCACGAACCAGTTATTCCTTGCAATAGCTTCTATAATATAATGTTGTATATTTTCAAAATGACGTTAATCCTTGAAATTCAATCCCCACGAACTAGGAAAAATTTGGCTACCCACGAACATTGGCCCCCACGAACTTTAATAGTTCCACAGTATATAAATAACAAAAGTACGCAATACACACTCTGCTCTCTCTCTCTCTCTCTCTCTCTCTCTCTCTCTCTCTCTCTCTCTCTCTCTCTCTCTCTCTATATATATATATATAACAAAAGTACACAATACACAGAAATATTATTAAAAATATATACTGTCACGTGTATAATATAGATATTGATAATTTGAATTTTATAATCAAACTCTAGGTATCCAGAGGATATACTGCTGAAGGAGTTCCTGGTGTTGTGTAGGATAACCCGGCACGTCTCTGTAACACAAAAATAGCATTATAAATAACACGGGTATATCATAACAGCATTATAAATAACACAGGTATATCATAACAGCATTATAAATAACACAGGTATATCATAACAGCATTATAAATAACACAGGTATATCATAACAAATATATAAATAACACAGGTATATCATAACAAATATATAAATAACACAGGTATATCATAATAAATATATAAATAACACAGGTATATCATATCAAATATATAAATAACACAGGTATATTATAACAAGACAGATCGGGATCACATAGGCAACTGTTGATGTGATAATCAGATAAATGAAGGACAGGTTATTGACTGAATATGAAAGGCCAAGATAACTAACAGTTTCAATCTCGTAATTCCTATAGAAAATACAAATAAGAGAGATGGGCAAACACGGAACTCTGGTCATACCAGATGTGGGATCACGTGCCTAGGAGGAGTAAGCATCCCCTGTCGACCGGTCACACCAGCCGTGAGCCCTATATCTTGGTCAGGTAAAAGGAGCAATCCGTAGTCAGAATCACTGTTCCAAGAATGGCCTAACAATTAGTATGAAACACATCAGACAGCATTTGACTTTATGGTAAGTTGTACTGGCACACTAAATCATTATAATGACCATAAAATTTTCGAAATGCTGACTTTAGCTGAAACTGTACAAACCCTTGTAACACCAACTTCTTTGTCAGTAGCCTGCCTCGATTTAAAAACTGATCATATGCAGAACAAGCTCTTGCGCATCAAATCAGTTGGGAAATATAAACACCATATGCAGGTGATGATGGAATATTGCGACATAAATAAGGGAAGCTGACGACGGAGAAATTGAAATCATCCCGTTTGTCGTAAAGATGAGTTGTTAGTTTGCCGCCGGCGTCTATTTTCAGTAAAATATCTAAGTACGAAGCAGAAGTGGAAGATTCTGTGGTGTCTTTTATTTCAAGTTCACTGGGATATATCGAATCGACATATGAATGAAAATGATCATTGCTAATAGACAAAACGTTGTCGATCGAAATATGACCGTCTGAGGTCGTTACACGGTAGAGCATATCGAGCTTGCGAGGTCCACTTTTGTGTAACAACCGATGGCATATTTATCCAGATATTCAGTTGAAATAACATGAATCTTTCACTCATATGGAGACATCACCATTGCCGGTGAAGGGCTGCAAATTTAGGCCTATGTTCGGCGCTTATGGCCTTCGAGCAGGGAGGGATCTTTAACGTGCCACACCTGCTGTGACACAGGGCCTCGGTTTTTGCGGCCTCATCTGAAGGACCGCCCCATTTAGTCGCCTCTTACGACAAGCAAAGGGTACTGAAAATCTATTCTAACAGATATTTATAGTGGAAGTGTATATGACTTAGTAAAATCACAGGTACTTTATAGAATCTGGGATACATTTTTAAAGTAAGTAACAATCGAGTATAAAACAACATTTTTACCCTGACAATGACGTCATCGTGATCTTTTTCTCGTGAACTTTTCCAATCTCCACCAACCAGTCTACTCGCCTTTTCCTGTAATTAGTAGGATAATTCTCTAGTCACAGATATATGTCTCTGCTGAAGTCAAGGACTTGACTGGATTTCTAACCCCTGGCCAGATATGGAGGTAGAAATCGACAAAACGTATCCTATCGAAGAGCATGCAGGTTGATCAATTAATCAAGCTTAGATATACTTCGTCATAATTTTACCTCATTTTTGATTTCCCTTTCGAGCTTAACACAACATAACATGTAAAATAATGGCGTAAATTCTTCTGAATACAGTCAAGGTAAACAGGCGTTTACACAGAGTTAAGGTCTTCCGTCCAGCGGCAGGTGAGGATTCTAAATCATCTTCAGGAAGTGTATCGTTTCCTTTAGAAAGTGTATCGTTTCCCTAAAAAAAGTGTAGCTAAAAGGGGTGGGGGAAGTGAGGAACAAAAGAAACCTTAATGGATGCAACTATGTTTCTGTCACCATCACCCCAAGTTGTATTTGATGTTGAAATATCAAAATGTCACTACAAAAGTAACGTATATTAAAATGTTAAAGAACACAATAGCTACTTTACATAGTCTCTTATATAGCAATTAATCTACCGGAAATACAAAGACTCTCCATTCAACCTGATTCCTGACACACATGCTATTGCAAAGTGGAGCTCTTTAACAAAAGAGAGCGTAAACCTATCTTACTGAGGTTCAGAGTAGTTACATAGAGACTCGGTATAGTTACATAGAGACTCGGTATAGTTACATAAAGACTCAGTATAGTTACATAGAGACTCGGTATAGTTATATAGAGACTCGGTATAGTTACATAGAGACTCAGTATAGTTACATAGAGACTCAGTATAGTTACATAGAGACTCAGTATAGTTACATAGAGACTCAGTATAGTTACATAGAGACTCGGTATAGTTACATAGAGACTCGGTATAGTTACATAGAGACTCGGTATAGTTACATAGAGACTCAGTATAGTTACATAGAGACTCGGTATAGTTACATAGAGACTCGGTATAGTTACATAAAGACTCAGTATAGTTATATAGAGACTCGGTATAGTTACATAGAGACTCAGTATAGTTATATTGAGACTTGGTATAGTTATACAGAGACTCAGTATAGTTATATTGAGACTCGGTATAGTTATATAGAGACTCGGTATGATTATATAGAGACTCGGTATAGTTACATAGAGACTCGGTATGGTTATATAGAGACTCGGTATAGTTATATAGAGACTCGGTATATTTATATAGAGACTCGGTATAGTTCTATAGAGACTCTGTTTAGTTACAGGTAGACTCGGTATAGTTACATAGAGACTGGGTTTAGTGACATAGAAACTCGGTATAGTTATATAGAGACTCGGTATAGTTATATAGAGACTGGGTTTAGTGACATAGAGACTTGGTATAGTTATATAGAGACTCGGTATAGTTACATGTAGACTCGGTATAGTTACATAGAGACTCGGTATAGTTATATAGAGACTCGGTATAGTTGTATAGTGACTCGGTATACTTACATAGACACTTGGTATAATAAGAGAAATTCATGTGGAGTAGGAATACACAATGTAATATGGAAAAAATTATTTCACACCAATATCATGCAACACTGCTTAGGCATAACATCTTGGTGTACTGAAAAGAACTCTCGTCTAGACTGTATGTTTGTCTAGTGTAGATTGTATGTTTGTTTTGTGTAGATTGTATGTTTCTCTCGTCTAGATTGTATGTTTATCGTCTATATATTTTATGTTCGTCTAGATTGTATGTTTGTCTCGCCTAGATTGTATGTTTGTTAGTAAAATGCCCTGATTAGTTCTTACCTCGTATATTTGAAGTTTTGATTGTAATTCATTATTTCTCATTACGTACTGAAATGTGAATAAAAAATACTACTTAATCATCCTCTTTTAATTTCGATTCTATGTAAATGACGGTCATTATCTTAAACGTTTGTGAACAAAAAGTTTTCCCACAGAACATGTAACAAACTCAGGCTTAAGTCGAGACTTAAATCACCTGTAAGATACTCATGACGTTTGAACGGAAACTCCTTAATTTGCAAACACTAGAAATTTGATGAAGCAATACTGAATAACAATTTAATTTTAAAATGACCGACTTCTCAATCATTTCATGGCAATATCTATATTTTGACTTTAAGCTGAAATATTTCATGATCCTGGGCTCATACTCACAGTTATAAGTACTACGATACCAAAGACCACCAGGAAGATTCCATACGAGACGAGGAAGACCACGAAAGCCCAGTTATCCATGGTCTCTTGGAGAACCTGGTCATATTCAAACCTCGTTATGAGTGCGTGCCATGCCGTTACCAGCCAATTAAAAAACATGTTGGTAAGGATGAACTTGTCCTGAAATGAAGAGCGAGATTCAAAACATTTGGCGCCATTTCAAGCTCAGGAGTAAGACTGTCACGTGTACACGTGTAACCGGTAACGTTTCGTGTTTGGGATGTAAACGTTTACAAAATCCCTAAACGTTTAAACGATGTCTTATATATGTGGCACAAATCTTGCAGGGTTCAAATTACAATCTAAATTATTTGAATAATTATTTCAAGTGAATAAACTTATTAAACAAATTGCGAGGGGAAGTAATGAATTTATAAAAGTTTGACTATAGTCTATAGGAACGGTGAACAATTTTTTCCCGTCATATTTAATTAGTAAACTGAAAGGGTCTCAGAATCTCTTACTATATGTTTCTGGCTTGTGTTGCATTACTGTGCTGCTCTTTGATCATCTTGCAAAATGTGCTTTATTGTTTTTAATAAACATTTATTAACGGTTTTGACGGCACTTATAGCCCCCCCCCCCCTTCCAGAAAATTCCTAATAAGATATCTAAATGTATGGATACAAATTTGGAAAAACGTTCAAATTTAAAATCTGTATGAATATTTACGTGTCACTTGCATGGCATCTTTGGTATGTGTCATTTTTTTTTCATTGAAGAAAATTGCTGAATGAAATTAAGTGAATGGATGAGATTCAATACGTCATAAAATTGTCGATTGCTTTCAAACAGGTATTCTTAAACTTTACTTGTATTATCATCTGTCGCAAGACTCGCAACTCTCAAAGTTAGAATGGCCAAAAAACAGAAACGTTCTGGTGTATGGAATTATGGAGTTGGAAGTAGCGGGAAAGAAAAAAGTGAAATGCAATTTATGTGCTACGTAGCTTACTTATGCCGGAGGGAGTACAGGGAAAATGACCAATCACATCAAGTTCAAACACAAGTCTACAAGTATTGATGCATCTGATAAAAGTCACAAGCCGGGGTCTTCTGCAACATTGACGCAAACAGCAATTACAGCTTATAGAACGCCGGTATTTTCAAGAGAAAAATATCAAGTGTACCCAGAAATTAGCACTGATGTGCGCGCGTGATTTACGACCACTAAGTATTGTTAGTGGCGATGGATTCAAAGATTTCTGTAATGAACTCAATCCGCATTATAAAATCCCTGTAAAAGCAACTATTTCAAACTACGTATCTTTACTATATGACGAGGAGGTACAGAAACTGAAAGAAAATTTAAAAAAACGTGTCTGCCGTAGCGCTGACATCAGATCACTGGACAAGCCTTGCCACTGAGGCATACATTACAGAAACTGCCCATTTTATTGATGATGACTGGAACTTTCAAAATACAGTTTTGGCCACCAGAAAAGTCACCGACAGACATACCGGTGAGAACACAGCTAACGAAATAAAAGCAATAACACAGGAATTTGGCATTACTGACGAGAAAGTTATAGGAATCGTTACCGATAACGCGTCCAACATGGTCTCGTGTGTTGAGCACCTGAAATGGAAACACATTCGTTGTTTTGCGCACACTTTACAACTTTCGATTAGAGATGCGTTTGATTCTGTAAATTCTGTTTCGCGAACAATAGGGGCGGCAAAAAAATTAGTTGCACACTTCAGAAAATCAGTGCTAGCTACAAATGAACTACATACAAGACAAAAACAGATGAATTTACCTGAAAACAATTTAATCATTGATGTGGCCACTCGGTGGAACAGCACGTTCGACATGTTTGAGAGACTCAAACAACAAAGGCTGGCTATTTATGCCGTGCTTCACGATGCTAGTATAACAAAACCCAATGATGCGCGTACATTAGATCTGAATGACGATCACTGGCGAGTACTTGACGGCATGATACCTGTTCTGAAGCCTTTCTACATGGCTACTCGTGTCATGTGCAGCGAGGAGTATCCGACCGTCAGTGGCGTCTACCCAATTCTATATAGCTTACTTCAAACGACAGTGACTGTGTTGCAATCGCAACATTCAAACAGAAGGTGCAAACCGATTTGCGCAAAAGGTTCAATATGGACAAACCAGAAATGTGTCAGAGTATTCCAATGCTCTGCACATTCTTGGATCCGCGTTACCGCTCGCTTCCATTCCTCAATGACGAGCAACGCAATGTTGTTCGAGATACGATAAATAAAATCTTAAAACAAAAAGACGATGGACAGAAAATTGATGCATGTAGTGTTAATAACGAAAACAAAACACAAGAAGCAGGCATCAAGGAAGGCGAGAATGAGCCCGAATGCAAGAGAAGTAAACTTTCTTAGGATGATATATCCTTCCTGTTAGGATCATATTTTGACACCGGAGATTGCAAAATAATTACCCCTTCCACTTCAGATGAAGAGTTCGAATTATATCTATCTGAAAAAAGTGCACCGACAAATACCAACCCATTCACTTGGTGGAAAACCAGTCGTATTAATTTTCCAAAATTAGCAAGTCACGCAAAGGATTTGCTATGCACACCGGCAACGTCCGTTGCCTCTGAGCGCGTCTTTTCCACAGCGGGTGGAACTGTTACAAAACTGCGCTCCTCCCTTGACGCTGAGAACGTGGACAAACTGATCTTTTTGAACAAAATATTAAAACATAAAGTGAATTGCGCTGCTCCGCCTGCACCGGCTGCACGTGAAGTCCATGTTAAAACCGAACCGACGGAAGAAGCCTCGGCACCAGCTCTGCCCTCTCTGGACAATTTAATGTGAAATCACTGAAATGAAAATTTGAAAAATGAAGTTTATTGTGAATTTGAGATCTGTATTGTGCAAATGTTGTACAGTGTGAATAAAATTGAATTCAATTTAAATGCTATCCGGATATTTATGTTCGTGTATTTTATTCTGTCTTATATTTATACTCCGGAACGTCCGGTGACAATCTCTGCATCGTCCATAGAACGATGAAAACTGAAACACAAACATAACGGTCATTAATGGGTCTTAAAATTCTGTGCGTATTTTATTTTATTAAATTATACAACACTTCGTTTAAACGGTAACGTTTCGTTTACAATGCTTCGTTTAAACGTTTACAAAATTTTGTAAACGTGACAGCCTTACTCAGGAGACATATTACGCAGAAGACATTAAAACGAAGATCTGGTGTTGTATGGTGAAGTTGCTGAAGATACGTTCATTTGCCATATCTTGCTCGTTTGTCACTTTTCTAAACGACACAACTCGGAAAGCCTAGTGGTTAGGAAGTTCGCTTCGTAACTGGGAGGCCCGGTTCGATCCCTGCGTGTCGTCAAATCTAAGACGCTTATTAACATGCGCCTGACATTAGAAGAGAAAGTCGTAGGCCCTCTCGGGAATGACCTTAAAACGGAAGTTCCGTGTCACGACAGGCATTGGTACAATAAAGAATCGTCACTGCTACGACCGAGTGCCATGCATAAGAAGTTTGTTTGTGAAGTCTCTACATGAACGAAATGGGACGTAAAACTCAACTTCTGAAATTAATATAACGAAAACGCTCAAGGTATTAGTATTTCAAACGGAGTGGATGGCGGGTAATTGACTTACCAGACGAGTATGATACGATATTTTAGGAATGTTGGCGTTTGTTGTTAGTCTAAAGGTCACTGCCGTCAACATCAGAGTAATGGAGAGCTGTAGCCTGTTCTGAGGTAGCTTACGGCTGACGGCAAACGTGGCGAAGGAAGTGGCACATATAAGGGTCTGAAACAAAAACGGTATACAATAGACGATTTTCTTCTTCATACATATATCAAGAAAAAAAAAAGTATTTCAAAAATCAAACATCTTTTTAAAAATCAAATTAAATGCAAAATAATTTTTGTTCGACCATAATGACGATGACATTCCAGACGAAGAATCCCGCGCGCCGTACTGCACAGCAGCCGACAGAAATGCCCGGGAATTTGGCGTTGACGTTCCGTTTTTGGGAGAAGACTTTGGTTTCTGTGTAAGGAACGGACTCTACATAGTCATAAAGTGACCACTCCTGGACATCCACAAAGCAGGAGACATTGATAGTGCTCAGTTCGTCCTTGTCCTCTACAAATTCTAATTCACTGGAGGGAATCTCAGAGGTAATTATCAGGTTCAAATGCTGAAAGAAATCACAGTTTTTGTTAGAAAGTTGGTAAACAACATAAGTCATTTCATATATACATATATCTTAACAACTTCTATGATCAAAACATTGTATTATGAATGTAGGGGCCTCCGGGGCCGAGTGGTTAGAATATCGTGCTCAAAATCACAAGGCCTCTCACCTTTAGTTGGCGCGGGTTTCAATCCCACTCGCTCCGATATAGGTGAGAAAGTTTGCCAGTTTACTTTCGGAAGGTCTGTTGTCTCTTCCCAGTTACATTGTATCTGGGTTCTCTCCTTCACCAATAAAAACTGGACGCCACCAGATAACTGAAAATTTGTTGAGTGTGGCGGAAAACAACAATCAATCAATGAATCATATTATGTACGTATAAATCGATCAGATATAAGAATTTGATGTGGCATCGACTACCATTGTGAAACTCCAATGCAAAGATCGCGCATTTCAAGATTTCAACCTGCTGACAAATGTGATATTGTGATAGGCGAGCCCACACCTGGCGATCGAAAGGAAAATCCACCAGCTCCAATTTCTCTGAGAAGTTCCCGCTGATTTTTCTCTTCTCCACAATATAAGCCACCCCATTCGGAGCGTACGTCAACTCCTTCATAACTTTCTTTTTCTTGAAGTCTATAACGTTTTGTACAGACATTTTAGGACCCCAGTAGTTGTCCAGGTTTGTGTTCCTCAGATGCTGCAAAAAAGCAACACACATTATCTCAAACTGTATAATTGAAAGAGGACCGCGGGACGGATTTTTGAGGAGGAATATGCTTTGACGATGTCTATGTTTTGCACTATAGCTTTGTGAATATGATTTAGAACATCAAAAATCAATATTATATGGCTATATAGGGAAAGGAGTCGTCGACTATGTGTCAAAAATCTTTGACTAAAGATCTGTATTAATGTATTCATGAGATGAAGCATTGCATTAAGACTTTGATATTGAAATCGGCATACATCAAGGATGTACTCTCACACACTGATAATTAATATCGTGCCATTTCAGATAGAAAGGATGCATGTTATAAGTTATAAAGATATCTAAAAAAAAAATCAATATCGTCAAATTCAACTCATAAAACCTCGACAAAAGTTTCACTCTTGAGTTTTATTAGTGCGATAACTGAAGTAATATTACACGTCATTGTTTTGATGAACAACTAAATCTACATTAAGTTACCGAGGTGCCCTAAAAAGAAAAAAAGTTGATAAATGACTTAGTTTACACAGCCTCGGATGAACTGTAGCTCAACATGGGGGTAAATAAAAACCAGTACGGCGGGGTCTACATTAAGATACCGAGGCGCCCTAAAAAGAAAAAAGTTGATAAATGACTTAGTTTACACATCCTCGGATGAACTGTAGCTCAACATAGGGGAGGGTGGGTAAATAAAATCCAATACGACGGGGTCTACATTAAGCTACCGAGGCGCCCTAAAAAGAAAAAAGTTGATAAATGACTTAGATTACACATCCTCGGATGAACTGTAGTTCAACATAGGGGGTTAAATAAAAACCAGTACGGCGGGGTCCAGAAACAATAGGTCTGATTCACTCGGAATTCAACAGATAGGTTTTAAGCATGATGAAGAGGTTTTGGATCCATCAAAGAGTCCATAACTGTTACAGAAGGGGAACATTCTTAAAAATGATTAAAGCTTATACGTTTCTTAAGAATCTGATCTAATCATGATTTTATTTTATTTTTGTATGTACTCACTTGACTGAAATCTAGAGCCGGTTCCCGCCATCTGGCTTGAACGAATACATCCGCTGAATATTTCTCCTTAACCGTATCGATCTCACCAACTTTCAGGAACACCGCCCGTATGTAGACTGTTCTCTGTCACACGGAAATTAACACTGTAACATTCTCAAAACCTTTATTTCTGAATAACAGTATTTAGTTTGCTTGCTTTTTTTCACAATTTTAAAAACTCTTATTAAAAACTTTATCACATGTACTTCAAAGTTGGTTTTTGTATGAAAATATGTTGTTTTTTTTTCTAAATTAAAACACGATGTGAAGAAGAAATATCTAATAATAATTGATATAAAGTATTATTAAATGCTACGATGTCAGTAAATCGGCCACCCCTTTAATCCAGCTGGGATGTTTTTTACAATACGGTTTAGAGAGGTTTCACTGTATACAGTGTATGTATTTTAAATAAATAGATAGATTCATCAATCTATTATTGCCAGCGTTTCCTAATGCAGTTTACTAGTCCGTATGGCGACCTCTCACGGACACAGGAAGAACAAGGGGAACTAACCAGTGCCTGAACAAATCTTACCTTTGTCATGGTGTACTTTTATCTTCGTCCTGTGTAATGACAAAATACGATGGCGATAGTATTGCATTGAAAACAAATATAGGCGTCAAAATCACAATTAATTGATCTTGACACCATATCTAAAAAATCATCGATTTTTCGATAATTTATGATGTGTATAAATGACATATTAAACGCGGTATCTTTTAATGGACAAAATATGGAACTGAAACTGAGTGACATTAGTTTCAAACCCAAATTAATCACCGAATTTTATAACTTCCCGGAGGAGGAGTGGCTGACATATCCCTCCGCAGAGCCATAGTTCTGTACCGCATTCAAATAGACATCGGTTCGTGAAATTTAAGTGAATTTGATTTGTGATAGAAGTGTGAAAATGTCCTCCAAATTCTTATTTCCTCCAAATTCGTCAAAGACCCCCCCCCTTCCCACAATTCTCAAGTTCATGTAGTCTTGATCATTCTGACGTTTTAGCATACTCCCCACAATCGTCTGGACTCTATGTTCAGTATTTTTCCAATATCGAAATTCTAATAAAGACGATGATTGGCTAATTCAAAAAGACAACACTGGCGTCCATAAAACTAATTTGAATCGAATTCTAGTGCTGAAGAATTTTCCACTGAAAGTTTGGAACATTTTCCCCCAGAAATGAACTGTCTGAACTCTTCTTTGTGTGACTGTTATGCAAGCTGAATTTGACACCGGGAATGACCCTGATTAGAAATAGTAAGCAGAAATGAAAATGTCGGGATCGTTATTCTATTTTCTAGCGTATATTTCATTAATTATTAATAAATACGTATACGAGGACTGTTCAATATGTAATGTGTATTGTAACACAGCGCGATAACGCTTTGCACGATTTCGTGGATGATGATACTCTTAAATAGCTCCACTCAATACCTTTCCAACAGTATAAACACTAGGCTTCAGCTCCACATAGTTTTAAACTTATTCTAAATTTATAGCAATTTCAATAGAGCCAGTCGTTGACCACTGTTGTAAAAATGGTTGGGAAACGGGTTAAAAATATTGAAAAAATTGGAGCATATGATCATAAAAGTTCACACAAAACTCGGTCATTTGTATTGAATTGGGGGAAGCAAAATCTGGCCGACCTGTGACTGTAACAGGCAAGACAAATGTCTTAAAGTCAGGGAAATAATTGAAAGTGACGGCAGGTACACGATACATGATATTGCCAAAGCTGTTGGCATATCGCTATTGCGGGTACATTTCATTTTGAAGCGTATTTTTAAAGTACAAAAGATTTCTGCCAGATGTTTCCCAAATTCAATCAAAGAAAATTTACAAACATTGTTACTGGTGACGAAACATGTGTTCACTATTTCGAACCAGTAAGAAAAATTGGAAACAAAATATGGCTAACTAAACAAGATAGAAGGCCTGTAGTTGCCAAAAGAACCATAAGCACAAAGAAGGGTTTTATTGCATATTCTTCTCATGTGATGGTATAGCTGTACAAATTCCGGTGCCGAAAGGCAAAAGTGTTGCAGGTCGGTATTACCGAGATGTTATACTAAAAAAGCTCAAGAAATATTATTATAAACTACGCCCTGTGTTAGGATGTCCCGACAAGCCCTTGGCTCAGCCATCAGTCACTGCCTCAGAGGTCTACCACAATCAGAGTACCGTGACGCATTTCAGAAATGGATTCAGAGATTGAAATTATTTATTTCAAACCGCGGAGAATACTTTGAAGGGATGTGATGTTCATTTCACTATTTGAGTTGAAGGTTTTTGAGATATCGTACAATACACATTACATATCGAACAACCATAGTATACCAATTCCTTTTTCAAAAATATCTAAAGTCCTCCGATTCTTCGTCATTACGTCCTCTTGAATCTCTTTTTTTTCATATACATGTCGATTCAATTATTTGGGGGAAAATAATATTTTATCGTGCCACACCTTCTGTGACACGGTGCCTCCGTTTTTGCCGTTTCATCCAATTTAGGATTTGAATGAGGACGGAAACTGTATTTACAATGGGGAGCGGCACTTGATTTATACTTAATTTTATCACAGTTGAACACTTTGTTTGTGGCATCGTTGGAAACTTACAGTCTGTGACGCGTTCGTCTTATCCACGGTCTGTCTCACGTCTGTCTTTTCCACGGTCTGTCTCACGACCGTTTTATCCACAGTGTTCCTCGCCTGGTCTGTCTCGCCTCCGACCATGGGTTTCTGACAATGTTTTTATGAATAAACGTGCGTAATTTAGATAAATTCTAAGTATTTAGTGTTTATTCATTAAACACACTTATCATGTATGTAACGTGTTGTGTTTAATTTTAAAACACCTCTGATTAAGCCATATAAACATCCATTAAATCTATTTTTGCAGTGTAAAATTTTACCGTTTCCTTACATAGTGCGTTACGTTCTGATATTTACATCTGCAATGTTTTTGCCTCCGATATCTTTATGAATTGAAATAAATAGCCATTTATTCGTGAATGTGAACAATGTGCGTATGAATCTTGATAAATATAGTACGATTATTTTAACGGTTGGGATTCTCAGACAAAAATGGAAATGGAATGTAATTATAAGAGATAAATTTCATTTTTGAAAAATACATGGGAGTGTGAACATCAACCTCCATGAAGTATGCTGTCAGTTCATGGCAGCATGCAGCTTCACGAAGTATGCTGTCAGTTCATGGCAGCATGCAGCTTCACGAAGTATGCTGTCAGTTCATGGCAGCATGCAGCTTCACGAAGTATGCTGTCAGTTCATGGCAGCATGTAGCTTCATGAAGTATGCTGTCAGTTCATGGCAGCATGTAGCTTCACGAAGTATGCTGTCAGTTCATGGCAGCATGTAGCTTCACGAAGTATCCTGTCAGTTCATGGCAGCATGCAGCTTCACGAAGTATGCTGTCAGTTCATGCCAGCTTGCAGCTTCACGAAGTATGCTGTCAGTTCATGGCAGCATGCAGCTTCACGAAGTATGCTGTCAGTTCATGGCAGCATGTAGCTTCATGAAGTATGCTGTCAGTTCATGCCCTCATGTATTTTCAAAATTGAAATATATTTCTTAAATGAGTATGCGAGATTTAGATACCCATTACATAGGTATATAGTGTTCATTCAATAAACGCACTTATTTTTTTAATGTAGCATGCTGTGTTTAGATCTGAAAGACATCTGACTAGATACTGTTTACTTATGATATAGTGCATTGCATTCTAATGCACAATACAATACAATTTACAATAAATGTACAAAATGAAATTTACCTGCACACTGTGAGCTATCATAAAAACTACATGTCATTTCACAAAGTGGGATTAAGTCTTTTGAACATGTCTTTAGTATAATGCAAATTTCAAACAATCTAAATACATCTATCTGTAGTGCATATCTGAAGATTCTTGACTGTTTTTTCCAGTATTCTATCGGTAAATTACTTATATATTTCTCAAATCCAAATTAAAGGTCTGGTACACGTGATCCGATGTCGAACTGTCGATGTCACTGACCCCCCCCCCCCCCCCCCCCCCCCCCCCCCCCCCCACGGGGGGCGGCATTGATCTCTGCCTGGTACTAACAATAATCCTTAAATCCTTACCCAACACAAATCAAATCCAAAAAGATCAATCACTGATGGGCACTGCCTCGTCTACCTCTAACCTTTAAAGTCAGAAAATGCTGAAATAAAAATATTGTAAATGGGAGTTTCATGATATATTAAGTCATTCACCTCGAATGACAATTAGATTCTCGAATATATACGAGCTTAGCATGAATGGCCTTTTTCAGCCCTACTATCCCCTGTCTATTTAAGGCCGTGTACCCGAAGACTGGTGTCATTTGGTCAGTTTATATCGACGAGGTGGCACTCTAAATTAAGCAAGGCAAGAGCCTTTCGCAAAATGAACAAAATCGGTGAAAGAGCAGTGATCCAATATTTGCATAAGAAAGGTTTAGCACCCCAGGATATCCATACTGATATGGTAGCATCACTAGGTAAAGATATTTCTTCGTATGCTACAGTATAAAGATGGGTGGCGGAATTTAAATGCAGCAGACTTTCATTTATTTTCAAAAACTGAAAATGAACATTTCCGGTACCCACTTTCAGTCAGATGATAACGTCATACATGCAGTGGAGGACTTTCTGAACGGCCAAGAAAAGGACTTCCTTAAAACTGGCACTGACACCCGTAAACATCGCTGGCATATATAGATATACATATACATAGAGTGTATAGATACTGAAGGGGATTATGTTGAAAAATAATGCAATATTTCCGCAAAAATTAAATCCCTTACACATGCGGCTCACAACATATCAATCAGCCCTCGTGCCGTTTCAGATTCTTAATTTTTATAACTGCAATATTCAGCGAAACGTGTGATGAAAACAAACATTGAAATTAGCCATACCTGAGATATCGACGAGTTTACATGATTTTCACCGCCGGTTTGCTTGGATACACAGTGATCGATGTATTTTTGTTACGCTTCAGCGGTGTAGATATATACACAGGTTCATGGGAGGGCATTCGATCATTCTCGCACAAAAAGATTTTACATAACTTAACTTCTAAGGGGTAGCTTAACATTTCCCATTGTCGATAATCTTCTTTCATTTACTTAAAATTAAATACCAAGAGGATGATTTATTCAATTTCACAGGTGCTACAGAGTGCTTCTACATACGTCACACAGCTTCGTACTTTTCTGTACCTTGCTTGATCGATTTAATATTGAATTCTTCCGGAGTAAGCTGATAGTGCTGTTGTCGAGTCCTACTTCCTTATACTTCTGTCTACGTTATGAATTATTGACATTAACTACAATAGTGTATTTGCACAGTTCAACCTCATCTGTCAAAAATAGAAGAAAATATTTGAAATTATCTACTGAATCTGGAATCTCTGAAGGACGACGTCATAGTATGTAGTAACAAGACAACTGTAACCCCCCTCCCCCACCCTCACACATATCATAATGTCATTAGTATTGAATTGGCAAAACGGGGATTTCTCCCCCCACATAATCAGAGTTTGTGCTTTTGTGGGAGTGGATCGAGTGATCAAAAAAATTTGCGAAACTTGTAAGGAGGAACATCTATAGCTGTCGATAAAAATGATACTTTTATCTTGAATTAATTAGATTTCATGTATCAAAAGCAAATAAAAATAAAACCCCTAATTACTCCCGCACAGAGCCCCTCTTCGGACCTTCTTCGAGTTAATCTTTAAATCATTAAAGATTTACTTCTAAATTCGACGCTAGATTAAAACTGTACGGACTCATCTGGATTTTGCCCCCCCCCCCCTTCTAACACTGGGATTGGCTTTAAACTCACTGGGGTCCTTAAGCCTGACTTCCAGACGTATTAATGCAGTAACCACACTGCCTCCCAGACATGTTAATGCTGTATCCACACTGTCTCCCAGACATGTCAATGCTGTATCCACGCTGCCTCTCAGACATGTTAATGCTGTATCCACACTGCCTCCCAGACATGTCAATGCTGTATCCACACTGTCTCCCAGACATGTTAATGCTGTATCTACACTGTCTCCCAGACATGTCAATGCTGTATCCACACTGCCTACCAGACATGTTAATGCTGTATCTACACTGTCTCCCAGACATGTCAATGCTGTATCCACACTGCCTCCCAGGCATGTCAATGCTGTATCCACACTGTCTCTCAAACATGTCAATGCTGTATCCACACTGTCTCCCAGACATGGCAATGCTGTATCCACACTGCCTCCCAGACATGTCAATGCTGTAACCACACTGCCTCCCAGACATGTCAATGCTGTATCCACACTGCCTCTCAGACATGTCAATGCTGTATCCACACTGTCTCTCAGACATGTCAATGCTGTATCCACACTGCCTCTCAGACATGTCAATGCTGTATCGACACTGTCTCTCAGATATGTCAATGCTGTATCCACACTGTCTCCCAGACATACTAATGCTGTATTCCCAGTGTCTCCCAGACATGTTAATGCTGTATTCCTAGTGTCTCCCAGACATGTCAATGCTGTATCCACACTGTCTCTCAGACATGTCAATGCTGTATCCACATTGTTTCGCAGACATGTCAATGCTGTATCCACACTGCCTCCCAGACATGTGAATGCTGTATCCACACTGTCTCCCAGATATATCAATGCTGTATCCACACTGCTGTCTCTCAGATATGCAATGCTGTATCGACACTGTCTCCCAGACATGTTAATGCTGTATTCCCAGTGTCTCCCAGACCTGTTAATGCTGTATTCACACTGTCTCCCAGACATGTCAATGCTGTATCCCCAACTCAGAATCCCTGGTCCATCCCGGTCCTCATCACTAAATGCCAGTGCTTATTTAGTTCCTTTTTCTTTCTTTTACCTTCTCTCTCTGTTTTATTTATTTATTTATTTTGTTCGTTTGATGTTTGTTTTGGTAAAGGAGTAAGATGAACATCTAGATCTGAGTTGTCTTTCTTTAGCCCGATTATTTACATGTTTCACAGGTTCTCGACGTTTACAGTTTATATATTTAAAATGTCTTCCAGTATAGTTTGTTTTACAGAAATACAATCTTTTTTAGATTCTAGATTCAAAACGTCGAGTGCCCGTGACTCTTGTATACACTCACGCCATCTTATAAATGTCCAGCGGATATACCTCTCATTTGGTCACATGATCAAACCACTAGTCACTTACGGGGTGTACTGCCGGCATCAATGCACGATAAAGATAAATGCATTTAAAGATTGGGAGATCGAAAATCTATGAAATTTTGTGAATTTATCATTGCATCAGGGAAGAAAGGTGCCAATATTGCAATTTTTATCAATGTTGTATAGACAACCAATATTTTTATAGCCACTTTCTCTAACTGGCATAGATTTGAGAGCATGCTTGAGAACTCATGTTATGCAATGCAGATATAGAAAGCATACTTTTGGACAGTTATATATAATTGATTGATTGATTATATATTGTTTAACGTCCCGGTTAAGAATCTTTCACTCATATGGAGACGTCACCATTACCGGTGAAGGGCTGCAAAACTTAGGCCTATGCTCGGCGCTTATGGAATTTGAGCAGTGAGATATATAATTCCTGTGTTGTTCTTAATAACAACACAAGTTTGACGGTCCATAGCTCAGCAATATATTTTAAAGCAACAAATGGCAAGATGAATGACAAGATAAATGGCGAGATGAATGGCAATATAAATGGCAAGATAAATGGCCATATAAATGGCAAGATAAATGGCAATATGAATGGCAAGATAAATGGCCATATAAATGGCAAGATAAATGGCCATATAAATGGCAAGATAAATGGCGAGATGAATGGCAATATAAATGGCAATATAAATGGCAAGATAAAATTGTAAAATTGTTTACAATAATTATTTAAAGCATATTTAACTTACCAAATTATGGACTTTAGGCCCTTATGTTTTCTACACAATTCTTTGCAAAGTAGTGCTGTGAAAATATACTATATACTGATCACAAACTACGATTCAGTTATGAATAAATCATGAGCTACCTTGCTTTTCAGAGACACGGGACAAAAGTGAGAACACCCCAAGGAAACTAATAAAACCTGTCCACCAGTCCAAGTCACATGACATGTTTAAACCAATCGCTCACCACAAGTCTGGCGGGAAATAGTTAATTATAGAAAAATAAAGAATAATTCAACACAAACACTTCTAATAGCTTTGTAATTAGAGATATTTGTAAAACTTTCATTAATGCACTTATTTTGCATAATTATATATGAAGAAAGATAAGATCAAATATGTAAACTATATACACTAAATTATATATATATATATATATATATATATATATATATATATATATATATATGTGTGTGTGTGTGTGTGTGTGTGTGTGTGTGTGTGTGTGTGTGTGTGTGTGTGCATATATATATATATATATATATATATATATATATAGAGAGAGAGAGAGAGAGAGAGAGAGAGAGAGAGAGAGAGAGAGAGAGAGAGAGTTTTTCAAATGTAAAAAATATTCACCCTTGACAAAAATGAAAAAAATTGTATAATGTGTGACATGTATTACAGGATATCGGAACTAAACTATTTGGGAACTCTTCAGAAAAAGAAGTTTCGAAAATTATGCTGCACTTGGGCAACTCTTGTGTAGAAATTAATGATAGCTAAAGACGATTCATTTCTGATAAAAACAATATCTGCCTGATTATTATTTTTCAGAATTTTGCATACGAATATCCTAGTACCAAAACATGAGTTATTAGATTAAATTTCGGATGTTTGGCCACTCAACAATAATGCACAGTACCGTGTATTTCCTTTACCATTGGTGGATATTACTCAATTTGTTGGATATTTTCTCGAGTCAGTGCTTAAAACAATCGACCGCTATACAACTACATAGTAAAACATCAATCTCTGGCCATTTCTCGTTAGTATAGCATATCACATACACAGCTTGTAAATTTCCAATCAAACATCAATTTTTTAGCCGGTCCTGATCATTTTTAAAGTCGTGGTAAATGGTAGTGTAAACACAAGGTTGGACCGATCAACTGAACTCAGACTGAGTATACTGACGGATGAACGCCCCCTGTTATACTGTCAATTGTAGGGGTGGTGTTTAGCATTAGTAGAATTTACTCTGCATTGTTTTACATATTGTTAGTGTATTGTTAATTGTTTATTTTGATTATATCTGAGATAATTTGTTATGTTTTAGGTGTGACCACATCGTGTTTTTCTAGATCTCTGTTGTTAATTAGTTTATGATAATTTGTGATATTTTAGGCGTGACAACATTGTGTGATATTTTAAGCGCTTTTTAGTGTTTACCTCTTGGTGATATTATATGTGAATGCACTAGGTGTTATTTCTTACTGTGATAGAGTGCTTTTAGGTGTGCTTCTGTAATAAGTTTAAATATGTGTTGTATCATCTATGTTTGATCATTCTTAAAAACGATTTTAGTTCTGTTTTCCATAGCTTTTAGTTATAACCTGCTATTTCAATCATTTGTCACGTGATTTTAGCTTAATCTGTGACTTGCTTCGAATTTGCTTCTATGTATAATCTTTAGTTTGATTTGCGTCACACCGGAGTCGCTTTATCTTTTCTGGGGTAGGATTGTAGGACCTCTTAGTTTCCCCTCCTTCCCTCTCCTGCGGTAAACCGTCCCACCTGCTTCAGGCTAGCAATATGTAGAAGCGTTCGGTTTTAAATTCATTCAGTTTTACAACTCGTCTTTGTGTGCTTAACTTTTATGTAATTGTACCTGTAATGTCATCATCTCTGATTAGTCTCTGTAGATCTGGCATTGATAAACCATTCTTAATTAAGGACAACTGCGACCTAGTTTTTAGTTCGCGACAAGAATTGTCAATGTTTGATGGTTCTAGGGAAGGAAAGTCACAGGGTAATTTTCTTTTATTTTGTGGGTAAACTCTAATTACGTGCATCGCCAGTTTAACTATGTACCATCATCGGTAGATTGGATCAGTTTGAAAGTACCTGTACGTAAATTAAAAAAAAAAGTATAAAAAGATCAAGAATAATAAAAAAAAAAGACCAGTAAGGTTACAACAATTCTCAATGTGATGTCTGTAACAATTGAAAATAGAATGATTTAAAAAAAAAAAAAAGTATATCTATATATGTAAAGAATTTTTATGGCTTGGTTTAAATATGTGCAGGGTTAGAGTAACTCGAAATACCACCAACAATTGATAACACAATTAAAAAAATACAATCTCACAAAGGTGAGAGGCCTTGTGATTTTGAGCGCAATGCTCTAACCACTCGGCCCCCTTTTACAACTATTTAAAATAAGATATATCAATGAATAAATATTAAGTTAGAGTAATAAATACAAGTATGTAAAGCAGTGTCCGTTGTTTGTTTGCCGTTGAGCTGAATTCACACACGAGAATAAGCCTGTTTATAGCGATGTCGAAACCGGGCGTTAAGTCCAGGCCCCAATAATGTAATATCCAATGTAATTCTGCAGGATGCTTCTTACCACAAATCCACCTATACTAAAACATAATTCTTGCTAAATTCAGTTTCTAGAATGGGTCCCCTACTTTTAAGTTCTCAACACCGTTTTAAATATAGAACACAGTAAACAATATTAATGCATATGTACTACACCCCCTCTCCCTCTCAAAAAGTTTGAATGATACTAAAAAGTGAATTCTCCAAAATTTAAGACATGCATGTGCATCAAATGAAAGCAACGAAAATAAAATAAAATATATTCATGACACTGTTGCCAATGCATCTGTAATAACATTGTCTTCGCCTTTGTAATAACATTGTCTTCGTCTTTGTAATAACATTGTCATCGCCTTTGTAATAACATTGTCATCGCCTTTGTAATAACATTGTCATCGCCTTTGTAATAACATTGTCATCGCCTTTGTAATAACATTGTCATCGCCTTTGTAATAATATTGTCTTCGCCTTTGTAATAACATTGTCTTCGCCTTTGATTTATATCAATATAATATTCTTGGAACTTCTAAGTTTTTTTTATTCTTGTTTGACAACTTATAGATAAGTGGAGTTGTGATCAGTAAAACAGTAAAACAAGAAATGGATGTGTATTACATTCAAATGAACATCAAAATGTTATAGAACTAACAACAAAGCCAGACACTCATTCTTAATGGGAAAATAATTTTGTTGACATTTTGTAAGTTTCGTTAAAAAGAGTCAGCTCTGTCTACATTGAACATATGTTCTTGTAACAAAGAAACCCCGACTCCTACATTACTAGCATCAACAGTAAGCTTACAATGCTTAAAAAAGTTGTGGATGAAAACACTGGACAATTAATTTTGTAAGACTAATCATCGCAGTCCTTTGTCCATTCAACTTTAACTCTTTTTTTTTTGCTTTAGATTGATAAGTGGACTAACCATTAAGGAAAACTTTAGACAATTTATCTGGTGTAAAAACCCAACATGAACAAAAATCTCATTCACTCTTTTGTTGTTTGTTGGAATCGGACAATTTGCAGGTAGCTTCCACTATGACGATAATAGGTGTAACCTTGGCCTACTTTATGATCTAAATACTATACAGCAGCATGATAAATATCGTTCTTCGTCTAAATAAGTTCATGTCGAAGACCACGTGCATGATTCGGAGATGGTCGTACCAGGTGTCGCTGTAGATGACAGCATCATCAACGTAGGCTTCACATCCTTGAAGATGGTGACGAAGGAGTGAATCATCCTCTGACAGGTTGCTGGAGTATATTTCATACCAAAAAGACATCACTTTGTATTGAAACAGGCCACCGGGAGTCCCCAATACAGAAATTTCTTTGGATGATTTTGTGAAAGGGATTGGGGGTAATTGAAAAAATATAATTGAGTTTAATTAAATACAAATTTCAAGTA
Organism: Ostrea denselamellosa; assembly: GCA_024699665.1. Classification (NCBI taxonomy): domain Eukaryota; kingdom Metazoa; phylum Mollusca; class Bivalvia; order Ostreida; family Ostreidae; genus Ostrea; species Ostrea denselamellosa. The sequence goes on from JAMZEH010000039.1 coordinate 2,003,255, forward strand.
ACATTAATTAATTAGATATATTTTATAAACTTTACTTTTAATTATAATGATTATCTATCATTTTAATGTCTCAGTCAAAAGTGTTAGAACAAATTAGCAACATAAAGAGTAAAAACTAACCTGATTTAACACTGGCAGGTAGGGACACAGGTAGAAAAAGGAAAAATTCTGTAAAGCATGCACGTCAGGGAGTGACAAGAAATTTTACTGACCAATGAACAAACTCTCACACTCTTTTTAATATTGAAGATCTAAAGGGGCTGACAGAAGTACAACCACACAATTAAATATACCCCAATCATACTCACAAAGGACACATACAGGGTAGCCCAGATGTAACGCATTCGTCTTAAAATACAAATTAATTCACATTCAAATCACCTTGTACCACATATTTCCCCTGGAAGAGAAATGACCTTCCTGTCATTTTCAAAATAAAGCAGCGCGAAAAAACACACCTGCAAAATGTTACATGCGCATCACTACAAGAAATTAATTACTAAGCTGAAATGATAAAGATATATACAAATGAAAACAATCCTATGTCTGTAATATCAAACCGAGTATTACTTGCAAAATTTTGTCTTTCTGGCTCTGAAAATGAGATGATTCTGCAAGATATCTAAGGTAATTAACTCTACTTACCCAGTCTGGGTGATTGCCAATAGGGTTTACTCTAAGATTCATTTCAGTGACAAACTCACCTGCACTCATCCAAGATGGAGCTTTTCTGATCCTTGATGATCGTCGAGTAAATCCTGGGGGCTCTATGGACCGCTCGAGATCACATTAAATTGGTTCTTGTTTATCTGAATCTGTTTGATCATGATCACGACGACCTTCTGCACCACCTTCATATACTGGTTCAGAATTATCTCCATACCCTGGCTCAGGTTTGTCTTTTGAAGGCGATTCTTCAATTCTTCGATTTTTTTGGCGATTCCTGCTCTTGAGGGTGGGCACCCCCAAAGAAATCAGCTCCCAGTGACTCATCAGGTGAGAAGCACTTCCTAATATTGCACCAGCATCCGTTTGGATGTATGGCCACACCGAACTACATAATCATCTTCATCAGAGGGTTCAATCGTAATTACAGGATCAGTTGACACACTACTCGGCCTTTCTATCTTGGACTTGGATGGAAAAGGATCGATGTAGCGTTATAAATCTTCCCTCTTCATCTTCTCTAAATGGGGCGCTCCTTCGGATGAGACCGTAAAAATCGAGGTCCCGTGTCACAGCAGGTGTGGCACGTAAAAGATCCCTCCCTGCTCAAAGGCCATAAGCACCGAGCATAGTCCTAAATTTGCAGCCTTTCACCAGCAGTGGTGACGTCTCCATATGAGTGAAAGATTCTCGAGCGGGACGTTGAATAATATTTAATCAATCATAATAATCTTCTCTTTTAACAGTGAAAACAGGGATATTGTGATTAGGTCGTGTCATTATCCTGTACACAAAAGGTTCCCAGCGATCACTAATCTTATGTCATCCTTCATGGGCTACAATCTTCACTAGGTTTGGTTTTCTTTTGCTTTTGCTACCGCTTGTTGTGTTATTTCCTTTACTCCCTTCATTTCCAACTACAACTGACAACTACATTATATGACAAGCGTGATGACTTCAACTTTGCAATCATCAACTTTACATTTCTATGTAGTAATATACCACTTTCGCCTGCTTATGGTGTGTATATCTCCCAGTTAATTCGATACGCGAGAGCATGCCATGCGTATGAGAATTTTTTAAAGCGAGGTCAATTACTGACAAAAAAGTTAATGTTGCAGGGTTATAACGAATCTCGTCTGAAGTCATCATTTCGCAAAATTTACCGTCGCTATAATGACCTTGTTTGTTTTTACAAAGTGTCTCTGGGATATATGTTGAATGATTTGTTTCATACCCTTTGTTAGACTGTCATTTTTCATTCTACCTTTGACTACGGGTAATCCCGTACACCTAATTTCGACTAAGGGCTCACGGCGGGTGTGACCAGTCAGCAAAGGATGCTTACTCCTCCATGGTACCTGATCCCTCCTTCGCTTTGTCGGAGGTCCGTGTTGCCCTACACTCGAACTTGTATATGTCTTTGGGATTTATGATTACAATTAACACATTGTTAACTTCACCATTCGATATTTGTTCTTGTTCGATGTGCATCAATAGGCAAATGGGGCTCACTCCCAAACATAAGAGTGACGGAGGTTTGACCAGTAGCTTCATGCCTGATACTATTGTAAGCATAAACCAGTGGAGCTATGTAGGTTTTCCAGTCCTTCTTTTCCTCAGCGTTGAGAGTGCCGCGCATGTCTGACAAAGTTCGATTGAAACACTCAGTGTGTTTGACTGGTTCATGTTGGCTAGGCTACATAGCTCTTTGATTATTTTGCTGGTGAAGTTAGGGCCTTGCTCGGAGTGAAGATCTAGTTTGCCATTACAACCTGTCATTGGGTCAAATACCGTCTGATGTGTTTCATATCAATTGTTAGGCCGTTCTTGGCACACTGATTTTGACTACAGATTGTTCCGTTTACCTGATCAAAATATAGGGCTCACGGCGGGTGTGACCGGTGGACAGGGGATGCTTACTCCTTCTAGACACCTCATCTCTCCTTTGGTATGCCTGTACATCCGTGTTTACCCAACTCTTAATTTTGTTTTACGATTGATCACTGTTCGTTATCTTCACCTTTTTCTTTTCATTGTTATGTTTCGTTAAGAGACATCATTTTTTTTCATTCCTATGGGGACATGTACTCAAAATGTTCTTTCCAAAGCTGTGAAAGTTGTGATGTATTAATCACTATGAATTAATTTATTAGTAATTTCACTGGACGTAGTTTCAATACCAAATCTTGGAAAACTTTATAACGTTGTCTCTGCAATTGAGTGCAACCTTTGTGGACCAATTTACGTTAGAAAACTGAATAAAAAGAATATCAAGATCAATAACGAAAGTAATCAATTTCTCAATAAACACTTCGATTCCCCAGATCATTAGTCCAAGAGGGTTAGAATTGGAGGGGATTACCATCATTTTAACCCCTTTTCGTACACGAGACCACTGGATTAAGACACCACGCACTGCGTTTATATGGTGCAATGATGATATAGATAATGTAGGAAATCTGACTAGTCCACATGGAAATAACGCTAATGTGATGGGACTTTTTCCAGATACACAAAGACGTAAACGCAGCCATAAGCATCGTACAAAAGACCAAATATTCACAATGTTTCACTTGATTAACTTTTTATACCTTACGTCAACAGACGATTAAATCTGTATTACATTCGTACAAAACTTTACTCTGTTCCATTGAAAGCTATCCCATACTTAGAATTTTGAAAATCAGAATACAGACTGAATTCTACGGGATATTGCCAATACCAGGCGGATTATGAATGATAATAAGAATAGATGCTGGCAACATGACATTCTAGTTCAGTCTTGTATTTTATCATACTTCAAGTCTGCACCTTGCATTTCCTACAAATATACTTCTACTATTGCACCCAAACGCTATAATTACAAACAAACATAATAGTGCCTAGATATAAATCATCTTATACTCTATGTCCAAGCGGACATGTCATTACTGGTTTTGTTGATATACGAACTATGTCAGGTGAATAGGCCGGATGTGGTATTGATTCATACCCATTTCACTCTACAGCATCCATTGCAACTTTGCACGTGTGGACTCTCGCCTTGTCATGTTGCAGGAAAACACCTTTAGTCAGTTTACTTTACCATTTTTTACGGATGGCGGTTCTCAGCTGGTCTATTAAGGTTGCATAGTGTACTCCAGTGATTATACGTCTCTTGGGTAAAACGTCCAACATAATAACGTCTTTTGCGCCCCACAAAATACTGTGGCCATCACCTTGCCAGCATATGGTTGCGTCTTGAACTTCTTTGGCCTCGGGGACTCCGGTCCTACCCTCTGACGACTCCGAGTTTTATTCTCTGGCACATAATAATGAACCCAGCTCTCATCTACAGTCACCAGAGGCAAATGAAAATCATCTTTTGACCTAATACGCTTCAACAAGGCGCTGCATACTGATACTCTGGTTGCCATTTACTCATCGCTAAGGGATTTGGGGACACAAAGGGGTTGTTAACTTCAGCATACCTAAACGATCATGCAAAATTGTTAAAACGCCACCATGTGAAATGCCTAATGCTTGAGCTATTTCTTCCATCTTAGTTCGCCTATCAGAGAATACCAGATCCCAAACTTTGTTTTTGTTTGTAAGGCTCATAATTACTACTGTATTTCAAACTTTAATTCTACATTTGGTAATCCAACGTATACTTCAAGTTCTCTATCAAAAGACGAAATTCTTCAAAATCACGCTTCAGTTTAAAAAAAAAGCTTTCCATACCCCAGTCAGTGGGAGGAATATATATATATATATATATATATATATATATATATATATATATATATATATATATATATAAGTTACCGAACCTATACAGAATTCCAAAACTTTAAACCTGGATCCAGTAAATGTTTTACCAAGCCACTAATTTTCAAGGAGAAACTTCAGACGTATTGTATCTCAAGAAATCGTGTAAATCAAATGAAAAGGTGACGATAATGAATAGTATTGAACCTGGTAATTCCTATAGAAAATACAAATCAGAGAGATGGGCAAACACGGATCCCTGAACATACCAGAGGTGGGATCAGGGACCTAGGAGGAGTAAGCATTCACTGTCGACCGGTCACACCCGCCGTGAGCCCGAAATCTTGATCAGGTAAACGGAGTAATCCGCAGTCAGAATCAGTGTACCAAGAACAGCCTTACAATTGGTGGTATTTGACCTTATGGAAGGCTATACTGACAATTTAGATTGTTATAAAGACCATAGAATTTGCCAAAATCCTGACTTTAGACGAGACTGTACAAACCCCTGTAACAACAACTTGTTTGTCAGTAGCCTCGATTTAAAAAAAGGATCATATGCAGAACAAGCTCTTGCGTATCAAATCAGTTGAGAGATATAAACACCATATGCAGGTGATGATGAAATATTGCTACACAGATAAAGGAACCTCACGATGGAGAAATTGAAATCATCCCGTTTGTGGTAAAGTTGAGTTGTTAGTTTGCAGTCAGCATCTATTTTCATTCAAATAGCTAAGCACAAAGCAGAGGTAGAAAACTATGGTTTCTAATAGATAAAATGTCGTTGATATACCTAAATGTCGATTTGAAGGCCAGAGCAAGAAATTTTTTCTTCTCATGTAGTAGGTTGTGAATGAGTTTTGCTTCAAATGAATATAAAACAGGTCAACTAACAAAGGAACACATTCGTTCCCATGGGAATTTCAACAGACTGTTGGAAGATCTGATCACCAAAGACTACGAAGACATTGTCAATGAGGAACTCTAGCATCGTTTTAATATCAACTTCAGAGTACTTGTGCATGGAGTCAGAGTGGAGTTGAACAAAATAACTGTTTGGATGACTGATCACCAGATATGAATATTTCTTTTTACATTTTTTGTTGAAGAAGCAACTGTCAATGACGTCACAAAGTCTAGTTTTTAATTTATCATGGTGTATGGTCGTTTAAAGTGTTGTAAAGCGATACATTTTTAATGTTTTTATTTTTTAGAAAAGTTTTGTGCTTTCAAATTTAATAAAAGTTCTTTACATTATTTTCTAGAATCCACATTTGATTTACACTATTTCTGGCATATGTTGTGACACAGTATGTTTAACGTTTCTCCTTCACAACAGATAATATTTTCGTGAGAAGCAAAGAGTGAGGCTTGGTAGAACCCAGCAATGTATCTTTGCTTGTAAGGGTTTTTATGGCGTTGGGGAATCCAGTATAGGTGCGGTAACGCATATTTATCTACTCCATGGACTGGGATATTAAATATGTTTAAAACTGAAGCATGATGTTGAAGAATTTCTTTTGAAAGGGTAGTTGAAGTATAAGCGCGATTACTAAATGTGGAATTAATGCCAAGTTCGTTTACAATGCAGTTGTAATAATGAACATTACAAACAAATACAATGTTGTTGCAAGCATTGGCAGCTGGAACCAAACCATATTCCTCATGTAACCTATCTAAGTCTTTTGTCACTTTTGATTTATTAAATACAGAAGGATAGATAATACGCATTTTTGTTTTGACATAACTGATACGGGATTTTAATATTCTTCTTGCACTTTTTATCCATCCTGAAAAGGTATCAAGTTCGGACTTAATCCATCGTCTGGCATAATCTTCGAAAGAATTCGTAACAGAGATGAAGTTCTGTCGCCAATTGAAAGACCGAGGTTTTCTGAATTTAGGACCTATTAAATAAAGAGATTTTCTTCATTTTTAACTATATCAACGTTACTAATAATGGCATGTCCAGCTGGACTATAGTTAAAAGAAGACGAAGAACAAGAACACGTAGGTGGATTGAGTATAAGATGGTCTATATCTAAAAGTTGTTTGTAGTTAAAAAGTAATAGTGAAATGTAATAGTGAAATGTGAATTCTCAGAATTCCAAAGTACTTTTAGTAAATTTTAAATCACAAAACTTTTCCCAAATGAACAGCATGAAAATGCATGACTTTTCAACATTTTACACAACCATTCCTCACTATAAATTAAAATTACGCTTTATGACAACATAGACAACTGCTTCTTCAATGAAAATTGAGCGTAATGCAGTTAAACTTTGGTATCTCGAACACTGATGTCTCAAATACCATGGATATATAGAAATGATTTGGAAGTCCCAACCACTTATTCTTTAAGCAATTTACCCTCGATATCTTATATACTCGGATATCTCGAAGTTTTTCGCGGTTCCATCGAGTTCGAGATAACGAACTTTGACTGTATTCACATTTTGTGATCAGTCTTTGAAAATAACCTTGTTAAATATCAATCTGATTGTACACACAAGTACTCTGAAGTTAATATTCAGCTCAACATTTAGATATATAGACGACATTTCATTTATTTTCTTTCAAATGTTGATGCGATATATCCCAGTGAACTTGATATAAAGCAAACCACAGGAGTTTTCCATATCTGCTTCATATTTTGATATTTTATTGAGCTGTTATTGAAAGTAAACAATTACAGAATGTGATACCAGGGACGAGTTAGTTACACCAAGGACCAGAATGCAATGCTTTCAGGGAAACGTTAGTTACACCAAGGACCAGAATGCAAAACTACCAGGGAAACGTTAGTTCCACCAAGGACCAGAATGCAAAACTACCAGAGGAAAGTTAGTGATACTACCTGTCCATGGTATAACTAAATATATCCCTACAGTAACTAAATCTATGCCAGCTATCTATTAAAAACATAAACGCTATCAATTTTTAATGCACCACATACACATTTCGACAAATAATGTCTCTTCAGTGATGCTCAAGTAAAAAATGTTGGAAATCCGAAATAAGAACCAACTTGGAAGAGCTGAAAGACCCAAAATTACCAAATAGTGGAGCAAAATCCGGCAAAGGATCAGAGCTATGAATGAGGGAGATAATCATTAATTTTGAAATGAATTTCGTTATTTTATCAGAGCAAAGTTTTATTTGTAATTCAAGCTTGTACCGAAGTACTTAGCAATTGGGCTGGTGAAACTACTTGGGGACTAACAGTCCACCAGCAGAGGCATCGACCCAGTGGTTGTAAAAAAAACAACCCATAAACGGTACCAATTTTGATGCACCAGATGCACATTTCGACAAATAAAATGTCTCCTCAGTGATGGTCAAATTAAAAATGTTGGAAATCAGAATTAAGAACAAACTTGGAAGAGCTAAATAAACCAAAAACGAAATATAATTAAATCTATGCATGATATGAATAAATATGTCCCTGTTATAACTAAATATACCCATGGTATAAATAAATTTGTCCATGATATAAATAAATCTATTCGTGGTATAAATAAATCTGTCCATGATGTAACTAAATATACGCATGGTATTAATAAATCTGTCCATGATTTAAATAAATCTGTCCACGATGTAACTAAATATACCCATGGTATTAATAAATCTGTCCATGATTTATATAAATCTGTCCATGATATAAATAAATCTATCCATGATTTAAATAAATCTGTCCATGATGTAACTAAATATACCCATGGTATTAATAAATCTGTCCACGATTTATATAAATCTGTCCATGGTTTAAATAAATATGTCCATGATGTAACTAAATATACCCATGATATTAATAAATCTGTCCATCATTTATATAAATCTGTCCATGATTTAAATAAATCTGTCCTGATTTAAATAAATCTATCCATGGGATTACTAAATCTGTCCATGAGATTAATAAATCTGTCCATGGTATAAATAGATATATCAATGATTTAGATAAATATATCAATGATTTAGATAAATATATCAATGATTTAGATAAATATATCAATGATTTATATAAATATGTTCATGATATAACTAAATCTGCCCACGTTCTTTGACGAAGAACGTTTTCTTGCCGTTACTATATATGGCTGTACCAGGGTAAATAACATGACCGTCCTAGTGATTTTAGCTTTCTGTAAACAGTTTGACTTGCATGATAAAATTCATAAATTATCACTAAATATTTATTGTTCCATTATTTTAAATTCCTTAGGTATCGCAACAATTAATCACGTGACACGAGGCGGCGTTACTAGAATACGATGCGGTTCAGCGGTGTTCACACACACACACACACACACACACACACACACACACACACACACACACACACACACACACACACACACACACACACACACACACACACACACACACACACACACACACACACACACCACACACCACACACACACCACACCACACACACACACACCACACACACACACACACACACACACACACACACACACACACACACACACACACACACCACACCACACACACCACACACACACACACACACACACACACACACACACACACACACACACACACACACACACACACACACACACACCACACACACACACACACACACACCACACACACACACACCACACACACACACACACACACACACACACACACACACATACACACACACACCACACACACACACACACACACACACACACACACACCACACACACACACACACACACACACACACACACACACCACACCACACCACACACACAACACACACACACACACACACACACACACACACACACACACACACCACACACACACCACACCACACACACACCACACACACACCACACACACACACACCACACACACACACACACACACACACACACACACACACACACACACACACACACACACACACACACACACACACACACACACACACACACCACACACACCACACACACACCACACACACACACACACACACACACACACACACACACACACACACACACACACACACACACCACACACACACACACCACACACACACACACACACACACACACACACACACACACACACACACACACCACACACACACACACACCACACACACACACACACACACACACACACACACACACACACACACACACCACACACACACACACACACACACACACACACACACACACACACACACACAACACACACACACACACACACACACACACACACACACACACACACACACCACACACACACACACACACACACACACACACACACACACACACACACACACACACACACACACACACACACACCCCACACCACACCACACACACACAACACACACACACACACACACACACACACACACACACACACACACACACACCACACACACACACACACACACACACACACACACACACACACACACACACACACACACACACACACACACACACACACACACACACACACACACACACCGAGGTGATGTGAGTAGATTAAGATAAGCTAACTTGGATTCTGAATTGTTGGTCTTTTTAATTAAGGAAATAGATTTCGCGTTTTGGTGGATGTTGCAGGATAACCTCTTACGTTGAGAAATATTGTTTCAATGTTTTAAACAATGTATCGAGACCGAGGAGTTTATCCTGCATCGTCCACGAAAACAAGACCTTTATTTTTATTCTACTACGGCTAAGAAATATACAGCCAATCATTTATCTATATGGATACGAATTGGGTCACTTCGTGACGTCATGACAGTTTCTAAAACGGACTATAACTGGTAGGGTATACTAGATCTAGTTTGATAGTTGATCACAGCTCGTTATTATCACCTTTAATTAACTGCAGTCCGAAAACTGCATACACACATAGAAGAGGGTTATTTTTTTCTGAGCATAGGCATGTTTGTTCACGTGTGTATCGATCTCGGAATGCAGATAAGTGATTTATATTGAAGGACAAATATTCTTCAGTCATCTATAAATTTGTCTTGCAACATATATTGATTAATTTTTTAACAGAATTATCACTTATCGACTTTATTGTTTATTAGAAAAACACGAAGTGCAGGTGAGATGTGTATCAATTTTCGCATAATCAGTTAGGTATCGCAAAATAATGGACGCGGTATTCCTTTGATCTTTGCAATAACCTTGGTACAGTAATGAATTATCTTTGTTATTATATTAAATTTATCTTTTTGTCGACCTACGTTGAATGCAAGAAAGCAATTTTGAGGCAATCATAGATTTCTGTAACTCTGAATGGAATGTTAAAATTTAGCAAACTGTAACAAATATGCCAATAAAAACTGAAATTACCCGTCAAATACAGTCACCAGTAAAGTAGTAACAAATATTATGTATCAATTCTTTGTAGAGAAAGTTAAAGTTTTCACGCACATACAACTGTAGAAGATTCAGTACCTTATAGTAAGAGGAGTTGCTTTTATTTGGAGGCTTGTCGACTTTTTAACCATATGTGAGTATATTACGTTTATACAGTATATGTTTATTTATGTATTGAAGTACTGTAATAAATAAGATATGATATATAATAATTCTCTCATTTGTAAAAATATTTGAAGCAAGTCATTCACTTCTGTTCATGATAACTATGTTTATATATGATTATTTCGTTTTCCTGTTCAAGATATAGGGTTCACGGCGTGTGTGGCCGGTCGAGAGTGGATGCTTACTCCTCCTAGGCACTTCATCCCACCTCTAGTATGTTCAGGGATCCGTGTTTGTCAATTTTTTATTCCTTATAGGAGTTATGAGATTGATCACTGTTCGTTATCTTCACCTTTTCATACTGAACCCACAAAGAAAACTTTCCTAGAAATTTACAGGTATGTTGGAAGATATACCTTGAGCCTTTTCACTCAGGTATTTTGAATGAAGCGCGATGTGAAGAAGTATCTCATCTCATTTTTCAAATCCTGTTCTTATATTTACATTTTAATCATTTTAATTGCATTTTGAAAAATAGCGGTGGTTAGCCTACTTATATATGTATACATATAAGGTAGATTAAATCAAGTGTATTCCTACGCAGTGATTAGCCTATTTCATATAGTTCAAAACCTCAGTTTCAGTTGATAAGAATGTTAATGGGAAACGGAGTGGATATAAATATTGTGCAATTTTTTGTCATCCCGACACTTAATTCAAACACTCTTTTCAATCAAAATTATTTCATTCTTGATTTTTGCTAATCACGTAACACCTAGACATTTATATACCTCTGCTCTACTGTAGGGCAACAACCTTCGGAATAAACATCCGGTGGGTTGGTAGATCTCATTTCTATTCTGACTCTACTCTAAGGAAATCAAAGCCAGGAAATCTAGACCCCTACATAAATATGGCTCCAATTTCAAATATCTATAATGTTCATTTCTGGACGCAGACAGAGACATAGCTATTAACTATAAATATTTAAGAATACTCTGTGTATGACACATCATATGATTAAATCAAAATAATTTGGCGCCTGTATATTTAGGATGGACTGGACATTACACGTATCCATGGGTAAAAACAATTCTTCAATTTTCATTGTATTTTTCATGTTTAACTGCACAACTGACGGCCAGAAACTATGACGTACAGCGACCGAGTTTTTTTTTTCAAGATTACATTATTTATTCATAAGCTTAATGAAATAAATATCTAATTTACATTTCCAAAATGAAAACCAGTTGAGAAGGAGCCTTGAATTTGCGTCATTTATGATATTATATACTCTTATAAATAAATGATTGTAGCTATGAGAAACGCTACCGAACACGATCTCTTTCATGAAATAAAATAAAATTCAGTCCTTCAAAGCGCTGAAATCTTGAGTTTTATGGTGACCAAAAAAGACAATTGTCAAATACGTGTTTAATCCCGCTAGGTGTTTCTCGTTTGTTGTAATTATCTCCCACTTGTTTAAAAGTACAAATAAACTTTCTTGAATTTTATTTCGAGGGATATAAATCCAGATAATTCATAAATCTTGTTCGCAGACCTTGCGTTTTTTTTATGTAAAGTTGAATTTAAATTCTTTAAATCAATGAAACTTAACCTCATAATGTACAAATCACCCTGTCGGTTTTCTGTCTTTGTACTAATCACTCTTTCTATGTGTGCTACTGGATATATCTCTTGGGATTCTTGTCATATCTAAGACCAAAAATGATTATTCATTCAATTTTTGTCAGTTTGAAGATTAAATGAATCACCGCCATGAATATTCAATACATTTTTTTATGTCATAATACAAACGTTTATTTTCTTTGGCGTCCGCAACAAAACAAATTTTGTCACATTTCATCAAAGCAGAAGTCACAATTGTTCCGCCAGAGGTCGTCCGTGTTATATTAATGTGAAACCCCCCAAGGAGACAAATTGAAAAAGTTTCTCCAGAGATAGGGTAAAAATAAGATGAGGTAATTGGAAATAAATAAGTTAGAAGTTGCTCGTCCTGAATGAACTGGAGATGCCACGTTGACATTGGGAAACAATCCATAGGCTATTAGTAAAACCCAGCAAGCCAGTACGTAACACTCCAAGAACGCAGATTTCATGACTGAAGAAAACGATGTACACATTACACCGTATAGCTGAGGCATACTCTACAGAGACAGACTGCTCGACTGTCTGTCTGTCTGTTTGTATATGTGTGTGCCCGTCTGTCGGCCGGCCCGCTTACCCATCCATCTATCTATCTATCTATCTATCTATCTATCTATCTATCTATCTATCTATCTAACTATCTACCTATCTATCTATCTATTATCTATCTATCTAATCTAATCTAATCTAATCTATCATTCATCCAACCATGCATCTAAATGTCTATCTTTTTTCGACTTAAAATGAACAGACTTGCTGCATAAAACCGATATAGACAATGCTTTGTTTCCACTGACAAACGCAACAAGAAATATCGACTGATGAAGTGATGCAATTTTTCTTTTCTCCTGATATTTCAGATAAAATAAAACCCTGGTGAATCCGGCATATCACTCCATTAAGCCAGATCTAACAAGTTGTTAAAAACTGGTTCCTAATTTCTACAAATACGTGTACCATAAACTCCTTATTGCAAACTACCACATCAAAGCTCGCTAAAATGTCTCCACTATCAATACCTTTATCCGTGAAACTGGCACAACGGTAATGTAGAAAATATTATCCGTCGGATTATACATTGGAAATTTTGATATATTGGGTCATTAAAAAAACCATATTCGTCTCTCTTCTATAAAACAATCAGACCACTATCACAGTCAGCCCCTAAAACCATCAGACCACTATCACAGTCAGCCCCTAAATCAATCAGACCACTATCACAGTCAGCCCCTAAATCAATCAGACCACTATCACAGTCAGCCCCTAAAACCATCAGACCACTATCACAGTCAGCCCCTAAATCAATCAGACCACTATCACAGTCAGCCCCTAAAACCATCAGACCACTATCACAGTCAGCCCCTAAAACCATCAGACCACTATCACAGTCAGCCCCTAAATCAATCAGACCACTATCACAGTCAGCCCCTAAAACCATCAGACCACTATCACAGTCAGCCCCTAAAACCATCAGACCACTATCACAGTCAGCCCCTAAATCAATCAGACCACTATCACAGTCAGCCCCTAAATCAATCAGACCACTATCACAGTCAGCCCCTAAATCAATCAGACCACTATCACAGTCAGCCCCTAAATCAATCAGACCACTATCACAGTCAGCCCCTAAAACCATCAGACCACTATCACAGTCAGCCCCTAAATCAATCAGACCACTATCACAGTCAGCCCCTAAAACCATCAGACCACTATCACAGTCAGCCCCTAAAACCATCAGACCACTATCACAGTCAGCCCCTAAAACAATCAGACCACTATCACAGTCAGCCCCTAAATCAATCAGACCACTATCACAGTCAGCCCCTAAAACCATCAGACCACTATCACAGTCAGCCCCTAAAACAATCACACCACTATCACAGTCAGCCCCTAAATCAATCAGACCACTATCACAGTCAGCCCCTAAAACTATCAGACCACTATCACAATCAGCCCCTAAAACAATCAGACCACTATCACAGTCAGCCCCTAAATCAATCACACCACTATCACAGTCAGCCCCTAAAACAATCACACCACTATCACAGTCAGCCCCTAAATCAATCAGACCACTATCACAGTCAGCCCCTAAATCAATCAGACCACTATCACAGTCAGCCCCTAAAACCATCAGACTACTATCACAGTCAGCCCCTAAATCAATCAGACCACTATCACAGTCAGCCCCTAAATCAATCGGACCACTATCACAATCAGCCCCTAAAACAATCAGACCACTATCACAGTCAGCCCCTAAATCAATCAGACCACTATCACAGTCAGACCCTAAAACCATCAGACCACTATCACAGTCAGCCCCTAAAACCATCAGACCACTATCACAGTCAGCCCCTAAAACAATCAGACCACTATCACAGTCAGCCCCTAAATCAATCGGACCACTATCACAATCAGCCCCTAAAACAATCAGACCACTATCACAGTCAGCCCCTAAATCAATCAGACCACTATCACAGTCAGCCCCTAAAACCATCAGACCACTATCACAGTCAGCCCCTAAAACCATCAGACCACTATCACAGTCAGCCCCTAAATCAATCAGACCACTATCACAGTCAGCCCCTAAAACCATCAGACCACTATCACAGTCAGCCCCTAAAACAATCACACCACTATCACAGTCAGCCCCTAAAACCATCAGACCACTATCACAGTCAGCCCCTAAATCAATCAGACCACTATCACAGTCAGCCCCTAAAACCATCAGACCACTATCACAGTCAGCCCCTAAAACAATCACACCACTATCACAGTCAGCCCCTAAAACAATCACACCACTAACACAGCGAGTCTTCTATTGTAGTGAACATATCTCTAAATCAGCAATCACGCTATTACAATGCTGACCTCGGAATCGTTCTTAGTCCGCTAATAAAGCAAACGTCTCCCTAAAGTAGTGAGTTCACTATTACAGGAAGCATTTCCCTAAAGTAGTGAGTTCTCTATTACAGTGATCAACTCTCTAAGGTAGTGAGTCCGGTATCGTAGAGAGCCCTTCAATCAGAGTCCATCATCATTTCTTAGGCTTTCTTCTAACAGCGTAATTCAGTGCTGGAGAATAAAGGAACCATTTCTCCCCTGTTATAACTTATCACATCTCACACAGTAAGTCCACTTTCATAACGGGTTTCCTATTTCAAACAACAAGCCCTCTTACTGTGTTTGCAGTACAATGAGTTCCTTCTATTCGATTGGGTTTTTGTTGTTGGGTGACTTTACGAAAACATTTAAAGTTTTGGATCTATACATGACAAAATTTCATATCCTAGTGAATCCCTTAATGATCAGATATTTACATAGCAGATAAAATTAAGAAAATTTCTGACAAAGAAAAATGAAATATTTTGAAATATCATACGCACTGATATAACTGTCAACCTTGACTTTTGAAGAGCATAGATTCAGTTTATTCTTTGTTAGGATATGATGCTTAGCGGTAGGGTATCATTATCCCGGCGAACGACGAACATGAATGTATATCACGACTTATAAGACGTTCCTCTGAAAGTCGGGTGTCTCTTACGGTTAATGAGTCAAACGCCGATCAATAAAAATACAGATAGATGCCAAAACTGGGTCAAAGAGGCGAAAAATGGATTTTGTAATGAGCTGAATATTTAGAAATTTGTCTTTCATGTTTTGTGGCAACACACAAGTGTAGGCCAGAAAAAGCCAGTAAAATGCGAAAAATATAATTTACTTTTATTAATAGCATTTCTTTTTGTCGACCTGTAATTATTCTGCGCTAATCGTTTTCTAAATTAGATGGGTTTTTTTTCCCGTGGTGCTCTTTACAGCAATGTGTCATTACAGTTGTTCAGAGTCCGATCTCGGGTTACCTGTTTAGAGGTGAACAGCCCCCACGGAAACTGAAAATCGTTGGAGGAGGTTCGTGAGTCACGGCGCAGACTGCTATCCCCCTCACGTGACCCGATACATTGTAACGTTTTGTAAGACATAAATCATAAAAAGAAGCCTCACTTAGCTCTCCATTTTCATTTGATAGATTAAGCTGGCAATAAATGTTACTCTAACAAATGTTTCATATTATTATTAAAAAAAAAAACCAACCCAGCCACAATAACCTATTTATGATTAATCGAAGAAGAGTTGGGAGTGAACCACTGAAAAACAAGCTGCGCTTGTAAAACACTGTACCTAGGAGTGTGGCAAAGGTCAACTGCGGCCAGTTTGACCAGTCACATAAATACACGAGCTATGACAGAGTTAGAGTTACACACAGACAAACCAACGATGAATACGTGTTGTGGCGTCTCTTCACTGTCTGAAGGTATTATTAGTTATCCTGGTTCAGTCAAGGGTGAACGGGGGATTTGCCCGAGTTTACAATTAGAGGCAAAATCCTCTACACCCTTGACTGGGCCTGAATGACGAATTTATTTTATATTTAGATAAACTCGTTATCCACGTCCAATCAAGTATGGTTGACAAACGATATTATTTACAAATTGAATAAAATAGGCCGTTATGTGAGGTATTCTACAAGCTGAATAAAATGGATCAAAATAACAAGTATGAATTAAAGCATAATATTCGTTAAAAATTGTAAACGTTGCTACATTCACCTTTTTTTAAATCTGCGCATAGAGAAAGACATTGCATTGTGATGCCATGTTATTTATCCTCGACTTCTGCAGGGTGTATGAAAATTTACACCCCGCTTGTTAACCAATCAAAACACATCTCACAAATTACATAGGATATAAAAAAAAATTAATGCACTTCTATAACTAGAACGATCGAAATGTTTAAAAGGAAATCAGATCCAAGTCTGACACTGAATGTCTGACTTCATCTGTTTGATTAAATCATCTGATATAGCATTGTATCTGACTTGAGTTAAATTCTAATGAGCGACTTGCGGCCTCCACATATTGTTTATTCAGATCTGGTTCAGTAATGAAGCCAAACTTTTCATACACCTGCAATTCTGTACTTCTTGTAATTTTCTTGAGAATTATTTTTTCGCGCACACACACAAAATTTCATTTATACATGTATAATTTAGTGTAGGTACAGCCCCCCCGAGGCGTTGGCCGTTTTAAGGTATAAATCCTTCACGATTCTAAAATTGTACAATCGTTGTCAATTACATTTATTTTGTTTAGAATTTCCTCACGAAACGGAATAATATTATGCTTTGTTTCCGTAATTCTGCGTTGCTGTTTCCAGACTCTAGCTCCAGGACAATGAGCCGGTTCCTTCTGCAGTTGTTCGCAGCAATCAGTATAGGGACACAATGCGTGTGTCGATTGTCTTCCTTGATGGTCAGCATCTCCTCGTTATTTTATTGGCTGGAACAACTGGGACGAACGGTATTTTATGGGTTATAGTAAATTAAAGGTTATTATCCCTCAAAGTCTTTTTGCCCCGTTTATGTGTAAAACACAAAACAAGGGGAGAAATCCGGAATATGAAATACAACAAATAATGAAGACCTTTAGATCTCAATAATGGAGTGGCTTGTGCTTTTGACAGACTGAGTAAACCAGAAACACCAAAACTTATCCTTCCTATCCAGCACAGGGGGAACCCGCAGATTTAACAGATTTAATTAATACATTACTGTTACTGAAATAAAAATGCTTAATCAGTTGCTCCTGTTCATAATGAATTTGCCATTAAATGATAACTTTAATGTTAATGAATCTATTTGATAATGGTCCTAATTTCATGAAGAGCTCAAGAATTTTAGTTTTTGATTAAAAACAAGGATAAATCTGTCATCACCAGAGCAGCATTAATAAATTAATAAATTTCTTTATCTTTTCCTGTAAAATTTACCGACAGCTTCATCAGAGACTTGATCTAAAAGAATGTCACAAACAGATGATGAACGGTTAGAAGTCATGGCACTCCCTATTGTTTGTTTATACGAAACGGAATTGAAATAAAGATTATTGCTTCCAACAAGTCTTAAGAGAAGAAAAATCTGTTGTAGGTGGCACTGTGATTACACATCCAGTTTTGCTGAAATTAATGTTGGCAGTTTGAAACTTCAACTGTCCGGAATTAGTGCATGTCTGCATTGGTGTAAGGTTACACCAGAACTGACCAGTAGTTACTCGGCATTGGCCAAAGACGTTGAATAATCACAACGAAGTATGAATAAGCGCTCAATGTTTGCAGGATGGGAGTTTTAAAATTAATCTACTTACTGTAGTGCTGACTTCTATAGACCTGTGAGCCGATTTGTGAAGAGTGTTTGGTAAACTGCTGCCGGCATTGTTTATAATTTAAGTCTCAATACTAAGCTGAGATTGAAATAGAAGAGTGTGCGACATACTTTAAATCTGACCTTAGTTTAGTTGTTGGTTCCGTTTCCCTCAGTCTGTTATCGAACAAAATCAAAATCACAAGCTGCACCCCCTTTTGGTGATATCTAAAGTTTATTTGGTTGATTTTTGAGGGGTTTTGTGTGTGTGTGTGTGTGTCGTTTTTTGTTGTTGTTTTTTTTGTTTGTTTGTTTGGTATTTTTTTTGCTTTGTGTTTTGTTTATTATTTGTTTTGTTTTTTGGTTGAGTCTCATTTGTCAAAATCAAATAAAAATCACCAGCTGTCCCCTTTTGATGATATTTAAAGGTTATTAGTTTTTTTTCTTCACTGCATTTAATTTTGTTGTCCTCCCCCTTTTTGAGTTAGTTTTCCACATAGATATCTATATACTGTATCTGTATAATTATGTTGATATATGCTAAATTGCTTGAGGGCTGCAGTAAACTACTATTTCAAGACCGGAGTCTACATTCCTTCGCTTGAGCCTCTTTTTCGGATTAATACCTGACCTCAGGAAATAATTGACTGCAAGAACATGTCTAGAAGTCCTTTTCAGAATCTGGACCACGTGACACAGAACATGTCATAATTGCAGGCATGTGAATGACATTCACAGAGAGTCAGCAATTTTGTGAGAATTTTTTTTCCTCCTTCAAAGATCGATGTAATTATTCAGCTTTGATATGTTTCAAACTGATGTCTACGAATAACGTTCATTTTATTCTGTAATTCCATACTGCAGTAGTGATGTACTGAATCCTTGACAGGATTTTGTTTTTTCTTTTTACAATGGAAGTCTGCTGTAACAGTTGCATGTAATAAGCTGATATACATAAATACCGTATATTCCATCCAAGAAAGGACTATATTTCAAACTAATCGTCATCTTGAATTCCAGAGCCAGCCATCATACAACAGAGTTGGTTGACTGTTTTTGTTTTACGTCCCGTAGAAAATTTTTCACTCATATTGAAACGTCACCGGCTGTGTGTGAAGTACAACAAATTTAGACCTATGCTTAGCGCTCAGGGCCGTAGCAGTGAGGGTTCTTTAACATGCCAACGCTTGACTCGACACGGGACCTCCATTTCTAACGTCATAGATGAAAGACCCGTGATTCTCACTTCTAAATGCCAAGCTTTTGCCGAAGGTGCATTCACTACCTATGCTTACGGCTTAGGTTTGAAGCCCATGGGGATCCGGGTTGGTTGGTTCTTTACAAGATAGCGTTGGTTGGTTCTTTAGAAGATATCGTTGTTTGATGTTTTTTAGGATAATATGGGTAGTTTCTTTTCACTTTGCTTTATTTTCTTAATGTCAATAAATCAGTCTTGTATGGTTTGCAATGATTGCACTGAACATTCGGGATTGCCTTCCTTTTCGATGAGAATAGATTTTAAGTATTTGGCATAGTTGTACATAGCATTTTGAATTGGCACGTCTTAATACAAGATTTTTGAGATAACTTAAGAAATCACAGAAGAACAATGTGGGAAAATTGCACAGATAGTCTACTCAAGTTTTCACTCTCAAAATGAACACAAGGAAAATATTCACACATAAAGTTGATTCAAGAGAGACTATTGCAAATGTTTTTTTTTATCTTGTGTCAACTGCAAGTATAAAACTGAATGGAACTTTGCATTTATAAATCGTTGGACACCAAACCCATTATAGTAGATGTTTATCACTTAGACGCCCCTAACTGTGATGTAGTGTAGTAACGTTAAAAATATGGCTTTCCTTCTCGCTCGATCGAAAGAGCGCTGGGCTGTCGTTACAAAGGTCCCAGATTCGATCCACAGCGGAGGTAACAGTCTCTCTGTTACACTAAGTATATATATATATATTGGTTTCAAAAAGAATTTGATAAAATGTAAATTAATTAAGTGCCAACAGTTGATGTCTCGTTATCTGTTAATCAATAAGTCGAAAGGTTTTCGGTTTTCATCTGGGTTTTTTTTTCTGCAAAAGATGAAATGTAGTTCTGGTCATTATAGTACGAACAGTACTCAATCGTGGAAGACCCTGTGGTGTCTTTTATTTCAAATTCACTGTGGTATATCAAGTCGACGTGTGAATGAAAATGACCATTGTTGATAAATAAAACGTCGTCGATATATATATATATATATGTCGAATTGAAGGCCACAGCAAAAGATTTTTTACTCTCATATAGAAACTTTTGAAAGAATTCTGCTTCATAAGAATATAAAAATAGGTCAGCTAACAAAGGAGCACAATTCGTGCCCATGGAATTTTCAACAGACTGTTGAAAGACATATTCACCAAAAACTACGAAGATACCGCAATGAGTAATTCTAGAATCTTTTTAATGTCACCAGCAGAGTACTTGTTGTGATGACTGATCACTAGATATGAATATTTCCTTTTACCATTTCAGTCTAGTCTTTAATTTATCGTGAGTTATGGTCGTGCAAAGTGTTGTAGAGTCCTACGTTTTAATGCTGTCGATTTGAGAAACGTTTTGTGATTTCAAATTCAATAAAAGTTCTTCACAATTTTTTTTAGAATCCACAATTGATTTACACTATTTCTGGCATATGTAGTGGCATAGTACGTTTGAAGTTTCTTCTTCACAGCAGGTAATATTTTCGTTAGGAGCGGGAGCAGGGGTCTGGTAGAACATTTACTAGATCCAGCAATGTATCTTTGTTTCTAAGGGTTTTGTGGAGTTTCGGAATCCAGTATAGGTACGGGAACTTATATTAATCCACTCCATGCACTGGGAAGATTAAATGTGTTTAAAACTGAAGCATGATTATGAAGAAGTTCGTCTTTTGAAAGTAATCTAATTTGCAAAAACAACCTGTCATTAAATCGAATGCTGTCCGACGTGTTTCATACCAGTTGTGAAGCAGGTTTTTAGTTACACCGAATTTAACTACGGATTACCTGACCAAGATAGAGGGCATACACAGACTAGTCAACAGGGGATGCTTACTTCTCCTAGGCTATTGATCTCACCTCTGGTGTGTCCAGGGGTCTGTGTTTGCCCCTCTTAAATTTCTTTTTTTTATATGATTGAGATTGGTAGCTGTTCGTTATCTTCAACTTGTCCATACAGCCAACATTCCTAAACGAATGATGCTGCTTTCATGCAAAAATATGCATAAATAACTCAATATATATTCA
The DNA here is from genome assembly GCA_024699665.1 of Ostrea denselamellosa. Lineage (NCBI taxonomy): Eukaryota > Metazoa > Mollusca > Bivalvia > Ostreida > Ostreidae > Ostrea > Ostrea denselamellosa. The sequence continues at coordinate 2,025,307 of JAMZEH010000039.1, forward strand.
TATAAAAATAATTTTATTCATTAAAGTTAACAAAATTGCGAAGAACGCCATACAATTTCAATCAAATGTCAAAACAGCATGTACAACAATATTCTCCAATACAAACGGCTCGAAATGGCCCACTTTCTCCTACAGTCCGATGTAGTTTTCTCCGACATGGAGAACATTAAAACATTGAACACAAAATTGGTTAATACCTTTATAAATGAGGTAAAACTAATCAGAAATGTTCTCAAAATTAATGTAGCAACATTATATCTGTACTAAATTGTCATTCTACAAATACAATCCCTCGTTTGTTGAAGGAGATCAAAGGCTTCCGAGTCATTATAAAATATTACACAATCAGCATTGATACACAGAGAAAAAAACCAACATAGCACATTAATTCTCCATCTTCATCCAAATTATTGCAAAACTATAGAAAGACTAAAATAAAAAGCTTCATTGCTATGTATACATAAAATCATAAAATCTTAAATCGTGAAATGTTAAAAAAAGAGAGAGAAATATTCTATAGAATTAAATAATGAATATCAATTCATTATTCTCATATTCATTTATTGCATCCTATTTCACATTTATAGCAAAAACCTAAAACAAACCAAAAAAAAAAAAGAAAAAAAGAAAGAAATTGGAATTAAATATTAAACAGTAGAAAGATGTAAATCTTAATTAGCTACATATAATATCTAGACTGTTGCCATTGGTATCACACAAAACTTCCTGTTCCTTCCAAGAAGGTTGGAATGTAACAAAACATATCTACTCTACTAGACAATTTGTTTCAACTGTTAGTAGAAGTTCAACACAAATTATAGTCTATATCTGTATTAATAACTCTCCAGATTCTTACGACGGTTAGTGAAGATCTATAGTAATGTTAAAGCCTAAAGGATTGTTTTGCTACAATCAGAAAGTTGGGATTTCTCATAAAGCCGCCTTTCATTGTTGTTGCCAATTGTAAAAGTGGGGGTGTAGAAAACACAAAACATAATGCTCTTTGTATATACTTCAAACCCAAATGTGAATTAACTTGAACCACTTCCGAATTCTCCCCAAAATAATTTTAGATATATTTTTGCAATCATCTTCATTGACTTCCAGGAAACACAGTTCTATTTTGTGCGTATTGCCTTTGTAAATTGTGCATGACTTTGATGTTTGATCTGCAGCGCGTTCTATTTCCGTGAAAAAGATACACTTTTATTTTTAGTAGAAAGAGACAGTGTTTTATATTTCTAAGGAAGTCGAATACAGGTAGATATAACACGGCCCATTCTGAAGTATCGCCTTCGCACTTTAGAGAATATTTCTTAAACAAATAAAATCCCCAGACATAAATTAACCGTAACAAAGTATGAAAGAGGCGGGAGAAACTTGGAGCACATTAAATCTGTGAAAATAAAGTCAACAGTTATCGACTGGCAATATAACATAATCACGCCCTATCAAAAGTACGTTGTGCCCAATATCGGTCAAAAGTTTCGCCTGAATTGTGAATGTACGCGATGAAATTCAAATTGTCTGCTAACATCTCCTTATAGATACACTGACATTCAGCAGAGATCTAATGTGTAATATGTTTTACATATATAGCTTTCAAATTCATCCGACTCTCAGGATTAAGAATCCAACAAAAGTACTCACAGGAATCTATATCGTGCACATGCTGCCAGAGGGTCTGATGCTGTAAAAACGTTGCTATTAATTTAAGTACTAGGGCTGGATAAGTACATATACAACAATCAAGTTAGGGACATACAAATTTATCCTCCAATGCTATCTACATACGCAGAGATTTGTTTTCGGGTAATAAATTCACAGGAACGACGTTATCAATCCAAAGTGCACGGGACGCTGGAATATTCAATAAGGTAAAAGCTGGTGTACATTTGTTTAAAAAATGAACATGTTCACACCCTCATGAACACGTTGATACAGTCTCCACGTTCTCTGGAGCTTGCAGCACACTGGCGGGTTGTGCGTAATTCTTTTTTCGCATAGTCAAAATGTCCCTCATGGAGGACAAGGAGGTCCCAATATTTTTAGGCTTGAACATGGAAGGGGAACCGTTTGATATGGCACCTAGTGAAAACTTTCTACTGATATCACAGAAACACTTGGTCTGATGAACACCAATAGGAGAAATTTTGGCGTTTTTGCCCAGTGATTTTTGAATAATGTCACAACTTTTTCTCCGGCAAAGGTTTTCCGTAGAAGAATTGTTGTTATTGTTTTTGAACAAGTCTGTTTCGGATTTGGTTTTGGGCGGAATGCTTGGGCAACACAGGAAAGATGACGTCATCGGGGTCGTCTGCCTCTCATACGAAGGGACGTCTTCATGGGGATTGGCGGTGATGTTTATTTGAATCTCTGTACGGGCTTCCGTAATAGGTACAGATTGAGAAATTCCTTTACAAACAAAATCAGTCTGTGTGGCTTCTAACACGCCGTTTACATCCGTATTCTTACAATTTTGGCCTGTAGAATGAAGGTTTTTAAAGTTTTCTTTGTCTTCTGATAATTGACCACATTCCGTATTGCGCCCCTCACGTTTGTTTTGGGGTTCCTGTTCGGCATAAACTTCTGCTTCGAATTTGAAGTACGTGTTATTGTTAACAATATCATGTAAATCAGTGTTTAAACGTTGTGACACACAGCTTTGACTTGTACTTTTATCCTTACTGTTTTCTTCTGTGTTGACAAAGTCAATAATTTCGGTTGCAACTGATGAGGTTGTTGTAATATTTGATTTCTGAGAAGCCCTTTTTCCTCGGCGAAGATCTACTTGAGTTTGAGCATCGACCGATTGACATTTTCTTGGACGCTTGCTAGGTCCGCAATCTTTACTTTTCTCTGTAAAAGATACTCGGCTCTTCTTGTATCTTCGTGGCACTGCACCGGTTTCTGATCCATTAGACGATAGAGTGTCCGGTGATTCAGATGCCATACGATGAAGTTTAGGGGAAGCCGGCTGTGAAGGAGATTTATTCAAACTTTTTAAACGCATATAATTGTCAAGAGCTGGCACAATTGAAAACCGAGTTCCTGGAATTTTTCGCGGTCTCTGTGGGGTATGTTTACCACTAACCAATGAATCGTTTTCGGTGATATCTTTTTTATCAAAATTAAATGTTTTTCTACCCTGGGGACTCTGTAGGTAAGATCTATATGACGTCACAGTATCGTACATTTGAGAATCAATGCGGCTTTGAAGAGAAACAAATGAAGGCATCGCTGAATGAACACGCCACGGGCTTTTAGGTGTGCCCGAGATGTAGGAATTCACTGTGTCATAGTTAGACAGGGTTTCTGATCTCATGTCCACGTCACTGTAGTCTGCATCGCCCTGAGTTAAAATGACGTAATTAGTGACATCATAACTACAACCGCGATCTTTGAACTTCTGGTCCTCTCTTTGCCACGTACAACAGCGTAGAAATATCATGACAATAAAGCACACCAAAGCACCGACAGGTAACAGTACTATGTTCACATACTCAGATTGACGATCTTTTTTAGGTAGGAGCCAGGAGTTTATTTGGAAGGAACTTAGCAGCGTGGTTCTATTTAGAGAATTTTCGGAATGGTTTGCCTGAGTGTTTAGGGGAGTAGTCCAGGACTCGGTAATATTGTTTGTTGAAATACTAGATGAAAATGTCCCATTTAAAGGCAGACCGTTTATAAACGTTTCTCTTTGGAGCAAAATCCATACGAATACGATAAATAGCCATTTCAATCGTGGCAGCATACCACCCGCGGACCAACAGAACACTCTATCGGGAACAGTATCTAAGAGTAGTGCATGAGTTGACAGTAATGACGTCTTATCACCTTTATCTACCTATGCTTTCTCCACAACTCACTGTATCCAATCACACAACTATTCATTAGATGGAAATTTCAGCAAAGAAATTGATCATTTTAGGTGTTATCATTTAGGTAAAATCCGGAATTTCATGTTGTAACGACTTGTTTTTTTCCTCTGCGTTAGTGCTGAACTTTCTTCTTTCTCTTTAAACCTACAAAAGACAAGCACATAAAATTATATTGCCAACAAATATCCCGGCAAAATAACAAGTTTCAAAAAAAAAATTATAAAGCTTTTTATATAATGTTAAGTTTAAATATTTTTTAACGAAAAGCTCCCTTACATTCAAGTAACGATTGTTAAATAGTTTAAATAACTGCTTCTGCCGTACCAAGCGGATACACGGATTGTAGATTATGTTCAAAGTTACTTTATGGAGAGGGTAAAAGGAGTGTCAAAAATGCAAAAACGAGATTAAGACCGGAGCTTTTCATGTTAATCAATGTTAGAGGACCGACCTTGACCTTCCAGTTCAAAGTCTTCGGGGTTAGAGAATCGAATAGCAATTATGAAAAGTCTGTAACATTGGCTTTTAGTCCGAGATAACGCGTTAATGGTACAGGCAGCTTAGTTAATGGCGGCCTTTCTAGACAGATACCCAAAGTCTTCCTAATGTCCCCGTCATATATATAAAGTCGAAAGACGGATTGATTAACTCTGTAGGGGATAGGATTTTACACATAAGTTTGTGATACAATAATTCGACCTTCACAAAGTCAAAATTACCGGTATTTTCGAAATTTAAAATACGAATTATTTAAATAACACACAATTGGAAGCCACAGATCGTGATTTAAAATTCGGGGTTCGCCCATTCAAAACAAATGATTATCAAACAAATTCATTGGAACCTCGAGAGAATATACTCCTGCATTTGTTCTGCAATGTACGCGAACCGCTTTTCCTCTCGCTATTTATATATACTATATAATCTGATGCACGCGCGGCACGTGAAATGACAATGACGGGTATGAAAGTTACATGCAACTGAACTTACATTATGTACATTCTCGCCAGCTAATTTCCGTTCGTTGGTTTCTCGTCAACAATACCTCATATGTCACTGGCCTTATGTTCATAACCCTTTCGTTCAATAAAGCTTTTTCTCGATGTATACTTTTTTTTTTTTTTTTACCCCAATCCATGAAATATAAATTTTAAGAAAAATATTACATGAGCGTCGCATATGGGCAGACTTACCCTGTATATCAAAACATTAATTCCGAATATGAACATATCCATAGAACAGAAAATTTTCCCAATGTAACAAAGAAGACTTCCTTTACAGATCGTACGCTACATCTCACTTTATTCCAGAGCGTTCTGCACTGTGCACTCAGTCAATCGAGACAGCCAGATTTAACGATCAAGTCCCCCAAAATTACACAGCCTTGACGATTTTGTTTATTGTTAAATCAAACACCCGTTACAGTGAAAATATGGAACATGTCAGCTGCCCAAACACCCAAAGGTACTCACTCAATCCAACATGAACGATAGATGACAAGTATATCTGAATCCTCTCGTTCTACTACAGCGACTTCTAGTCAACACATCTGTGTTACAATATTGTAGGCCACGTGTTACAATACAAACGGATGTAGCTAGCCACGCACGTGCTCACACGCGCTTCTGTTACTACCGTTGTCGCGCGTGTTGTCCCGCCACTACATGTGTTAACGTCTCCGAGCTCACAATACATTTAAAGATTCCAGCTGGGAATTTCTTTTTTGTCTGCTCTCTCTATTGATTTCGTATTAAAATCTCGACATTATAGAAACGAGAAATTAAATCGCGATGATAAACAATATCCCAACAGCATTCAAATGAAGACTGTAACTGAAGTCTTCAGTTGTAAGGAATTATGATGTTGCCGAGATGAATCGATTCAAGTTCAGAAACAAACGTTAATCTGATGACGATAATCAAGTGACCTGACCTTAAACTAAAGAAATCTTGGATTATTGAGCAACTTGTTTCTTGATGCGCTCCATTTGCAATACGCAAGCCTTTCTCCTTAATGGCCCGAAGTAGGTTTAGTTTAATTAATAATCAGGACGACTCTAGAATTCACCAAGGCGCAGTTCGTTTAGCTTACGTAATCTAACGAAACACATAAGTCGATTAATGCTGTTTTAATTCTGAGGTATCATCATTTTTAAGCTCTTTACACATTTAACGACGATTTCCGTATAATCAAACCCTAGACGTCCTGAACTCTACCTACATACACCGATAGACATGGCAATAACATGAATATGGTCATGGTGATGTTAAGATCAAATCTAAATCTAGGCATACATGGAAAACATTCATTATGACATTTAGCTCAAAATGAGGGACAAGCATAATATACAATACTCAGTAAACACATTTAAAAGGCTACACAAGTATACTGACCTTCGTATTGAGAAATATACCACCGACATCCGCGTACAAAACATAGTGACGTCGTATAAGGAAGATATTACAAAATGTTTCCCGACGGCGGAGGCATGACATTCAAGTGTTTGATTGACAGGTCCCACAACTCAGAACGACAGCCTCTGTTTACAAATAAAAAAAAAAAAAAAAAATTAAAAATAAAAAAGTAAAGAAACTGTTTAACAATTATATTTCATACAGCTCTGATACGAACTGTAATATCATAGCGTTACTCATCGCCTTGGTTAACCCTCTAGACAGCTCGAGCTTGGGGATTATTGAATCAGTATTTAAATGTTTAATTGCAAACAGATTCAAAAACAAGTGTCTCTCATTGAAATGATGTATCCCGTTGCGTTATATTTCACATAACCCAAGCTGTACTGTTAGAAGACGAGTTCTACAGAATAAAATCTATATTGTGCAAAAAAAAAAAAACAAAAAAAAAAAAACCCCCAAAAACCCAGGGAACAGCATTGTCTCAATTAATCTCAAGCATTGGCTTTGCTGCCTTAAATACTTATGATAATAATACCAATAGGGAGAAGTTTGTTGTTTTAAGTGTTTTACACTGAAATACCCTTTCAATGAAAAGAGAACCTCTGTTTGACAAAAAAATTTCAGGACACACACCGTGACCTTGGGAGGAGTCCGTACATAGTATAAAAAAGGGGGAAGCAACAAACTTAAAAGAGATCCTTCAGACCGAGGCGACCTCTCGCGGTGTGAATATCGACGGAGAATGCACTATTATAAACGCATACCTTGACTGTAACAAAACTATCTGATCAAAATTTTTCAATGTCTTTCGAAATTTCAGATGTTATCTTAAAATGTGTGTAAGTGGAAAAAGTGACGCTCCCAGACCTAGGATCGGAAACTTCTCAAAACGAAAAATGTTTTCTTCGCGACTTTGGGGCTGTCTGACTGGTACCTCGACAAGCGTTATCCATCACACCCGTCAATTTGATGCGTCCTGCACGGTTTTAGATTTTTTTTCTTCCCCTTTCCGCTCCCTGTTTAAAAGTGAGTAACTGATTAACCAGTCTGCACGAAGTGTGAGATTCATAATCTAGAAATCACTTCCGTGTGTTTATGAGCAATATTCATACTTCTCTTCCGTAAGTTTTAGTTAGTAAAAATGATGATGCAATCATTTCCAGGGGCTTGTTAAAGCGTGTACTAGTTATCTCGCGAGCAGGTTTTTAACTAGATTCCTGCAATAAAAGACTTGATAACACCTTATGGATTTCCTTTGAATCAAACATACAAGGTACAAGGATTTCTTATTAGCTCGACAAACAAGACATTCCATCTCTCTCTCTCTCTCTCTCTCTCTCTCTCTCTCTCTCTCTCTCTCTCTCTCTCTAAAAATAAAATAAAATACAGATACAACACAACGATCGAAAGATAAGAACATTGTCGACACCTTTGAGCACAGAAAGATAAGATTTTTGAATTTGAAATAAAAATATATGTTTGTCTGCAAGATAAACAATAAACGGGTACATTTATTCTCGTCTTGATCTCTATCTCGGGGTAAGGAACTGATTTTGACAGTAGATAGGGGATGGAGGTTTCTGGCCGAGTAGATCTCTATACATTATGGACAGGCCGTATAGAGAATGTTGTAACGCTACATACAACCTGGAAGAATTTCTGTCTTGGCAAACGTAGTTTAAATTTTCTACATCATTTATCCGCAATGCTGTACTGTGTACTGCTCTGACGGCTTATATATATATATATATATATATATATATATATATATATATATATATATAAACTCTGAATATCATATTCAGTCAATGCACATTCAGGGGGAGGGGGGGGGGGGGGTTAAATGAGCACTAAATAATCTGGACAAATCACGGATTGTGTTACCTGAATTTCACCCCATGAGATTTGAATGTATTGTGTAAAAATAACTTCTTAATACGTTAGTTGGGATTATGTTTTTTTTGCAGCTACAATAGGCTTTATCAAGTGTTGCATACCATGTCAATAATTAGGCCACGTGTTAAAACACACACCTTAAACAAATTGGTAGGACAATCAACTAGTGTTATTAATACGCCATAATCACTCGGAACGATGAAGCTTGACTGAATTTGAATATTTATACTTAAATTATTTTACCTATAAAACCTACTAGAAGTAAATAGTATTCAAAAAGAGATGTAGAGAAAATATTGCATGTACTTCCTTAAGCCTTTTGAATTCTAAGAATGTGCATAAAGCCCTTTGGAAGTACAAACCAAAGTGTACATTTTTTCTATACCCAGCTAACATAAAATACTCCAAAATATATACTGCAAAAAATCTATTTCCCAGTAACATGTCTTCCATTTTCATGACTCTGACCTGAACAGATTACTGAAATATGGAATGGAGCCGATTATAGCCAGTCTATTGTGAGGGTTTAACCTAAATAACTTTATTGCAGATTCGAAAATATTGGTTAATCCTCAGCCGGTTGTTGCATTGTTTTCCCGATCAAAGATCTGAAAATTTTGACAAAAAACTCCCCGTGAAATGACCCCTTAAGAAAAAACCCCCCACCTTTTCTACTTCATTGGTTACAAATCCACATTCCTTATATATGTACCTGAAATTTTGTTAAATTTTTGGTGATAAATTGCATGTATTCGGAAGAAGTAATTCGTGTTACAATTTCTCTGTCAATGTTTCTCGGAAATAAGTTTATTCTGTTTGTAAGTTCATCTATTAGCAATTACAACATATACACTCTTCCGGATACACACTCTTCCGGATACACACTCTTCCGGATACACACTTTTCATTCATAATGCAAAGATGCGCAAATTCATTTCGAAATATCAGATTTCAAAGACCTTTCAATGTATTCAGCTATGCCACGTAATATATATATATATATATATATATATATATATATATATATATATATATATATATATACCTACCTCTTTATCTGTAATCTCACGGAAGAGCGGATTGTAATTAATATATCAATATATAATTAATATATATCTTCCGTTACCTTTGCTATTCCAGTGTATTTCACATCTAAATAAAAAAAAATCTTGATTAAATTACAATGTACCACCGCTTACATCTACGAAATATGCCCTATTTTAAAAAAAAGTACTTGAAGATAAGTACATCGTTTATCGCAATCAATAAAAATAATAGAATTGATTCGGTACCAATTTTCTGAGAAACCCAAGAGAATGCATTTGACGTAGGAAATAAGCAGTTTAATGTGATCCCCGCCAGCAGGGACCCAAGAGATTTCAGAGGGCAGCACAGAATGAAGACAGTCTCACTAAATCACCATCGAGTGACTTTAATATATAGAATCGAGAGGAACCGGAGCATGAGTCCGATTTTCGGAATGCGTTAAACATTCTGAATCGCCATTGTCTCCAGCACTCCAACTCAATGCAATCGTAACTTATAAAGGAAAAATCACGCAAGGGTATTAAATTCATGAACTATGCGAAATTGGCAAAAATGAGGGTCAAGAAAATGCGCGAAAAGGTTAATATCATACAAATCCAAACATACTGTTTGTCAGGACTGTAGATTCTTAACAGTAACAACCATCTAGAAGTAATAAGAATGGTCATTTATTCAAATCAAATAAATTACAATAAACAAACATATATACAGTCACAACATACAGACTAGGGACAATATAAAAAAAAAAAGAAAAAAAAAAAAAAAAGAAAAAAAGGGAGAATCAGAAAACACCAGTTAAGTCAGTTGGTTGTATACTATTTAACATCTCGCTCAAGAACCTTTAACTCGTATGGCGATGTCACCATTACCGGTGATAGGCCTATGTTCGGTGCTTTCGGCCTTTGAGCAGAGAGGAATCTCTATCGTGCCAACCTGCTTTTACACGGGGCCTCGGTTTTTGCGGTCTCATCCGAAGAACCGCCCCATTTAGTCGCCTATTAAGACAAGCAAGGGGTACCTAATCTAACCCGGGTCTCCACGAGACACCAGTTCAGTTCAGTATACAATCATAACGTTTTTACATTAAGCACCCAAATTGAAATACAAAATACTGGTCGCGGTAGCTCAGTGGTAGAGCGTTCACTTCGTAACCGGGAAATCATGAGTTTGAGCCCAGCTCGTGTCATGACCTCGTTAAGCCTAAGACGAAAAACATAGATCGTGATTGCCCCTTCGCCTAACGCTTGGCAATCACGGATCTTTCGGATATGACCTTAAAAACACAGGTCCCATGTGGCGACATGCGTTGGCGCGTTAAATAACCCTCACTGTAGACTACGGTCCTTAGCGCTAGGCATGGGACTAAATTTGTGGCACTTCACCTACACCTGGTGACGTCTCAATATGAGGGGAAAAATCTTGACGGGACGCAAAATAAACAACCAACCAATTAAAGATACGGCAAGGAATGTAAGGAAGTGTTCCCGAGTCAAAAAGGTAAATATACATACACCAAACACGTACCAATAAATGTAAGATATGTACATATACCAAACATGTACTAGATGGGGCGTCCTTGTATTGTTTCTGGGAATTAATGGCGTTTGAAATCCGATATGGTAACACCAGCTGTGTACTTGACGCCACGGAATGCCTGTCTATCTCAGGCGAGTAGCCTGCTAGAGTAGTAGAGTTTGGCAGTACGTGAAAATATCGGACGCTAAGAGAATCAAATAATGAATTAAAAGGGACATGCCCTAGGATTTGTTTTACGTCCCGTCGAGAATTTTTCACCTCTATTGAGGCGTCACCAGTTGTACGTGAAGTACCACAAATTTAGTCCTATGCTTAGCGCTCAGGGTCGTAGCAATGCTTTAAGATTCCATTGAATACTGCAGACGATAGATAGACCCCGAGTCCTCTGATATACATTTTGCGAACATCGGAAGTTAAATTGATACAATATAATATGATCGTATATCTACGCCAGGACTTGTGTGTGTGTGTGTCAAATCCCGTCCAGAGTCACAATGTGATCGTATATCTACGCCAGGACTTGTGTGTGTGTGTGTCAAATCCCATCCAGAGTCACAATGTGATCGTATATCTACGCCAGGACTTGTGTGTGTGTGTCAAATCCCGTCCAGAGTCACAATGTGATCGTATATCTACGCCAGGACTTGTGTGTGTGTGTGTCAAATCCCATCCAGAGTCACAATATGATCGTATATCTACGACAGGACTTGTGTGTGTGTGTGTCAAATCCCATCCAGAGTCACAATATGATCGTATATCTACGACAGGACTTATGTATATGCGTCAAATCCCGTCCAGAGTCTATCACCCATGCTGAGACCACACCTGATGTCTTCTTAAGTGGCCACCATTTCAAACAGTCGTTAAGAAACAGGTGTTGGTCACGTGGGATTTGGGCTCAGGTAAAGAACAACAGACTTTACTTACAAGTAGACTATAGACTGTTTCTTAAAAACACCACAGGTTGAACTGAAAAGAAGTAACCATTAAATGTAATTAATTCACATATACAGAAAATATCTTGTTTTAGTAAAAACAGTACATTTTAGTTAAACATAAATTAGAATTTACCAATAATTAAGCATTAATTACCTTTCAGTTTATGACAACAGATGCTATAAAACTGCAAAAGAATCAATCCTTAAATAATTAGTAAAACACTGATGCCCCCCGATTACAACAAAGTGGAACTGTAAAACATAGTAGTTAAAACTTTTGTGATATGATATATATTGAAAGTTTCACAAAGTAGGTCAAAGGTCAATTTATAGGTCACCAGGTCAAAGATTTTAGTGTCAATAGAAAAGGACTTGCCACAAGAAATACACAAACCAAATAAGAAAGGTTTACCTCTTATGGTGTAAAATATATCATTAAGGTTAAAAACTTTATTTTCCAAAAAGTAGGTCAAAGGTCGATATCAAGGTCACAAGGTCAAAAAATGTGGTATCTTTGGAAAGGTCTTACATCAGAAGAAATGCACATGCTAAAAATAAAAGCAATACCTCTCACAATTTGAAAGTACAGCTTATATTTGAATTTTCTATAAGTAGGTCAATGTTAAGGTCACCAGATCAAAGATTTTATTATCAATGAAAATGTCTTGCCACAAGAATATGAAAGGCCTACCTCTTATGGTGTAAAAGATATGACCAAGATTTGTCACAGACAGAGAGACGGACAGGCCAAAAACACTACATGCCACCGATTCTTCGATTCCGGGGACATAAAAATTAATATCTAATAAAATGTCGATTACTTCACTTCATTATTATAAACGCTACAATTACTAAGAAGAATTAATCCTTAAAAATCATTTCCAAATAATTATGAACAATAGTTTTCATTCTTTAAAAAATAGAGACCGTTAAATGATTGATTGATTGTTGTTTTCCGCCACACTCAACAATTTTTCAGTTATCTGGTGGCGTGGAGGAGAGAACCCAGATACAATGTACCCGGGAAGAGACCACCGACCTTCCGAAAGTAAACTGGCAAACTTTCTCACATATGAGCGAGATTCGAACCCGCGCCGACTAAAGGTGAGAGGCCTTGTGTTTTTGAGCGTGATGCTTTAACCACTCGGTCACGGAGGCCCCGAGACCGTTAAACCGGTACATGATATATTATCATATGTTATCGACCCATGGATTTATTATCATACGTTATTGACCCATGGATTTGTTATCATACGTTATTGACCCATGGATTTGTTATACGTTGTTGACCCATGGATTTGCTATCATACGTTATTGACCCAGGGATTTGTTATCATACGTTATTGACCCAGGGACTTGTTATCATATGTTATTGACCAATGGATTTGTTATCATACGTTACTGACCCAGGGATTTGTTATCATACGTTATTGACCCAGGGATTTGTTATCATAAGTTATTGACCCAGGGACCTAAACAAGTCAATCGCATAGAAAAACATTCATGGCCAATGTAAAAAGTTCAATCAAAGGAAGGATTTGCGAAATCAACGTATTCCAAGGGCAATAACACTTTCAAAAATATTACCTAGGTTTTTTTTTTATTTTTATAAACAAACAAAAGATCTCCTTAATAAAAATGGTACAACATTCCCCTTGTAATATGTACCATTACACATTGTGATCGTTTCTTGTCCCTAGTGAAAAGGTCAAGATAACTAACTGTATTTAGTAAATTTCATTAAAATCCACCAAAAGCATTTAGGGGGCGTTGCGAAGACAAAGTATTTTGCATAGAAAAAACTAAGTCCAAGGGCCATAACTCCTCCTTTTAAAAATGGACAGTGCTCCCCTTGTATGCATACCTACACATTGTGATATTTCTTTGTACCAAGTGTCATTAAAATCCCCCAAGGGTTTAGGAGGAGTTGCGAAGACAATGTTAAGGGGACGGGCGGACGGACGACAGTGGTAAAGCATAATACGTCCGCACAGAATGCGGGCATATAAAAATAAATAAATCTTCACCCGGTTTTAATTCTAATTATCTATACATTTTGAATGAAGGTTGATAACTAGTCTTCATTATAAAAATAAACTATAGACAGGTTAATTACAGGTAACCACTCAGGTGTAAAATACATAATGTTGGCCAAGTGGGAAATGAAAATTTCAAATGTTGGCCTAGTAGGAATAAACCCATAAAATGTACACATAATTGGAAAATTTTTCACTCATGTTGTGCCGTAATCATCTTCAGGCGAATTGCGACAAATTTAGACATACGATGTACGTACAGATTTAGATGACACTCAGGGCCGTCGTAGTGAAGGTTCTGCATCATGCCAATGCCTGCCGCGACACAGTTCTTCGGTTTTTAAGGTTTCAACCGAAAGGCGAAGGGACAGTCTCCACCTATTTTTACGTCTTTGGTTTGACGCGGCTAAGGTCTAAGCGGTGCTCTGACTCACGATTTCCAGGTCGAGAAGAGTACACTTTCGCCACTGAGTCCCAGCGTCAGATAGCACGAGGTTTTCTGATGGCAAGGGGGATAACAGAATCAGAGAGGACATTATCAGGTATGATAATCAAAAGAAAGGTAGATACGAAAAGGGAAGACCCAGAGTTCATGATTGGATATGATGAAATTAAAAATGCTTAATGATTGATTATTTTTCAGGCATTTTAAACCATTTTGCTTAGTAGTCCAAGCGGTAGGACCTATCAATAAAATATTACTAATATCTCAAAAGACCTTAAAAATCAGAGGCACGATAAATTGGACAATATCACGACCTTGAGCGTCATATGGGATTCAAGATTTGTGGTGCAACATCTGCAGCTGCTGACGACTCAAATTGAGTTAAAAAATACTTAATAGGACGTATAATAGCAGACAAAATACGATAACCGCACATCTTGTTATTACGACAATCGTACATTTTGTTAATACGACATCCGTACATATTATTGATGAAAAAGTCGTATATTTGTCGTACATCTTGTCATTACGACAGCCGTACATCATTTGAATACGACAGTTGTACATTTTGTTATTACGACAACCGTACACCTGGTGGATACCACAGCTGTACATTTTGCTAATACTGCAGTTTTTCATGTTACAAGTCATTATGCGTTACTTTAACTTTTGGCCGTATTTTCGACCGAAGCATTTCCCTCGTCCTTCAGTGCCTGCGAATGCTTTACTTTACAGAGATATTGACAATTAACATTTCTCAGACAGATAATTTCGTCGTAGAGATGACAGTTTTCAAAAATGGGTACCCAGAGGAAGTGTAATCGGCTGATTGACAATTTCCGGAGATGTAAAAAAGCAATACAACTCCTTATGGTAATCACGTCTCCCGAACCCGAGTCATTATTAAGTGGTATTAGGCACCTGGTTAGGCGAGTGCCTCGCCCGAAGACAGATACTGGTAACGTCACCAATCAAAGTGATACGACGACCGACCAAACGCACTGCACTCAATGATTTGTTTATAGAAACATCTCGTTTATAGGCCTTGGTTGACATTTTCAGCAACAGAAATGTAGCGTTATCGCGACACGCTCTCTCTAGGAAAATCACCAATGTTCAGTCCTCCTTATCAGTGACCTTAATTACATTTTATGACATGCTTAACTTGCATCATACACCATTAAAATAAATTAGTAAAGTTGAATTTTTCCTGAACGTTTTGATTCTAGGCTGTGGCATCAGATGCACACCTGTTTGACACGGGCACCTGATAATCAGCTATTCTTCTCCATGCGTGAGAACCGGCAGTAAAAGCAATCAAACTGTATTGAATCCTATTCTACCAATTGATTTATTTTTCGTTTTTCTTTAATACTCAATGACCTTGCCGTTTCGTAGTGTTTGGCAAGGGAAAACATAAATTTACGATCCAATTTAGAAACAATCTTCCACAAAAACGTATCATTATATATACGTTCTGGTGCAGCTCTATGACAAGTTATTCTATATTCCTCATGGACAGTAAGGTTCAGTTAAAATGGTAATACTTCAGATAATCCTTGACAAACTAAATCTGAATCCCAGTCAAAACAAAGATATAGAGGTTACTAGATGTGATTTTAATGAAGTCTGTGTTCATAAGTCATAACATAATTTATTCCGTGTCAAAACAAAGAGACCCGTGTTCCTTCATGGCCACCTGATTGACATGCAGCAACTCTTCACAGGCCAATTCAATGACACAGAGTGTTGATCATTTAAAGAAAATGAAAGTAAATTGTTATTTGTTTTCCAGATTCATATTTTCATCAGTAAGAACATTTCAAAAATGGTCATGCATTGGTAGAAAAGTTGACAACAGAAAATGACAAACAACCACTAACTGCAAGAGGTCACCGAAAGATTCAGGTGACCCAAGAAACCAAAGCCATAAAACATCAATATACATGTATATTACTTCAGATATGTTTTGTTACTTGTTTAATTAAAGAGGACGCCACCAAATAACTGAAAAATTGTTGAGTGTGGCGGAAAACAACAATCAATCAATCAAAGGCCTATACGCAGTTTATACAAAAACTTTAATGATTTTTGTCAATTGCTTGATGATACACAAGCGCGGATTTAGAAGGGGGATGTGGTGGTGGTGGTGGTGGGGGGGGGGGGGTCTGGACCCTTCTGGAATTTCCAACTGAAAGAAAATATAGTCATCTTTCACCCCAACATCGCGTTTAATATTACTTCAAGTTTCTCGATCGCTGGGGACGATTGCGGAGGCTTCGCTCTGGACCCAGGTCCCAGATCCCCGGCCTTTTGGACACCCCCCTGATGAAAAAGTCTGGATCCGCGCCTGATGCAGATGACCACATACTCCAATTGTTTTTATATCCCCATATAACAATCAATATAGACATTGTTCCTTATAGTCATATTTTGTAATGCAACTTGTTTATATCAATATGAAAGGCCAGTGCTTGTATGGAGAATAAAATAACGTCGATCATCGCTAACGAAACACCAATGCATATTTTTGGTAATTGTGTTATAGACCTTCATCTTACAAGGAATCCTAAACAAAATATGGAATCATAAAGTGAAGATGGATCTGGTATACAGGTTGGTTGTATAGTTTGACGTCTTTCTCCAGAATCTATCACTCAATTACCGGCAAAATGTTTGGTCTATGCTCACGACATTTGCGCAGGGTGATCTTTATTGTGTCACACGGGGCCTTGGTTTTTGCAGCAGCATCCGAAGGACCACCCCATTTAGTCGCCTCTTATGACAAGCAAGGGGTACTATGAACCTATTCGGTTACTGAAAAAGCCCGATGCGGCACGGGACTGCCGTTTTTAAGGTCACATCCGAAAGACCCGTGATTCTCACTTCTTAATGCCACGCGTTTGACGAAGGAGCAATCACTACCAATGTTTACGTCTTAGGTTTGACGCTGCCATGACACGAGCGGGGCTCGAACTCACGACCTCCCGGATACGAAGCGAACGCTCGAACTACTGAGCTACCACGAGTTGTGTATATAAATGTCTGGCTTATTTCTCATACACTAAAAGTTAACGTTTATTTGAAGGGTGGGTGCCTGGAAAAGCCAGCGGTCATTATTCACGCCCTATGCATATGTTGTCTACAATCAAGTATGGATGTCTAATGAAGGATTAATAAATCACATGTACTTCCGCTTCGATATTAACCAATGAGGCTAGATGGTGTTATTTCGCTTTTTCTGTGTGACGTCACATGTCCATATCAAATGTTAGACCGTTCTTCAAACACTGATTTTGATCAGGATACAGTGCTCACGGCAGGTGTGACCGTTCGACAGGGGATGATTACTCTACCCAGGCACCCTGATCCCACCTTCGGTATATCCTGGGGTCCGTGTATGCCCAACTCTTTAATATTATATTCCTAATAGGAGTTACGAGGTTGATCACTTCTCATTATCTTCACCTTTTTATGGTCCTGTGTACATTCCTAAATTTAGTACGTGCGATGAGTTCTTTTGTCTTGCAGTCCGAGGGATATTGATGCTCTAGTGATTTATCACGTGGATTGGGTGTGATTGTGCTGGTGGTATTGCGGTGTGTGCAAGATTATAAATATTGATCATAATTTTACAGACAGGTGGAGTTTAATCCAGAGGGCATGTCTTTCATAAAAGTTCCAATCTTAGACTAAAATCGTGGTTTCAACCCCACCATTGTAAAGATTAGGGAACAGCCGACACGTGCTCATTTGAACGGAATATCCCTCTGCCTAAAACCAAAAACATAAAAACTGAAAATACATTGTTTTTTACGATTTTTATACTGGTAGAAGGTTGTGTGAATGTAAGAGGATGATTGGTTATTTGAAAAGTATCTGAATTCTAAAGGACATTACTCACTGAGGTTAGTATCTGAATGCTGGAGGATATTACTGACAGAGTTTAGTATATGAATGCTGGAGGATATTACTGACTGAGGTTAGTAACTGAATGCTGGAGGATATTACTCACTGAGGTTAGTATATGAATGCTGGAGGATATTACTCACTGAGGTTAGTAACTGAATGCTGGAGGACATACATTACTCACTGAGGTTAGTAACTGAATGCTGGAGGACATTACTCACTGAGGTTAGTAACTGAATGCTGGAGGACATTACTCACTGAGGTTAGTAACTGAATGCTGGAGGACATACATTACTCACTGAGGTTAGTAACTGAATGCTGGAGGACATTACTCACTGAGGTTAGTATCTGAATGCTGGAGGATATTACTCGCTGAGGTTAGTAACTGAATGCTGGAGGATATTACTCGCTGAGGTTAGTAACTGAATGCTGGAGGATATTACTCACTGAGGTTAGTAACTGAATGCTGGAGGATATTACTCACTGAGGTTATTATCTGAATGCTGGAGGATATTACTCACTGAGGTTAGTGTCTGAATGCTGGAGGATATTACTGACTGAGGTTAGTAACTGAATGCTGGAGGATATTACTCACTGAGGTTAGTAACTGAATGCTGGAGGATATTACTCACTGAGGTTAGTGTCTGAATGCTGGAGGATATTACTGACTGAGGTTAGTAACTGAATGCTGGAGGATATTACTCACTGAGGTTAGTAACTGAATGCTGGAGGATATTACTCACTGAGGTTAGTAACTGAATGCTGGAGGACATACATTACTCACTGAGGTTAGTAACTGAATGCTGGAGGACATTACTCACTGAGGTTAGTAACTGAATGCTGGAGGATATTACTCACTGAGGTTAGTGTCTGAATGCTGGAGGATATTACTGACTGAGGTTAGTAACTGAATGCTGGAGGATATTACTCACTGAGGTTAGTAACTGAATGCTGGAGGATATTACTCACTGAGGTTAGTAACTGAATGCTGGAGGACATACATTACTCACTGAGGTTAGTAACTGAATGCTGGAGGACATTACTCACTGAGGTTAGTAACTGAATGCTGGAGGACATTACTCACTGAGGTTAGTAACTGAATGCTGGAGGACATTACTCACTGAGCTTAGTAACTGAATGCTGGAGGACATTACTCGCTGAGGTTAGTATCTGAATGCTGGAGGACATTACTCACTGAGGTTAGTAACTGAATGCTGGAGGATATTACTCAGTGAGGTTAGTAACTGAATGCTGGAGGATATTACTCGCTGAGGTTAGTATCTGAATGCTGGAGGATATTACTCACTGAGGTTATTATCTGAATGCTGGAGGATATTACTCACTGAGGTTAGTAACTGAATGCTGGAGGACATTACTCACTGAGGTTAGTAACTGAATGCTGGAGGATATTACTCACTGAGGTTAGTATCTGAATGCTGGATTGATTGATAGATTATTTATTGCTTTCCGCCACACTCAACAATTTTTCAGTTATCTGGTGGCGTCCAGTTTTTGTTGGTGGAGGAGAAAACCCAGATACAATGTACCTGGGAAGAGACCACCGACCTTCCGCAAGTAAACTGGCAAACTTGCTCACATAACGCCGCGGCCGAGATTCGAACACGTGCCGACAGAGGTGAGAGGCTTTGTGATTTTGAGCCCGATGCTCTAACCACTCGGCCACGGAGGCCCCCTTCTGAATGCTGGAGGATATTACTCACTGAGGTTAGTGTCTGAATGCTGGAGGATATTACTCCCTGAGGTTAGTAACTGAATTCTGAATTACTTTACTCACTGAGGTTAGTAACTGAATGCTGGAGGATATTACTCGCTGAGGTTAGTATCTGAATGCTGGATGACATTACTCGCTGAGGTTAGTGTCTGAATGCTGGAGGATATTACTCGCTGAGGTTAGTGTCTGAATGCTGGAGGATATTACTCGCTGAGGTTAGTATCTGAATGCTGGAGGATATTACTCGCTGAGGTTAGTGTCTGAATGCTGGAGGATATTACTCGCTGAGGTTAGTATCTGAATGCTGGAGGACATTACTCACTGAGGTTAGTGTCTGAATGCTGGAAGATATTACTCGCTGAGGTTAGTAACTGAATGCTGGAGGATATTACTCGCTGAGGTTTGTAACTGAATGCTGGAGTATATTACTCGCTGAGGTTAGTATCTAAATGCTGGAGGACATTACTCACTGAGGTTAGTAACTGAATGCTGGAGGGCATACATTACTCACTGAGGTTAGTAACTGAATGCTGGAGGACATTACTCACTGAGGTTAGTATCTGAATGCTGGAGGATATTGCTCGCTGAGGTTAGTAACTGAATGCTGGAGGATATTACTCAGTGAGGTTAGTAACTGAAAGCTGGAGGATATTACTCGCTGAGGTTAGTATCTGAATGCTGGAGGACATTACTCACTGAGGTTATTAACTGAATGCTGGAGTATATTACTCTCTGAGGTTAGTATCTGAATGCTGGAGGACATTTGTCACTGAGGTTAGTAACTGAATGCTGGAGGATATTACTCGCTGAGGTTAGTAACTGAATGCTGGAGGATATTACTCGCTGAGGTTAGGGTAAAAGTCTCTGGTAAAATATATCCCACGTAATAAACAATGCTCCAATCACTATAATTAAAATTCACCCGTGACGTCATTCTTTTGTTCATTACTTATCAAGATTCTCGAACGGGACATTAAACAATATTTAATCAATCAATCAAATAGTTTCCCTAGTAAAGGTGGATTTTAAGCGGGTCAATGTACTCGTATCGCTCCATTCCTTAAAGCAATGTGCCTCAATTGGCTCCATTATTTTTCAGGAATGGAGCGATACTAGTACATTAACCCTTGCATAAACCCGCAAAACATTACTACCAAACATCAACCAGTGAGGCCAGTCAGAAAACGAAAGATCAGCATGTCTCTTTTCCAGGTAAGCTAGATCTAATCGGGTAAAACACGTGTAGCTTGCAGTCTCGAATACACTCAGATCTTGAAAACAATTTATTTCCCGCCATCAATACAAATGGAGTTCCACTCAGTGCCTCACCTAGAGACCGTAAATACCACCGAGATATAAAAATATCGGCCACCTAGGCCTAAAAATTAACCACGTTTAGCCACCAAGGCTGTATATGTGAAGTAAATTAAAACAAGCACTCTGAGTGTATTACAGACAATACAAAGTCCCCTACCAGTAGGATAAGTCAGTCACGTGAAGTTAAAGCGTAACGAAACTCACACTTAATCTGTAACTATCCAAGACAAAGCCATGTATCAAATTTCAGCTGAATATCAATGTAGAGAAAAGTCCGGAAAACTTCGCCTCAAAAGGAGGGTAAACTAATAGTCCCCTCTAGCAAACCCGGAAGGGGACTACTTACCTTTCCTAAATACTACTAACGGCAAAAAGACCGTAAAAAGAACCCGTTATAAAAAACCGTATTTTCCCTTTTGAATGGATGCATAACAGAATGACTAATATGTCTTACTTCCGTTGGAGTATTTACAAATGAGGCTACACCGAGGAACGACATATTTACAAGTCAATGTCAAATGAGAAGGGAACATTCAGTAGATATCAACAGCGCCCCTCTAATGACTGTGTTTCAATCCAGACAGTTTACACAAAAAGCAACCCTACTTACAACGTCCAAGGTTAAACGTATGCATAAGGGACATAAGCTAGTTAAATACAAAACGTTAGTTACAGACAGAGAGACACCGTAAACCGACAGGCCATGATTACGTTTGCAATTCAAAAAGTAAAGGTTCTTTTTTCCCCATTAAAGTTCTCACTCATACATAAAATTACTGAAAGCTGTCTGTAATTTTGGAGAGAAATATAGACAGTCATTAGTTTTCACATGGGTATACGAAACTTTCAATGTAAATCAACAAGTTCTATTGTTTATTAAGAATGATTAAATGCAACGCCACAATTTTCACTTCATGTTATAGCAAAGCATGTTTAATTACTGCAAAGAATGTTGGATCCATTGGTACAAAAAAACAAAAAAAACCCATTACCTAATGCACAATGTATTTCATGTGACAATAGAAAAAAAAAACATTGTTCAATGGCGGTCAGAGAGTCGTTAAAGTATTAATACTATCGGAAATGGAGACGGATAACTAGGAAAGGGCGCGGTCAGATCTACGGAGAACGTATAAGATTCAGGTATGCCGTAATGAGTGAGAGAAGCGCTATATAACGCGACAATCAATGCAATAGAGCTCTTCATTGTGATCACTGAACAGATAACTCACATACTCACAATCAGCAAAATGGTTTAATGGCACTGCAAAAATGCAATATGACAGTAGAAATCGACACATGTAAAAACTAACATGACAAGATAGGTCAAAGCGGAAGCACGTGACACCAGTTGAATCAGATCTGACTCTCTTTGACAAGGTTAGATTCGGATCGTCATTCCTGGTGAGTTACAAAGTCCACGAAAATCCTTCCCCGTTCGACATCCGGCTAGCATCGGCAATTTTCCAAATTAACATTTACTGGCAATCACATTTAATTCGTCAGACATTCTTTCTTTGATGTTTAATAACCTCACATTCACAAGTTTGTGTTTACAGAAAATGATCTGGTCTTGTGATTGCGCAATAGAGAAGTCAACTGGGACCGCGGTATGGAAATGCATAGCACAAACCACAGCAATTCATGCAATACATGTTATAATAAATACAAATTAAACGGTATCATTTGATTGTGTCTTCAAAAGAACATCCGACATACAGTAATAACACATCCACAACCACTTCACCAATACGGGTATTACCAGGAAAACTAGCCGAGCACGAACGGGGTGAATTAACCTCAGCATCCGGTGACAGTGGGGTCAAGTCCTGACCGCTTTGTGATGTGGAGTTTGACGACTTCCTCTGCTGACGTAGGATGTATCCCTACGCTTCTGGAGATACCACTCCACGTCGCGCCACATCTTTAATAAGATTATACATATATATCACACAAGATTATACATATATATCACATAAGATTATACATATATATCACATAAGATATAATATGGACCCTGTAATATTAATTAAAATATTTTTATAATATTAAGAAATTTTCAAGCACTGCCCCTTGATATATTTTGCAGTTTTGCGGTCAACTCTCTATATACCGTGTCAACGGATGACATCTAATTATATTCTAGCTCTCTTTTTTTTTTTTATTGTTGTCTTCCCTCAATTCATAATCAATAAAAAAAATTGTATCGTGTGAACCAAACTTGGTCTTATGTAAATGTCTCTTACAATCCTCAGTGTTCTTAGTGTTGTAATGTCCCTTGTGTGTCCACAACTAGTCAAATAATCATATTTTATGTAGTTTCTGTTAGAGGCGAAAAGCCCGACCTATAATCTGTAGTTAAATAGGCAATGTCACCAAATGTGTTAAATAAGCAGACACGTGTATAAAAAAAAAAAAAAAATAACGGACTGCAGTGTTGTTTTTTCACACATTAATGCAAAATTATAAATGTCAACAAGTTCTTTTCTCTTGTGCCAAATATCGAGAGATAAAAATACGCATTTTATTTATCTATACAGAGCATCTGCTGGTCATTGTTCTATATTTAGTTACCTTAAAGCAACTGAGAAACCCTGAATAACTTCACCGGCATTTGGACCAATCAAGTGAAGTCCCAACACACGGTCTTCCAAACATACCGCCTGAAATTCAAGCAATTGCCACCGTATTAAAACTTTAAAAAAAATACAAGACAATGACGAAAGAGTTTGCACCGTTCAGCTAAACAAAATATAGCTAGATTCCAATTAGAATACCTAACCTCCAGATACAGGTGACATCATCAGATAATGGTTCCCATAAGTTAACATAAAAAACAATCCGAAAAGTCAAAGGTTGTTATAAGACAGAAAAATGCCTGTAATTGTGCTTATTAAAGGCAGCGGACCGACATTATTCACAGTATCTAGCATTAAACAAACTAATCGTTTAAACTGTTACATTACTCATAATACAAAATCGTACTTTTCGTTTGAAAATTAATCAGATGAAAATAAAGATTATAAACCGTTATCTAACAGACAGGGAGCGCAGTAAGGCAAATAAAAAATAGCTGTTGTGAAACTCCATCTATCCGCAGACAGCAGCGGTACGCCTTGTGCGGGTTTGTGTGTCTGTACCATCTGTTATGAGCATCGTATCATTAACACTAATGCGGTGTCGACACGGTTCGTAACCTCGTTTCCTCTGCCTTGCACTGTGCAGCTACATGTCTCAGAGATCGCATCAGCAATTTTAAATTGATGCCTTTACAGAAAGCAGGTTCATCTAGTGTTTTCAGCTTAACACATATCATTCATGTTCTTGGCTTCAAACACACAATGACACAGACTTTTAAACTTGAAACAGATGGCTTATCTCTGTGAAACTTTCATCGAAGAAGCTCGCCAATTATCATGTCAATATTTTACAAAGCTTTTGAAATATCAAACAAGTTAGAGCTGCAGGTGGCAAATTGTTTCACTTTTCTGTAGATTTCAAACATCAGAGTTTTTTTGTTTGTTTTTAGTCATCATGGTCTGACTGCGAATTGCTTCCCATGAAATAACACGATAAAGCAAACCAAAGGAGACCTCGTGGTCATAATTTGGACATAGACGGAGATCGCACCAGATGCAGATAACCCCTAAATCAAGCCTACAGGATAAAGCTATTGTTATTCATAAACACCTATAAGGTATATAAATCATACTCTCCTACATGAAATACTAAGATATGGACACATGTTGTCAATATGTAAAGAGGCCTATGGGACACATAGCTCATCATTAGCTGTCGTATTTTCCCATGCATAACATTAATACTCTAATTTGGGTTCTAGCACTTGAGAAAACATTGCTATCTTGTGGTTTACGAAGTAATTTTCCAAATTGTTCTTTGCGTAAAACTTTAAATCTAATTACATCCTAATACAGAGGTCATGATGTGTGAACAATTCGAATCTATACAACATAAGGATCCTTGAAAATTAACTCGACAGAATTGTACTTTCGTGATTCTTGAGAAGAATTTTAAAAGATTTTTCGTATAAATGTATATTACTGTGTACAATATTATATCTTTATTATGACCATGCTCTAAAGGTGTTTGCATATCAGTTTGGCAGAGTATACCCATAGTTGTCTTGAGAAGTTTTTTCCTGTATAGTGATTGTTTGTTTTCCGCCACACTCAACAATTTTTCAGTTATCTGGGGGCGTCCAGTTTTTGTGGGTGGAGGAGAGAACCCAGATACAATGTACCTGGGAAGAGACCACCGACCTTCCGAAAGTAAGTAAACTGGCAAACTTTCTCACATATATCGGCGCGAGCGAGAATCGAACCCGCGCTGACTACAGGTGAAAGGCCTTGTGGGTGATACATGAGGGTATGAACTGTGACGCTTCAGCGATCATGAAGGTATGCTAGTACGAAGCGTTGCAGTTCATTTCCTCATGTACATTTAAATATGAAACTATTTCTGAAACTTGTGCTGGCATTCTAATTTCATTTCTGTCTGAATTTCTTGCCGTTGAAATACACATATAATATTTATCTGTATTTATACGCGCAATGCTGACAACAGTAACACTTTCATGAAGAAATGACTATCACTACGATTTGTAGAGATACCAAAGGCAAAAATATTGGAAATGTAAATATTCCTACGTAACCCTTAAACCCTCGTTATAACACCACGTGGGGGACATGTTGTAAACAAACTTCAATCTTCATTCCATGAGGAAGCTTTCATGCAAATTTTTATTTTACAGTATTGCGGTTCTCGAAAAAAAAAGTTTTTAAACAATCCTCTGTTCTTATTAATAGCGCTCAAGGCATACCAGTGAGGGTTCTTTAACGTGTCAACGCCTGCTTCGTTTTTAAGGTCATATCCGGAAAAAAAAAACACCAAAAAAACAACCACCGTGATTCTCACTTCTAAAATCACTACCTATGCTTATGTCTTAATTTGACGTGACCATTGCACGAGTGTGGCTCGAAGTCACGACCTCCTAGTTAAGAAGCAAACGCCCTACCACTGAGCTACCGCGACCATAATATGTAGTATCGCCGTTAAATAATTCACGTCACAAGTACCCATATTCATTTCACATGACCTCTCTAAATTCACGCAACACTACTTCTTTACATTCATGTCACAATATTTCTCTCTACATTCATTCCACAGTACTTCTCTACATTCATATACAAACCTTTTCTACAACCTTGTCACATGACTTCTCCACATTCACGTCACATGACTTTTCTTCACTCACGTCACAATACTTTTATTCACACTACAGAACTTTTCCCATTTACGGCACACCTTTCTATACTCTTCTCTACAATCGTATCACTATTCTCAATTCACGTAACTTCTCCATAATTACGTCATATAACTTTTAAGCGCAGATGACGCCTCTGCGTTCAACAATTCCCGGTTCCTATTTAGCCTTAAATGTAAACTCTGTAGAGAGTCGAAAAAAGGCTTATTGTAAAACAATCAAACAAGAAAGACACAAATTTCAAGACAAAGTGGGTTACATCTAAGCCAGTTTTATCATTTAACAAACAATGTACTAGTATAATGTAAAAAGAAAGCCATTGTCGCGACCACAAAGTGTTTTGAAATGATTACATGCACTGTTAGAAAGTTCTGTCTGTGTTTATGACAGCAGAACTGTGATAAACTGGGAAAAAAAAGCCTCAATACCTCCACTGTACATGTACAATGTTTGTCAAAGTTGCTATCAAAGTGGCACTGTCATTGGTGTCAGTGTGACGCTGAGGGGCAAGATTAAAAGTTCAATGTCTGATCGAATGTTTTCCATCAAGACACCCCTCCCTGAAACTAAATAGGATGACTGTTGATCCATACCGGTTCTCTACCACAGGTACAAAGGACACTCAACACACCTTCTCTACTGTATATGCACAAATGACTGTGTGGATGTAGTCTTTAAATGTCACTTTAAATAAATGAACGTTAAAGTAAAGTCGACCCCCCCTCCCAAAAAAAAATTATGTAACCGATGCCGGAAGTCAGAAAGTTATGGGATTTTACATCCCCACCTTACAACTTGAATTTAGATCTTTTAATCTCATTCACTATTTGTACCAATTGATTCACTTCTCTTTGAATAGAAATCTTACCTGATTGACATTCGAAAAGTTTCATCTCCAGAGTCAGTTCATTTGATAAGAAACACACACACACACACACACACACACACACATATATATATATATATATATATATATATATATATGTGTGTGTGTGTGTGTGTGTGTGTGTGTGTGTGTGTGTGTGTGTGTGTGATCATGGAGCAAAGGAACGTTTTAGAGATATTTCAGTGAGTGGTAATTTATATCGGGTAGCTGTGGACTGTATTCACACCTTAATGTAACAGTGCGAGGCGTTTCTCTGGGGAACTACAAACTCCAGTGGCGTGTAGAAGGCATGGTATACCTGAAGAAAAAAAAAATATATATATATGAACTTTGTGTGAAAAAGAAATGACAAAATGACAAGATGATTAAAAACCCGAGAACTCAACCATTCACGAAGACAAGAATTCGTTAAATGAAACTTAGACTAATGAAGGTCACGAAGAGCTGGAGAAGCCTAATTCCGTATCGATTTAAATGTGAATATTAAACTGATCATAGATTGCGCTGGTAATACACTGTGACTGTATTTGTTGAATAGTAAGGAGGGTATTGTGCATTTTGTTTAAAAATTCTGTAAACAGATCTTCAGTGGACCACCGTGTCTTACAGTGTAAATACATTTTCTAAACATTAGCGTTACATATGTACTTGATTGTATTCTTAAAACACGACAGAAAGAAGCACCTGCTACACTCAGTATTTACTACTACTCTGCTTTACAAAACAATGTTAACAATTTCGTAACATCCAATTCCGAAATTTCTCCCATCACCCAAAAATATTGATCATAGTATTCATATTTTTGTGCAAGGTTGTTTGTTTGTTTATCATCCCGCGGGGAATTCTTCACTCATATTCACACATCAACCACTGTATGCTTAACGCTCAGGGCCGTAGCAGTGAGGGCTCTTTAACGTGCCAACGCCTGCCACGACACGGGACCGTCTCACTTCTAAATGCTGAACGTTTGGCGAAGGAGCAGATACTATCTTTGTTTACGTCTTAAGGTTTAAGGTCGACGCGGCCTTGGCACGAACGGGGCTCGAACTCGCACTCTCTACCAATGAGCTACCGCGACAGGTAGTGAAAGGTGAACTAGCAGTACGGTGTACATTAGTGATGAACTTCGTCCGTGTGTCTGTTGGTTTTGATTGTTATCATACTTGCAGTAACGCTCGGTTACTATAGGTTTCCAATATGAAAAATGTTGAGGTATAAAACTGGTTGGGAAATTCAGAAATTCTACTTTTGTACAAGGATAGGCCTTTAGTGTCTGACTGTACTAACGCAGTGAAGGCATTATCTTGCCCAAAGATCTGAGTTCCTATTGATGTTTCAAAACATTTTTGGAAGATTCCTTCGTTGTAAATTTAAAGGAAGACAGCAATCCCCTAAAGAGAACACCCCCTCCCACTTTTAGGTCGTAACAACTGATGGTGATGCTTGTGAAACTTTCAAACCAATCATAACATTCCTTAATCATTTATCACATTGTTTTCCAAAAATGAAGTGTCGTCTTCATAAAATTTCTTCAGTGACTTGAATTTGAAGCCTTTATCAGTTTGAACGTTCTTGCACAATTTATGAATACAGTGCTATATAACATTTAGACAGCACCCATTTCCAGTATTGACCGAGTTTTAGAAAAACAAAAGATTCTAAAGACTGATCACAAGTATCAGGGGAAAAAAAGGTTATTTCGCTCTTAAAAATGGGGAATAAATTGTTTGACAACAAATTCTAGGAAATATTTTTGGAAAAGGCGATTTTGTATGATAATTACAAATATTTTATCGAATACATACTTCATCATTCTGCTTTGTCATATTGGGTACATCTGCACCACATATCTAGCATTCTAACAGATTTACAAACTTGTAGCATTCCTCAGGATACCGACAATAATCAACTTCAAATATTTGTTCAGCAGTGCTTTTTCATCCTATACACACGGGATGAAATGCTTGCTGGTTGTAGACCACATAACTCAGTCCTTTTTTTATTCGATACACACGGGATGAAATGTTTGCCGACTTTAGACCACATAACTCACAAAAAGCTTCCAGGGGACATCCACCAATCAGCAAAACACAAATCAGCAGTCTTGTCTCCCAGAGCTATCATTGTTTGGACGAAGGACAGTCTAATTACAGCCAAGAACACAAGGCCACGGAGAGGTATCGATGCGCTGGCCACCTTTTCTATTACTATTTACAACTTTTGGCCCTGTGGGGTGATATTTGGGATATAATCAATAATCTCATCACTGGTTACCCCGGCAGAATGGGTGGGTTGTGTTATTACTCTGACATTGGATTATATCATTAAGGAATATTTGGCCTAAATTCCACATGTTATTTTCCCTTCATTCTGTTTTTATTTTCTTTTATAAACTTTCAATATCTTTAATCTAAGGTTTCATCCATTTCCTGTCATATTTCATGGTCGTCTGGCTAAAACCTATGATCGTCTGCACGTTGAATAGTCTCTTTTAACTGTTGTGAACTGGTAAAAAGGTCGATAACTCCATACTGACGGACTCCCGCGGTCTCTGTTTACATGGTGTGACATCTTCTCATTGTTCTCCATCATAAGCATTGAATCCATTTTATCGACTTCAGCACTTTTGCTAATCAGAGCACGATATTAGACTGCCATTAATTGCCATATTAAAGCGATAAAGTTCACAAACATTCTGCACTCCGTGGCTGACATCAAACAATGGAACCAAAGTGTGCAGCTAGCATTCCACTTGTCTATCGACAAGGTCCAACATCCAGAGATAATGTGAAAGAGGATACTTTATCATTCCTTTGTGATTGAGTAACATCCAATCAACATTGCTGTTTTTCTTCACAATTTTCCTTTCTATCAAAGAACACTGCATGTGTAACAGATGTATTGATAATCATCGATAATCTCGTGCACGTGAACTACCCAGGATTACAGGTTCAAACGTTACGTTATATGTTCACTTGCTACATCACCTGTTCAATAACTTCAGTAAATATTCAATCATTACTGTTCAATCATGACATTACATGTTCAATTGTTATGTTACGTGTTCAATTTTCAATCATTACATTACATTTCGATCGTTACATTACATGCTCCCTATCATCACATCTAGTATTTAGTCATTACATATTCAATCATTGCATTAAATGTATTACATTCAATTATTACATCACATGTTCAATCCTCACATGTTCAATCATTACGTTTCAATTGTTACATGTTCAATCGTTGCATTACACATTCAGGTCTGTAGAATTCGTATGGGCACATATTGTGCTCCATTATTAGCTGACCTGTTTTTGTATTCCTGTGAGACAGAATTTTTATCAAAAGCTTCTACAATAGAAGGAAACGCCTATATCGAATCGATATATCCCAGTGAACTCTAAATACATGAAACAACTATATATCTTCAATAACTGCTTCATGTTTTGATATTTCATTGAACACAACTTTATTGTTTGTTTGTTTGTTTTACGTCCCGTCGAGAATTTTTCACTCATATTGAGACGTCACCAGCTGTAGGTGACGTTCCACAAATTTAGACCTATGCTTAGCGCTCAGGGCCGTAGCAGTGAGGGTTCTTTAACGTGCCAACGCCTACCGTGACACGGGACCTCCATTTTTAAGGTCATATCCGAAAGACCCGTGATTCTCACTTCTAAATGCCGAGCGTTTGGCGAAGGAGCAATCACTACCTATTTTTCGTCTTAGGTTTGACGCGGCCATGGCACGAGCGGGGCTGAACACAACTTTAAGACAAACGAGATAACTTCAGCTTCTCCGTCAATAACTTCCCATACTTGTGCAGCAATATTGCATTATCACCATTATGGTGATTATGTCTCTCAACTGATTTGATATGCAAAAGCATGTTCTGCATGTGATCAATTTTAAATTAAGACATACTACTGATAAATAAGATTATGTTATAAGGGCATCAACAGTCTCGTTTAAAGTAAACATTTCATGGATTCTCTGATTGTTATAATGATTTAATTTGAAAATACAAGATATCACTGGTTTGAAAGCTGTCTTGTGTGTCTCATACCAATTGTTGGGCCATTCTTTGAGTACTGATTTTGACTATTATTATTTTGTTTACCTGATAGAGCTCGCGTGGTATGTTTGCCTGTCCCTTGATTTTGTAATCTTTATAAGATTGATCACTGTTCATTATCTTTACTTGTTCATTGAATCATTCTATTACATGTCCAAACCATTACACAAACGTAGAAATTGCAGTTTGTGATACATCTCATACAGTCAAAATGGTAAATCTGTATATGCTAGTCCAGTTATGATAATAAAAGTGTCTGTGTTGGTACATTTAGGATGGTAAAACTGTCTATGCTGACTGTGATTGTTACCAAGAAGTCTATCTTTTAAAAACACACACAAAGACTTTTAACTATTAACACGAAATTAAAAGATCAGTTTTAAAAAAAGGACTGTGGGGACCTGGGTTAGAATAGGTCCTCAGGATCCCTTGCTTGTCATAAGAGGTAACTATATGGGGTTGTCCTTTGGATGAAACTGCAAAAACCAAGGCCCCATGTCACAGCAGGTGTGGCAAGATAAAGATCCCTCCCTGCTCATAGGCCGTAAGCGCCGAGCATAGGCCTAAATTTTGCAGCCCTTCACTGGCAATGGTGACGCCTCCATATGAGTGAAAAATTCTCGAGTGGGACGTTAAACAATATATAATTAATGAATCAATCGGAATAAAAAATATTCTAGAGAACGACAATAAGTAATATAAAACCAACCAGTTTGAAATATCACACTAATTAAAGCAAAGATTTATTTCCCTAACTTTCAATCTAAAGTTTCACAATTAATACCACTACAAGACTTAACTCAACTTAAATATAACCCAACAATTAACCAGAGACCAACATCATTAGACTTGCCTCCAACTCCAAAGGAAAGCAAAAAAGGGGATGGCCATAAAACCTGATGGAGAGATTTGGAAGCTGGCACCAGAAATGTTTAGGAGTGTTGAGGTGATAACTGGAACACACATGACATGATAGAGAGGCCTGGAGGAATCTTGTTAGTGGGGCCAGGAGGAATCTAGTTTGGGGGGCTTTGGAGAAATCTTGTTAGGGAGGCCTGGAGAAATCTTGTAAGGGGGGCTTTGGAGAAATCTTGTTAGGGTGGCCTGGAGGAATCTTGTTAGGGAGGCCTGGAGGAATCTTATTTGGGGGGGGGGGGGGGGGCTTTGGAGGAATCTTGTTAGCGGAGCTTTGGAGGAATCTCGTTATTGGAGCTTTGGAGGAATCTTGTTAGGAAGACCTGGAGGATTCTTGTTAGTGAGTTTAGCTCATCCTGGAGGAATCATGTTAGGTGCTTGAAGGAATCTTGTTATTTGGGCTTTGGATAAATATTGTTAGGGAGCATAGAGAAATCTTGGAATCTTGTTTGTGAGGCTTTGGATAAATCTTATTAGCGGGGCCTGGAGGAATCTTGGTGGGGGGGGGGGGGGGGGGGGGGGCTGGAGGAATCTTGTTAGCAGCCTCAAGAGGAGAAGTAGGCATATGTAAGAAAGTTTAATAGAACAATGACTTTATTTGAACATAAATTATTGTCATGCATCAATAAAAATGGTTTGTTCCAACAACTTACAAGGTCATCATTATAAATAGAACAATAGTAATACACACAAATTATGTTGTAATTATTAAATCATTATCAGTGGAGAACAGAAAATTTCTTCAACAGCTTTTACACAGAACCATTCTATAAAAAGTGAAGAAACATACAGGCTAGTGTGATACCACCCCTTCTCCTTACATTTGTCAGACCACAAAGAGAAGGGGTGGGACTTCTCCTTACATTTGTCAGACCACAAAGAGAAGGGGTGGGACTTCTCCTTACATTTGTCAGACCACAAAGAGAAGGGGTGGGACTTCTCCTTACATTTGTCAGACCACAAAGAGAAGGGGTGGGACTTCTCCTTACATTTGTCAGGCCACAAGGAGAAGGGGTGGGGCTTCTTACATTTGTCAGGCCACAAGGAGATGGGGTGGGGCTTCTCCTTACATGTGTCAGGCCACAAGGAGATGGGGTGGGGCTTCTCCTTACATTTGTCAGGCCACAAGGAGAAGGGGTGGCACTTCTCCTTACATTTGTCAGGCCACAAGGAGAAGGGGTGGGGCTTCTCCTTACATTTGTCAGGCCACATGGAGATGGGGTGGGCTTCTCCTCACATTTGTCAGGCCACAAAGAGAAGGGGTGCGGCTTTTCCTTACTCCTTGCATTATTCAGACCGGAATGAGAATGGGTGTGTTGGGTGGGTATGGTTGGAATTTGACTGACATAAAATCTTACCTCAATGCTGTCTTTCCCATACTTTGAGATAGCTTTCTCCTCGGACATCCCCACTACCCCGTACTCAAGGGGAGTAAACACTGTGGTAGGCACCTGTGGTTACATTATTCATTAATTACAAAATAATAAATTTACACTTTGTCACTGACGAACATTCACATTGTTTGTTAAAACATTAAATCTACACTTTGTCATTGAAGAACCATGTTCACTTTATGTACAAGATGGTCCTATTAATTTCAAACAAATGCCTTACTTGTGTCAAATTTTCAAGCATGAATACATGTACACAGTAGAGACTGTATACTCTGATTAAATATTGAGCAATTCTTCAACAACGTTCATTTATGGAAGAGCAAGATTTCAGGGGTAGATTTTTTAGGTACTTGCCCAAGGACAGGTAAAAACATCAAATTTACTTGCCCTATCACAAACTTTTCTTGCCCCACCTTCAATTAAGACATATATATAAAAACTACTTGTTAATCTTGTTGTGTTTTATTAGATCAATTCATTCATATCTATTTCTGTAAACTTATCATACAAAAGTGACGGCCAAGTTTCTTCCCACGATTTGAGATATCCTCAGATTCTCTTCATGTTGTCGTACTTCGCGTGCTTTGTACATGCAGACTGCCGATCATCATTACTATTACATTCTGGGTTCTTTCTTTTCTCATTAAATGTCACAAACTTGTCCATGTTTTAATTCATCAATATATTGTGTGTTCATCTTGATACAGTGTCTGAGTAGATTTGACACTTTGCGATCAGCTTTAACTTCACTGAAGATTAAAGTGTTTCAATGACCTGTATCATTTCTCATTAGATATATGTTTGTTTTACCCACCATCGATGTTGTCAACACATTTACATTCAACATTATTAATTTACATTTTCAGTTTACGTTAAAAATTCACTTGCCCACAGAC
Organism: Ostrea denselamellosa; assembly: GCA_024699665.1. NCBI lineage: Eukaryota > Metazoa > Mollusca > Bivalvia > Ostreida > Ostreidae > Ostrea > Ostrea denselamellosa. The sequence goes on from JAMZEH010000039.1 coordinate 2,059,914, forward strand.
AAGTTCCTCTTGTAATTTTACCTGCCCAACTCCATAATATAATTGCCCATAGACTATTTAACAGACTTTGTGTGTAGTAAATACTAAGTAAAGTTTTACCATTAAATACATATAAAATTTTAATCACATGTTGTGACCAGTACTAAATGTTGCCATATCTCTGACACTTTTATCTACTTGAAATGAAAATTTGACAAACTAGCTAAAATGTCAAAATTTGTGACGTCATAATGTACGAACTACCATGGCAATTATACCATACTTTCTAAATATTTTTTTATGCTGAAAAAGTGAAAATCAATCCTTTTTTTTTAAAAAGAAAAAGTACACAGGGCCAATTAAGCATCTTCATGAATATTGTCTTTTATATAAACAAAAGATCTCCAAATCCTTACTAAATCATAATTCATCTGTAGCTCACTCCTCCCAAACAGTCGCCCTGCCAGCATCTGACCAACCATAATAGCCACAGGCGTCAATTCTGGCCTTCTCTAAAGAAAAGTCACTCAAGTCTGATTCAAATTCTCATAATCAGTATGAAAACTGAACAATGATCACAAAATTGCAAGCCACTGAAAACCAGAGCAAACAATCTAGTTTCCTATTTACTATTACACTGACAAGAAATTGATTTATTGATACTAGTAACTTTTATGTGCAAGTGCAAGTGAGTTAAACTTTGAATTTCAAAGTTTTGAAACTGAAAAAAATGCATTTTGCTTTAATCGAGAAATTCTCATTAAAATTAGTGAAGTTTTCATTACTCAAAATCTGATTTGCAGGTACATGTACCACAAGCTAGATGTATTAAACTTCCTGATTAGCAGATACATGTATCACAAGCTAGATGTATTAAAGTTCCTGATTAGCAGATACATGTATCACAAGCTAGATGTATTAAACTTCCTGATTAGCAGATACATGTATCACAAGCTAGATGTATTAAAGTTCCTGATTAGCAGATACATGTATCACAAGCTAGATGTATTAAACTTCCTGATTAGCAGATACATGTATCACAAGCTAGATGTATTAAAGTTCCTGATTAGCAGATACATGTATCACAAGCTAGATGTATTAAACTTCCTGATTAGCAGATACATGTATCACAAGCTAGATGTATTAAACTTCCTGATTAGCAGATACATGTGTCACAAGCTAGATGTATTAAACTTCCTGATTAGCAGATACATGTATCACAAGCCAGATGTATTAAACTTCCTGATTAGCAAATACATGTACCACAAGCTAGATGTATTAAACTTCCTGATTAGCAGATACATGTATCACAAGCCAGATGTATTAAACTTCCTGATTAGCAGATACATGTATCACAAGCCAGATGTATTAAACTTCCTGATTAGCAGATACATGTATCACAAGCTAGATGTATTAAACTTCCTGATTAGCAGATACATGTATCACAAGCTAGATGTATTAAACTTCCTGATTAGCAGATACATGTATCACAAGCCAGATGTATTAAACTTCCTGATTAGCAGATACATGTATCACAAGCCAGATGTATTAAACTTCCTGATTAGCAGATACATGTATCACAAGCCAGATGTATTAAACTTCCTGATTAGCAGATACATGTATAACAAGCTATGTACTGCAAGCCAGATGTAATAAAATTCCTGCTTGTTGGGTTCTTAAGTTTCCATAGCTTTAAAATTTTATTTTATAAATTTACTACAACAGATTTATCAGTAAAACATCATTGGTAGTCTGGCTATCATACATGTAAATATAAAATTTCACTCAAGTTTAATATATCATTAGTATCATTATGTGTTAAATATATCATTGATACAAAAGTTCACTAAAGTGTAGTATACAACATATGTTGATAGCATAGCTAACTTACATGTAATTTACACTGACAGCATAGCTAACTTACATGTAATTTACACTGACAGCATAGCTAACTTACATGTAATTTACACTGACAGCATAGCTAACTTACATGTAATTTACACTGACAGCATAGCTAACTTACATGTAATTTACACTGACAGCATAGCTAACTTACATGTAATTTACACTGACAGCATAGCTAACTTACGTGTAATTTACACTGACAGCATAGCTAACTTACATGTAATTTACACTGACAGCATAGCTAACTTACATGTAATTTACACTGACAGCATAGCTAACTTACATGTAATTTACACTGACAGCATAGCTAACTTACATGTAATTTACACTGACAGCATAGCTAACTTACATGTAATTTACACTGACAGCATAGCTAACTTACATGTAATTTACACTGACAGCATAGCTAACTTACATGTAATTTACACTGACAGCATAGCTAACTTACGTGTAATTTACACTGACAGCATAGCTAACTTACATGTAATTTACACTGACAGCATAGCTAACTTACATGTAATTTACACTGACAGCATAGCTAACTTACATGTAATTTACACTGACAGCATAGCTAACTTACATGTAATTTACACTGACAGCATAGCTAACTTACGTGTAATATATCACCAATAGCATAAATATTTGGCACGCTGGTCTTTTCATGGTCATTATCATGGTCACCAATAATCTTCTGAGCCTGGGGATCAATTTTCACTCCTATTCCTTCTAAGTTAAGGTTCTTTATCACAGCGTGTCGACCTAGAAGAAAATATTCAGAATTCATTGTAACTATCAGAAATGCCTAGGAAAATGTTTGTTAATGCACAAACCTGTAGCAAACATGACTGTATCAAAGATTTCCTCCTTTGTCTGTCTGTTTGTCAGATCTTCATACTTCACCACAAGCCGTCCTTCAGAATTCTTCTCTATGCTTACTGGAACACAGGTCTTAAGAAATCTCGTACCTTCGGACTCCATATAATCAGCAACAAGACCTGCCATTTGCTTCAACAGGAAGTGATGAAAAACAACTAATTATTTTTTTCATATCTAAAGACTGACACATAACCATTAATGATCATATCAAGACTGGTATGCTTAATAGAGACACCGCAAAGAGATCTAAGGGAGGCAACTTCTACATAAACCTCAAAACATGGTGTACCTGATCAAACTGTCGGAGTGGCCTGGATCGGACCATGATCGTTGTGTCGATCCCCAAACCAGTCAGAAAACCGCCACATTCTAAAGCTATGTCTGCGTGTGTTAAGGTGTTCTATTTCAATTCAGTTTTATTAAGACATCTGCATGCAATTTTACTCATCTGGTGGGAACTTCCAAAAAAGAAGAAATATCACATCTGACGAAAATTGTCACAAAACAATTTATTAATATTGTTTTCCATTTACGGCTTGATTTTTAAAAGGATACAACTAGCACCAATCATTAATCTGAAAGTTTACAGAAAATCTTATATTACAACTTACTCAATTCATTTTATCAATATAGAATTTCACTCAAACTTTGACATATTATAGAGTAATGGTCAGTGAATAAAGAATTGTCCGATGGACTTTCCAAGGGAGTAGAATATTGATAAATGTGTCTTCCTGTCTACTATAGAATGTTACAAAGACTGAGGGATGTTTACAGATATTCTTCAAAACCTATTTTAACCATATTTCCACGTAACATTAACCAACCCATTACTCGGTGAAATCTAAGGAAACAATCAAAAATATTTCCAACACCTGAGACAGAGTCTATAATAAAAACATACTAAGAAATAATGCAAGAATCAGTTGCATTTATTAAAAGTAATATTTACAAATTAGTACACAATATTTAAAATGAAATATACTTATATCGATATTTCCATAAAGGAAAAAGAATGCTGCACTATGGCAAAACAAAATATATTTTTGGGAATATATTGATAAAGTTGCCATAACAACAAGACACTGAGTACGTGCCAAGGTTACTTGGTAGAACTTAAAAATTTGGATAAGGTTTCATCATCCTCAGTGACGCATTTTGAAATACATGTAGAGTGCAAGGTCAATTCTTAGTGAACTGAGAGATGGGTCTTACTTACGTTTTTCCAGGTGATTTTTTCAACCAGAATAGGTCATCGCTTGAAATGGCATACTCTAAAGCACCTGGTATCTACAAAGTGAAAGTGAAAATGTTACAAAAAGAAAACGAAGTGAGTCCCTGTGACTTGAATGCCCCTGCTGAAAGTCCAATGATGTAAGAGCAACTAAAACCAAATAGAATAAAATATTACCACGATTATATATAGTATAATATTACACGTACTGCTTTTGTTTTCTTGCACAAGGTGTGAAGAGAATTGAATTAAATTTGTTTCCCAGTGCACAGAAGTTCACAGTGGACCTTAATTACTAAGACAAAAAATAGGTAGTGATTGCTCCTTCGCCAAACGCTCGGCATTTAGAAGTGAGAATCACGGGTCTTTCGGATATGACCTTAAAAATGGAGGTCCTGTGTCACGGTAGGCATCGGCACATTAAAGAACCCTCACTGCTACAGCCCTGAACACTAAGCATAGGTCTAAATTTGTGATACTTCACCTACAGCTGGTGACGTTTCAACATGAGTGAAAAATTCTCGACAGAACGTAAAACAAACAAACAATAAACAAAGACACTCTTTGGATGCAAAAAGGTACACACTGACTAAACTTTCATAATCAAAAATTCATATGAATATTGTATTGTTTTAAAGATATAAAAACCAAGTTGACAATAAAATGACATTTTGTGTAAATCAAATTTAAATGATATTTTTGCAATACTGTTCTTTTCACACAATTTGTAACAAACCGAAAACAAAACTCTTTGTTCATTAAAGTATACATGTAAAGTCTGATAAAAAAAAAAACACTATGGGGATCCGGGTTAGAAAAGATCCTCAGTACCCTTTGCTTGTAAGAGGCGACTAAATGGAGCGGTCCTTCAGATGAGACCGCAAAAACCGAGGTCCTATGTCACAGCAGGTGTGGCACAATAAAGATCTCTCCCTGCTTAAAGGCCCTGGGTTCAGAGCACAGTCCTAAATTTTGCAGCCCTTCACCGACAATGGTGACGTCTCCATATGAGTGAAAAATTCTTGTTAAACAACATATAATCAATCAATCAATAAAATCTAAAAAAAAAATTTACTGACTGGGATATTTTTGAGTCTAATGGCAGAATCCCTGGTAAAAGTAGATGAGTAAACAAGGAGGTGAAACTTAATCTGTAATTTATTATAATAAAGAGACACACTGTCATTTACCTCATCATTTAACCAACAACAAAAAAAGTCTGGAATTAACAGTGAATTATTTTCAAGGTCTAAGGGCATTAACTCTCACAAAACAGATCAATCAAAATGAAACTTAAACATGACTATGTCATGAAAATAAACTATGTCATGAAAATAAAGACTTACTAAAAATTAACTCCTTATCTACATGCACAGCAAAACAAGTCTAGAAAACTAACTACATGTATGTTGGAATGACAGACAGAAAAGGATAACACTGCCCCAAGTCATTTCATGGCAGGGGCATAGAAATGTACCTCCATGAGCATGGTGAGGGGTTTATAAAAGGAATGTAAATTTCTGACTGACTTCTAATGGTATCTAAATTTCTGACTTACTCTAACAGAATGTAGATTTCTGACTGACCTCTGGCAGAATGTAAATTTCTGACTGACATCTGACAAAATGTAAATTTCTAACTGACCTCTGATGGAATGTAAGGTTTTACTCCTACTGCAATTACTGCATGTTTGGTCCTCAAATGTCTCTACAAATAATTAATAACTGCGATATATTCAGGTAAAAGTTTTTTTTCTATCAAACTAAAATGAAAATCATGTACATTACAATCAAATGTAAATTCTGTTACAATCAGTTATATCATTTGTTCTCATTTTCAGTAGAACAGCATCGAGTACAGGCAGTTACACTGCATACATTTAATATTACAGAGTACTCCTCAACAGTGAATTCAAGCCTGGGTGACATTATTGCAGAGACTGAGAGAATTACCTCTTTTCCAGTTTGATCTGTGACTTTCACAGTTTGTGCATCTACAAAACTCCCCAAACCATTAATGTATTCTACCCCTCTGAAATGAAGCATTATAAAATACAGATACTTACAAAATATACATTGAACTTCACTAGCAAATGTCACAGATGTTTATAATATGCTGATAGGTGCACATAAACTAATTTTCTTAAAAAAAAACTTAATGCATGTAAATTTTTTTCTGAATCACAAATTATATTACTAGATGGTGTAATTCTAAATTCTGTTATGCATCTGATTTCTAAAAAAAAAATAGCATACAAAGTTCATGCTTTATGTCACCTGACAAATATTTGAATTTAGAGACTTACTTGTTCTGTAGTTGCACTCGGTGACCCCAGTTTAAGGATTTGACATGAGACTGCACTGCAGTAGACAAAGCTGCCCTGATACAAGGAAAATAAAAAAAAGAAAAAACGTTTTAATAGACATAATTCACTAAAAGTACAGTACTTATAGCACAGAGCTGGTCCCATGATGGACTAACAAATTAAAATCAGTCAATATGCTGCTATGTAGGAAACAAACTTCTAAAAATTTGAAAGTAAGCAGGTTTTTCTTTCCTGGTACATTTAAACATAACAGTCCTGTTGTACAGGTACATTTAATAGAGCAGCCTTGATGTACATGTACATTTCATGGAGCAGCCTTGATGTACATGTACATTTAATAGAGAAGCACTGATGTACACGTACATTTAATAGAGAAGCATTGATGTACATGTACATTTAATAGAGAAGCATTGATGTACACGTACATTTAATAGAGAAGCACTGATGTACACGTACATTTAATAGAGAAGCACTGATGTACATGTACATTTAATAGAGAAGCACTGATGTACACATACATTTAATAGAGAAGCACTGATGTACACGTACATTTAATAGAGAAGCATTGATGTACATGTACATTTAATAGAGAAGCACTGATGTACACGTACATTTAATAGAGAAGCACTGATGTACACGTACATTTAATAGAGAAGCATTGATGTACATTTAATAGAGAAGCATTGATGTACACGTACATTTAATAGAGAAGCACTGATGTACACGTACATTTAATAGAGAAGTACTGATGTACACGTACATTTAATAGAGAAGCACTGATGTACACATACATTTAATAGAGAAGCACTGATGTACACGTACATTTAATAGAGAAGTACTGATGTACACATACATTTAATAGAGAAGTACTGATGTACACATACATTTAATAGAGAAGCACTGATGTACACGTACATTTAATAGAGAAGTACTGATGTGCACATACATTTATATATAGAGAAGCCTTGATGTACAGGTACATTTAATAGAGAAGCACTGATGTACAGGTACATTTAATACAGAAGCACTGATGTACACGTACATTTAATAGAGAAGTACTGATGTACATGTACATTTAATAGAGAAGCACTGATGTACACGTACATTTAAATAAAACAGCACTGATGTACACGTACATTTAATAGAGAAGCATTGATGTACAGGTACATTTAAATAAAACAGCACTGATGTACACGTACATTTAATAGAGAAGCATTGATGTACACGTACATTTAATAGAGAAGCACTGATGTACACGTACATTTAATAGAGAAGCACTGATGTACACGTACATTTAATAGAGAAGTACTGATGTACACGTACATTTAATAGAGAAGCACTGATGTACACATACATTTAATAGAGAAGCACTGATGTACACGTACATTTAATAGAGAAGTACTGATGTACATGTACATTTAATAGAGAAGCCTTCATGTACACGTACATTTAATAGAGAAGCACTGATGTACACGTACATTTAATAGAGAAGCACTGATGTACACGTACATTTAATAGAGAAGTACTGATGTACAGGTACATTTAATACAGAAGCACTGATGTACACGTACATTTAATAGAGAAGTACTGATGTGCACATACATTTATATATAGAGAAGCCTTGATGTACAGGTACATTTAATAGAGAAGCACTGATGTACACGTACATTTAATAGAGAAGCACTGATGTACAGGTACATTTAATACAGAAGCACTGATGTACACGTACATGGGTATGTGTGATTTAGTTACCAGTCATTTTGTACATGGTTATGTGTCATTTAGTTACCAGTCATTTTGGACACAGTAAGTGTATGATTTAGTTACCAGTCATTTTGTACATGGTTAAATGTGATTTAGTTACCAGTTATTTTGTACATGGTTATGTGTCATTTAGTTACCAGTCATTTTGGACATGGTCTGTAACATTCCATCCATATGCCCTGGAATCTCTGACGGCCTGACCCAGGAGAGCAGCATGGTGCATCAGCTTTTTGGGGATACATCCTACATTCACACAAGTTCCTCCCAACCCCCACGTTGTCCCTGAAAATTTTACGCAACAAGATCATGTTTTAGTCTATACTAAACTTTTACGCAACAAAAATCATTTGTTAGTCTACACTAAATTCATTATCTTCTAAATTCAGTAAATCATAGGTATGTATAACTTAAAACACTATGTGATATACGATTTTTATAGCCCTGAAAAAGAGAGCTGATGTTCAGTATCTATCCTCCGTCTGCATCATATCGGAGAAATCACTTGTGTGATAAATATATTATAATGAGTGACTGTAACAGCCATCGGTAAAATTGTTCTGGAAACTACAGCATTCTCTTTGATGTTTTTGTGATGAATTCGTCCCATACAATGCCACATCTTTGTCATCACTTTGAATCAGATTTTGAATTCCCTGTCATAAGTTAATCTACAGTTACTTACCCTGAGTGGAGGGTGTTACAAAATCCAAGACAGCTACCTTCCTGTCAAGCTGAGAGGCTACCATGGGGGAAAAATGTACACTGTTAACTTGACAATTACTAATTGAAAGTTATCATCATTATTTTTAAGTAAAACGTACAACAACAGAAGAAGTAGGGTAATGCATTTGTTTAAATATTGTTATATGAATCTAAATTGTTAACTTGAGAAAATAAAACAGAACTTAGTTTTTATCACCATTTAATTAAATATAATTAAATAAACAACAGTAAAAACAAGCAGAATTAATTGTTTAAATGAATGCAGTTTTGAAAACAGTATATATAACAAATAAAATTCTACCTGCTTTAGCACATGCTAAGCCTCCCGACCCACCGCCTATGACAACTAAATCATATTCATCTGAAGAAGAACCTGTTAAAGCAAAATACACCATGAAGACGGAGTAAAACCATGCTTACACACAGCCACTTAATCTTTCTACAATGTGACTCGAGTAGGTGGCTTTTATACTAACCATGGCGCAGAATACAAGATTACACAACTTAAAGTCTGGACTAATTAAATGAATTCATAAATCCAGCACAAACATTTGGGGTTCAAAGCACTGGCACATCTGATATTTGGACCCACACTTCCTTTGAACCCTCCCCACTCCATTTAAATACAAAACAAAACTGATAAAATGTATTTCCTGTAAAATTGTGGAGTCTTTATCTGTTGTAACTACATGCCATTGTAAAAATATATAAAACAGATATATATTCCATTGCTTTACAGGAAATATTTCTTTTCAGGTTTGCTTTGCACAATAAAGAATGGGGTGGAACAATGTAAGTATGGATCATACATCAGATGCCTGTGGTTAAAAGTCGTATCAAATACATGATTTTTAAACATGTTCCTGTTTCTACAAAATGACATGAACATTCTTTCATCCACTGCTTTTAAGGATTCCATTAAAGTCAACCTGACAGGGATTTTTAATTTGATTTATCATACAACAGCATTGTTTCTGGGTTGATAACGCAGGTTCAGAAACATGATATGAACTCGTAGACCAGGTTAATACCAATGAAAATTATGTAGGGTTACGTAAGGTCAGTGTGTGCTGACATTGATACAGAAATTTTACTACAAACATTCTTCAAGGCTATCATATGTTTTTTTGTTTCATTTGTTGTTGTTATATAATGATGGCTAAAAATTAAAATCCTAAGATTGAAATTTCAATTTAGCTATCACATTGACATGTTTGTCTTTAGATCTTATTTCTTCCGCTCAAGGACACTTTCAGATGATGCAAAGAGGCTGAAAATCACTTCCTTATACAGAAACATGAAATGGAAAGTAACTAAAATATGCGTTTATTGCTAGTTGTGTGATAAATAGAATCTTACACTCGTGCTTATGGCATATGAAATTTGTTACCGGATTTAAATATTTCCCTCATCAAGGCTTGGGAAATATTAAATCTGGCAACCCATTTCATAAATTTTGTATGCCAGAAGCACTTGCTCAAGATCCTCTATATATTTATAGTCCGACTGTATGCTATATATTACATCAAACTGTGTATCTTGTCATAGAGTAAATACACCAACCAAATATCTTACACCTGATGTGTGATAGCTTCAGTCTGATATGTTGTAGCTTCAATCTGATGTGTTGTAGCTTAAATCTGATGTGTTGTAGCTTAAACCTGATGTGTGATAGCTTCAGTCTGATATGTTGTAGCTTCAATCTGATGTGTTGTAGCTTAAACCTGATGTGCGATAGCTTCAGTCTGATGTGTTGTAGCTTAAATCTGATGCGTGATAGCTTCAGTCTGATGTGTTGTAGCTTAAATCTGATGTGTTGTAGCTTAAACCTGATGTGCGATAGCTTCAGTCTGATTGTTGTAGCTTAAATCTGATGTGTGATAGCTTCAGTCTGATATGTTGTAGCTTAAATCTGATGTGTTGTAGCTTAAACCTGATGTGTGATAGCTTCAGTCTGATATGTTGTAGCTTAAATCTGATGTGTTGTAGCTTAAACCTGATGTGTGATAGCTTCAGTCTGATGTGTTGTAGCTAAAACCTGATGTGTGATAGCTTCAGTCTGATGTGTTGTAGCTAAAACCTGATGTGTGATAGCTTCAGTCTGATGTGTTGTAGCTTAAACCTGATGTGTAATAGCTTCAGTCTGATGTGTTGTAGCTTAAACCTGATGCGTGATGCTTTAAAGGTAAATAATAACAATATTTCAAAGACATAAAACATTTTTTTTTTTGGTATTTACTTCAAGAGGAAAATAGTGCTTGAAACTATTACACTGATTCAATTTATTGTCAGTTACTTACACTGTGTGCGTAAATAAACGTGCGACTCTTTATTTTGCGACTAAAACTCTCTACATTTCATCTCCATAGATGCAGAAAGATGTCAAGTATTATTTACGATTTAAAGCATCTAGAAAAACATTCCATTTCTTGAAATTTTTGGGCCTTGTTAAGTTGTTTTGATACAATTTATACAGGGCACATCGATTACAGCATCGATTGATTCAATTCCTGCCAGTTGACTTTGTTTCGTGTTCACGAATACAAACAAAAAATTCCATACAATGTCGCTCAGGGTGGAAGTTAGGCTTATCCTGTTAAGCAGTTTGTTTCGGTCTGGGTAATCTGGGTACGTATTTTTTAACAACTTTCTGAAGTGGTTACTACTTTCTAAAATGAAGTGATTCCTTATCGCCATGGATATTTCTCTTACTTGAAAAATATTTTAGCTGTCTGTAGTGTTTTGGAAGCCGTTTGAAAATCAATGCTCTTGAATGTTTATTTACAATCATGATCGAAAGAGCGCAGACATCTTTCTTTCTCTAAAGATTTCGAACCCGATGGGAAATAAAATTAACAACTTGCACAGAAGTTCTGAAAACATTTAATAATTGTTAGTATTTATAGAGATGTATGTATAATGTGGAAATATGTACGTAAAAATTCAAGTAGACCTTTGCAGTTTTATAAAGTTAATTGAATATATTAGACATATTCAATCAAATATACTAGATATATTCAATCAAACATACTAGATATATTGAAATTAATTCCTGTCACCCACACTTCTAAACGAAGAGTTACTAAATTCAACCGCAGACCGACAGTATAGCGATAAAAGGTGTATTAATCTTGAAGGCCTAGTGATGCGGACTCACAACTGTTATCGTTATTATAACAAGCATGGCCATAGGACCCCCCCCCCCCCCATATTTCTCCAAAAAAAAAAAAAAAAAAAAAAAAAAAAAAAATTGTATAATAAAATTCACATACCGGGTAAAGTATCATTATTTTTAGGCAGAAAGTTCATTTAATTCAGTGAGACTCAGAGTCAGTCAGTGTGACTGTCCTTTACCTTAAATAAAAATACATTTCTTAGGGCATCATCCAAAAGGTCGTAATCATGAGGTAATGGTTTGGTTGTCGTTCCCAGCTCCGGGGTGTTAAACATATGAGATGTTGTGACTGTTCCTTTGCCAAGTGCCCAGCACTAGGAGTGAAAGTCAAGGATATTTCGGATATGATCTTAAGTTGTGTCGCGAAAGGCGTTGGCACGGTAAAGTACCCTCACTGTTCAAGTGTCCTTTACCGGTATTTGTTAACGACTCACACGAGTGAGAAAGTCTCGCAAGGGACGACTGATGAAAATGTATCTAATATGTGCGACCTTGACTAACTTTCAAGGTCTAATAATTCATTAGATAGCTTGTTCATAGAAACTTCGTCTTGATGTTGTTTATTGTTTGTTTGTTTTACGTCCCGTCGAGAATTTTTCACTCATATTGAGACGTCACCAGCTGTAGGTGAAGTACTACAAATTTAGACCTATGCTTAGCACTCAGGGCCGTAGCAGTGAGGGTTATTTAACGTGCCAACGCCTACCGTGACACGGGACCTCCGTTTTTTAAGGTCATATCCGAAAGACCCGTGATTCTCACTTCTAAATGCCGAGCGTTTGGCGAAGGAGCAATCACTACCTATTTTTCGTCTTAGGTTTGACGCGGCCATGACACGAGCGAGGCTCGAACTCACGACCTCCCGCTTACGAAGCGAACACTCTAACCACTGAGCTACCGCGACCGGTTCGTCTTGATACAAAAATGCCTATGCCCAATTGCCCTAATATCATTTCAACGTTTGTATATATTTAAAATCTTTTTGTAAAGCTAATATGATGAATTTGTTGACTTTCTTATCATCACAGTTTTTATGGTAAAGGTAAACCCGATAATGTGTGAAATACTATTTATCAGTGACGTAACAACCCAATGTGACGTAGGTCATGACGTGTAACAACTTTTTCAAAGCTTGTAAAGTCTCAGGCTGTCAAAACCTGTTTCGTTCTTGGTCCAAGAATAGACACTATCGTATCAGTGTAGGATCAACCTTCCGCACCGTTTTAACTTTGATTATATTTCACAATGTATGCCCAGACGGACGAAGGAAAGACATTTTTTGAAAAGTGCACGAAGAAGCAAGGAATGCAGGGAAAGAGGGATGGGGAGCACTAAGTTTTCTTGTTAGACTCAAAGGGTAAAGTTTTAGAAATATCCTCTTCCAACAAGCATACCTAATATCCCAACTTCGAATATTCGAAAAGATGCTGTTTCCTCAGAGCTTTATCCAAATGATGCTCCTTCTGAGCTTATCCCGATTCAAATATATGGTGATGGGAATTGTTTATTCAGAACTTTTTTTTTTTGTGTTTGGACGAATTATGTTTGAACTTGTTTCAAACCTGAAGCGCTACACGAATGAAAACACTTTTGTGACCATGTTCACAAACGAAAGTTCACTTCAATATGTCTTTGAAAGTTCCCTGTCAGAAGAAGAGTGTTTAATTACTGGTGATTTGATTGCTTCGTTACAAAAGGAAACAATAAAAACACCCCAGAACGGTTACTATTCAAGCCTTTTACATATGTTCATAGCTTCTAATGTTTTGCAGAAACCAATCATGTCGATTTTCCCCGAGGTGCAAAACCCTGGTGTAAACAGACAAGATCATAATCAGCTTATTGTTCCTCTTGACCGTGCTGATGCTAAAGAATATCAGGATGCTATCCACATAATGTGGAATCAAACAATTGCTACAAAAATAGGTGGTTGGACACCTAATCATTTTGTTGCCTGCATTCACAAGCATGAGGAACCTCTTTCAAAGCGTTCGAGGTTATACTTTGAGGATTCTGAACCTCATCGCTCATTTGAACAAAAACAATCGCAAGACAGTCCTTCCCAACTCTTGGAGTCTAACACAAATGAGGAGTCTATTGAAACAGGTAAATTGGGGAAAACTGCATACAAAGATACAGATCAACATGTTTAGGTTGCTTCCTTTATTGATTCTTCTTCTTCTTCTTCAGAAGATGATATCTCAGAAATACCAGTTCAAAAGGCCCAGGTTGTACATGAAAAATGGCATACACCAGAGATCGGTAGTACCTCAAATCAGCCACGGAATATTTTCTTTCCAGCAAAAAAGTTTGGTAAAAAGATGAGATCTTTCAATGCCTCCTGGTTTGATCGGTGGTCTTGGTTACATTATTTAGAAATCAAAGATGTTGTATTCTGTTTTCCTTGCATAAATTCATTTCAGAAGAAGATTCTCAGTTGTCACGGTAGGGATTGGCACATTATAAAACCCTCACTGCTACGGCCCTGAGCACTAATCATAGGTCTAAATTTGTAGTACTTCAGCTACAGCTGCTGACGTCTCAAAATGAGTGAAAAATTCTCGACGGGACGTAAAACAAACAATCAATATTCTAACCCGGGTCCTCACGGTCCTTCGGATGAGACCGCAAAAACCGAGGTCCCGTGTCACAGCAGGTGTGACTCATTAAAGATCCCTCCATGCTCAAAGACCCTGAATGCCGAACATAGGCCTAAATTTTGCAGCTCTTAACCAGCAATTTGACGTCTCTATATCAGTGAAAATTCTCGAGAGGCACGTTAAACAATATATAATCAATCAACCAATCTTGCACTGGCAGGGTGTAGGCCGTCTTCGTCACCTGATTGTCTCCCAGCTCGAGGGCGGCCTACAAGCTTCTGACCGCCGATGAACAGGTAGGTGGGAGACCCCTGTGGGACTACTCTATGAGGCTGTACCCGTGGGGTGGTCCTGCAGGGCGGTTTCAGGATGACTCCCCCCCCCTTCGGGCACCGGAGGTAGTGGCTCCTGCCGGTTCTCCTGGTATGCCGGAGGATGAGTTCCTACTCTTCTGGTACCGGTTCCCCTTTCCTCGACCCAATCAGGGTGGAGGAGGAGGTTTTGGGCCAAACCAGAAGGACGAGGACTCTCACCTCATCCATCCCCATGAGCCCATTTGAGTTGATGGGGATGCCCGCCCCCGGTTTATAACCTCCTGTTATCTTTACATGGAGATGCCCTCCAGGTGGAGGGGAACCCGGTGGGTTTGCTCGCTCTGTACCAGGAGTGGTAGATGTCCTCGCTGCTCCTTTTTGGGTATACTCGTGTGGGTCTCCTAGTTTCTTGAGTTTAGGGAGGGTTGACCTGGTGGGGTCCTCCTATTTCTGAGCTAGGTTAGGTCACCTAGGATTGACCTGTTAGGGTCCCCTGATAGGGGTAGGGTTATGACTATGGTATTGGTATAGATAGCGGGATTTATCCCGACTGTGTCTAGTATTTCCCTAGGTAGGGAACTGAGGGTCGACCTGCTAGGTCCCCTGACTTGGATATTAGGGGGTGTGGTTGGGGGTGATCCCAGCATTCAGTTAAGGACGTGCCGCGCTCACCTTGATTACAAACATGACCCCCTTACCCTCCTTTTCGAACAAAATGGGGGTATATTATGGGGAGGTCCCAAGGGTGGCTGCTGGGTAACTTCCGGTGCTCGGATGTTAGTTCCCACCAGAATTGCACGAGCAGATCAAAGCGAGGAACTGAACAGATCAGACGCTCTAAGCCAAGATCAACATCACGAAGACTCTGTACAATGCTACGCAAAGGTTAAGTCTGAGGCATTGCTGGGACACCCCAGATACTTTAATTATGATTGATTTTGCCCCGTTTCATAAAATCACTAAAATGTAAACAAATCTGAATTTTTTGCAACATATCTCATGAGTATAAGTTTGAAGTAAATTCTTGAATGAGAAATAGCTATTTAGGTCAGTGTGTATGGTATACCATATTAACTTTAGTATTTGTAACTATTCTAGAATCGTTCAATTCAATTCCATTATCAAGACAGGGGCTGATCCCTCTAATATTTTAGAAACTATCAGGACTATTGAATTCCAGTTCATTACCCCCCCCCCCCCCCTCGTTTACCACATCAGCATATAAGGATGACAGCGGATACTTACTCCTCCAGGGCACCTGGTATCAGGAGTCCGTGTTTGCCCAACTCTCGGTTTTCTATTCTTTATAGAAGTCATGAGATAGATCACCTTTTCATATTTAAATTCAATTCTAGTGAGTTATCTTCTAGAAAATATAGAATACATTTGTAGGTTACTACTGAACGTTCTTGTTCATCATTTCTAAAAATCCCGTGAGGCTCCGGTTTAACGGTCCATACCCCTTACTTGTCGTAAGAGGCGACTAAATAGGGCGGTCCGCAAAAATCGAGGCCCCATTGTCACAGTAGGTGTGGCACGTAAAAGATCTCTCCCTGCTCAACGACCATAAGCGCCGAACATAAGTCTAAAATTTTGCAGCTCTTCACTGGCAATGATGACGTTTCCATGAGTGAGAGATTCTTGAGCGGGACGTTAAACAATATATAATCATATATAAAAATAGCCAGATGTGTTTTCAATTGATGAATTCTCTTAAAGTTTAAAGGAGGCCAGATAAGTGACTAAATCTTAACTGAATAATATAAATGTAATGCAGAACAGCTGGCACATACACAGGAATCCAGAAAAGAAAAGATTGCAACGAACATAAAACCATTAGTTTAATTAATTATGAATCATATCTCAAGTCATTTCAATTTTCATGAGAAGTAACTATTTATCCTTCATGGATGAATAGAGAAACAAAATACTCATACGAAATGACGACAGAGATAAACTCCAGAGAGGATTAATGAGTGAACCCCAGGGTCGGAATCTGATTGGTTTTTTAATATGTTTCGTTTGATGTTTTGTTTTGAAATATTAAAGCATGCCACATTCAACAAGAAAGATAGCAACCTATTATTTTTGCTACCGGCTTATAAGCACTTTAACTTCTGTTTGTGTTGTATCGTTTTACGTTCCATTATGAAAATAATGGATAAAGGAGTAAACATATAATAAATATATTTATTGTATACTTTCAATTTCACCTCTTCTTTTTCCTTTAAAAGTTTGCGGGCATATACCACACGACAAATACCTGTGGGCTTTCAGGCGCGCAAACATGACGTCACAGTAGTACATAATCGGAATTACTTTTCTTTGATAATGGCCATCTGGGATCTGTTTGCTAATTTCAACATAATGTAAAGGTGACGATAATTAACAGTATTCAATCTCGTAATTCCTATAACAAATACAAATCAGAGAGATGGGCAAACACGGAGCCCTGGACATACCCCTGGACATACCAGAGGTGGGATCAGGTACCTAGAAGGAATAAGAATATCCTGTCGACCGTCATATATATAGAGGATATCTATATTGCGTGTTTTGATATATGCTTTATCCGACGAGTTGATATGGTGTATTTATTCGCGAGGCTTGCCGAGCGAATAAATACACCATATCAACTCGTCGGATAAAGCATATATCAAAACACGCAATAATAGATATTCTATTTATCTCATATTTTATTACTTTGAAATGATCCCCAGTATAATAAAAACAGCTGATTGACTTTGTTTTCGATTCGCGACTCTGACGTCGTGCTGATTGATTTTCTTGCGCGGGAGAAAATAGTGCGCTTATGATTGATTCACACATGTAATAAAGAGTATTTTCATAAAAGAAACCATAGATGAAAATTGTTTTATAAGCCTTTTTATTCTATAATTAATAATGATTTGCTATATATATATAAAACCCCACCAAAATAACAAATAGAGCGGAGTATTTTGTTTATCGACGTAGCACTGACCTACTGAGCATAGAAGTTGGATTTCGGCGTGTTTTTGAAATGAGCAGTTAATAGAAAGTTGAACAGTTTACATTGAAATGTACAAGTGTTCTTTGGATTAGGATTTTTATTCCCGTGGTTTTTTTGGATCTGATGGCGAGAAGAAGTCTTGCGATGCACTTTGGTAAGTAAAGATGTTTAGATTTGTGACAAAAGTAGTTCGGACCGGAAGTGCTTTATCAAACGCGGGTGTGATAAACCTATGGTTTATCAAGCTAGCAATATACACCACACATATGAGATAAATATATATATATATATATATATATATATATATCCAACGATAACTAAGTACACATGATCCACTTTTAATGACAGTGACATAAAATGTGGATAATATGTACTTAGTCATCGTTGCATATATTAATTTTATGATTAATACAGATACAAATAGATATTTTATATTAGTGTTATTCATACCAAGAGTACACATTTTAACGTATTATTGCCAAAACCTTTTAAATATTTAATCACATAACCTTTGTATATTTGATTTTCGCGTGGGGATCCGAATTAGAATAATTCTATAGAATTCCTTGCTTGTCGTAAGAGGCGACTAAATGGGACGGTCCTTCGGGTAAGACCGCAAAAACGAGACCTCGTGTCACAGCAGGTGTGGCACGATAAAGATCCCTCCTTGCTCAAAGGTCAAAAGCGCCGAGCATAGGCTAAAATCTGCAGTCCTTCGCCGGCAATGATGACATCTCCATATCAGTGAAAAATTCTCGAGCGAAATATTAAACAATATACAACCACCAACAACATTCACTTTTGTATCGCCTATGACTTGATTACCGATATCGATAAAAAAAAAATTCTTGACTATTACTTGATTACCGATCGCGATAAGAATGTACCGAACTGAATCAGAAATACAAGTTTTGCGCCGTGCATAGAACTAACAAAATAAACCGCGATACCTCGATATCAAAGAGAACTGACAAAATAAATCGCTATAAATCGAAATCGAGGAGATCCTATCACTCCCAAATCGCGATAAATCGAAATCGAGGAGACCCTATCACTCCTAAATCGCGATAAATCGAAATCGAGGACACCCTATCACTCCTAAATCGCGATAAATCGAAATCGAGGAGACCCTATCACTCCTAAACATACGACATACATCTTGCCGAAGGTAAATATCTAGAGTTTTCATGCGGATATTTTCCTTTGTGGATAATTAGATACCCTTATGTATGACTATTCTTTTCAAAGGTGAAACTGATGAAATTATGCATCAATTATTGACATCTGTCTCAAATAAATCTTTAATGAAATTACAAATCGAGATATTCAAACTTGTGTGAAATCAATGTTCGTAAATAATTCAATTGTAATCGATGCATTTGAAAACCCATACTATATAGAAAAATCTACTGGGAAAGAAAATAAGAACCAACCAAATTAAAGCAAAATTGCGGAAGATTTCCTTCAGCATTTTTTTTTATTACAGGCAATGATCTACATTTTTAATAGTTTTTTTGATCGTAAGAAGCGAACAGAAATAATTTAGATTAACTATTTATTTTAATGAACACATAGTGGATGCTGGGTATGCTGAACTCAGAAATAATGAGGTAACGCTTATAAAGCAAAATTTTAACTCATACTTGAACCCCTCATATCTCCTTGAAAATAATGGTCATAGCGAGATCAGTTATTCCGATTATGGTAAAGGCATATCCTGATTAATAGAAAGCGCTATCGGATGGAACGGTGATACTAATAACGTGTTACTGCAAACTGTCAATCCTAGATAGTCAGCGTTAAAGAATCCTCGGTAATGATCGCATGTATGTCCATACGGGTTTAGGAAGTTACATAATGAATCGTTTTTATAATAATAATAATAATCAACTTTCACAGGTACAATTGTTTATTGTGGGATATTGATATCTGGCATTTATAAGTGATTTTATGTATTCTATATAATTTTGATTTACATTTTAGTATAGTGTAAAGCGCTTTATAGTATATTTAGATAAGGCGTTATATAAGTGCATTATTATTATTATTATAGTGCCCATTGCTTGTCGTAAAAGGCGACTTAATAGGGCGGTCCAGTAGGTGTTTTACGATAAAGAGCCCTCCCTAGATAACGAACAGTGATCAATCTCATACATGCAACTCCCATAGAGAATACAACATTGAAAGAAAGGGAAACATGGACTCCAGTATATATCAAAGGTAGGATCAGGATCCTAGAAGGAAGAAGATGGCATCCCCTGTCGACTGGTCACACCCGTTATACCTGTTATACTATGTTATACTATATATATATATATATATATATATATATATATATATAAAGTCTCTTTTATTGGAGCAAAATTTAAAATCAAACACTCTAAACACTTTTCTGAAATATTTCGACCGTGTTACCGGTCTTCTTCAGTCGTGTTTATTGATCATAGCAACGTAACACGAGACTACATGCATAGAGTACAATGATATCACAAACCTATTACAAATGAAACGTAACGTCATAGTTGATGTTGCGGGTAAAACATATGGAAAACGGCAAGAGTCCTTAAAAAATACGTTTAATAAGGTACACAAAGAAGTTAATTTTTAGCCGAAGTGAAACACAATCAGATACATTCAATTATTTATCAGTAATGTTATGTACTTATAAAGGCTAAAGCCGTAAATATATATGTAAAGGTAATAATACCAGTTTAAGAGTATATATATTTTATGTACATGCATATATTATTAAAAAATTCTATGCATAACAGAGATGATTCTTAAAGACAATAATGTTCCCTTTTGTTTATTCCGAGTGGCACATAAGTGTTCAATTTTTTCTTCCATAAATTTTTTCTAAAGCGGCGGTAAATATCATCTTTGTAAATGTTTTTCTATACCTATGATAGAATAATCGCTTATACTGTGTGAATCCGTGTAGAAGTGAATAGCTACAGGGTCATCAGTTTCGCGTCTAATAAATGACACATTCAAAACATGTTTTTGATATACAGTTGTTCCAGTTTCTCCCACATATACAATTTTGTTGCATTTTTGGCAAAACACTCCATAAACTACATTGCTGGATTTACAATTGATATAATTTTTGATATGATATTTGTTACCGTTACAGTCCTCGAATTGATTTGTTGTAATGACATATTGACATAAAATACACTTTTTAGCACCACATGGTTCGCACAAATTTTCCTTTTTGAAAAATAAATTATTGTGTTCCTTATGTACTAGGATGTCTTTTAAATTTTTGTCTCTTCTAAAGGCCAATTCTACGTGCTCGGAGTCCACGTCCAAAGGGAAACACGGTCGAAATATTTCAGAAAAGTGTTTAGAGTGTTTGTTTATATATATATATATATATATATATATATATATATATATATCGAATGTACTATCAAAGAGTAAAGGATATACTAGGTTACGCAAATTCGCCGATGTGAGATAATGAACGAAATGATATAAAATTCTACTTTGTATGATAATATACTCGTATGTATATATAATCAATCTACACTACTACCAAATTTCACCCCAAATTACGTATACCTTCCAAGATACGCCAAAATCAATCCAGCAAAATTAATCATTTTGTTATGGGAAATTCACCCGAGCCCTGGAACTGTAAATAGAATTTCTTACCCCAGTTTATAAACTGAAGCACGTATTAGCTCCAAGTGACTGGAAATTGCAAAACTGTCTGCACTGTCATTTACCACGGCCATATTGAACCTGTTCCGTTAATTACCCCAAACGAACGAAAGGACCCAACACTATTTAGGGATTTGTATATTAATTTTGAATAATAATTATACGGTACATTAATTAATTATGCAAATAAGAGGTATTTATATAGTTACACAACCTGTTTCATCCAAAACACATTAACACAGTTGCTTAACGTTTTATAATAATGAAGTCCATTGTAGTGACGATACTTGTCCAAAGGACTGATTTTCAGACCCCGTGGACTAGTCAAAACCCTAAGGTTGTAAATTTCAAAATTTTGGTACATCCGTTCCTGCTTTTCCTAAATATGCACTTAGTTTACATACCACATCATCAAACTTGCAGTCGTTCAGATGATAAGGACAATAATCATTTTTGGCCCCACCCTGGAACCAAAATGCGTTACCCCCTGGTATCATCATATTTAAGACATTAGTTAAGGACTACCTGCTCTTTCTAAATATCCATTCATTTTCAATTTAGTATTCATGATATTAGAAATATATATTATTTATCTTTATTAAATCATTTATAAGTAAGGATCATTTCCCTCGTGCATAGCTTTGATTCTTAGTCGGATTTGGCTCCAGTATTTGGTAATTTTTGGTTTTGTTTTTTTTGCGCACCTGCTGCATCAAATTGATATCGAGGAGACCCTATCACTCCTAAACGTACGACATACATCTTGCCGAAGGTAAATATCTAGAGTTTTCATGCGGATATTTTCCTTCGTGGATAATTAGATACGCTTATATATGACTATTCTTTTCAAAGGTGAAACTGATGAAATTATGCATAAATTATTGACATCTGTATCAAATCAATTTTTAATGAAATTACAAATCGAGATATTCAAACTTGTGTGAAATCAATGTTCGTAAATAATTAAATTGTAATCGATGCATTTAAAAACCCATACCATTTTAAAAAAAACTCTACTGGGAAAGAAAATAAAAACCAACCAAATTAAAGCAAAATTGCGGAAGATTTCCTTCAGCATTTTTTTTATTACAGGCAATGATCTACATTTTTAATAGTTTTTTTGATCGTAAGAAGCGAACAGAAATACTTTAGATTAACTATTTATTTTAATGAACACATAGTGGATGCCGGGTATGCTGAACTCAGAAATAATGAGGTAACGCTTAGAACACAAAATTTTAACTTATACTTGAACCCCTCACATCTCCTTGAAAATAATGGTCATAGCGAGATCAGTTATTCCGATTATGGTAAAGGCATATCCTGATTAATAGAAAGCGCTATCGGATGGAACGGTGATACTGATAACGTGTTACTGCAAACTGTCAATCCTAGATAGTCAGCGTTACAGAATCCTCGGTAATTATCTAGATAGTCAGCGTTAAAGAATCCTCGGTAATTGTCGCATGTATGTCCGTACGGGTTTAGGAAGTTACATAATGAATCGTTTTTACGAAAATATGCACTCTACAGATGCCTTCGAAGAAGAGAAAGACTATATCATAGAATTTTTTAAATAGTTTTTAATAGTTTTCCGCCACATTCGACAATTTTTCAGCTATCTGGTGGCGTCCAATTTTTATTGGTGGAGGAGAGAACCCAGATACAATGTACACGGGAAGAGACCACCGACCTTCCGAAAGTAAACTGCAAACTTTCTCACATATATCAGCGCGAGCGAGAATCGAACACGCGCCGACTAGAGATTTTGAGCCCAGTGCTCTACCCACTCGGCCACGGAGGCCCCTTTCAACATTTAAAGGTGTAGTATGTTCTAGAGGAAAGAAAAAGAGTGACCGAATTACGGTTATGAAAAGGTGAAGATAACGAACAGTGATCAATCTCATACATGTAACTTCCATAGAGAATACAACATTGAAAGAAGGGGAAACACGGACTCCAGTATATATCAAAGGTAGGATCAGGATCCTAGAAGGAAGAAGATGGCATCCCCTGTTGACCGATCACACTCGCCGTGAGCCCTATATCATGATCGGGTCAACGGAGTAATCCGAAGGCAAAATCAGTGAGTAAAGACCGATCTAACAATTAGTATGAAACATGCGAAACAGCATTTAATATAATGATTTACTGCATGGTGGTGGAATAAAAAACCCATTACTTCATGGGATATTGTTTAACGTTCCGCTCGAGAGTTTTCCCATCATTGCCAATGAAGGGCTGCAAAATTTAGGCCTATGCTTGGCGCTTACGGCCTTTGAACAGGAGGGGTCTTTATCGTGCCACACCTGCTGTGACACAGGGCCTCGGTTTTTGCGGTCTCATCCGCTCCATTAAATCTCTTCTTACCACAAGCAAAGGATACTGGAGACCTATTCTAACCCGGATTTTTAAACCATTTAACAACCATTGAAAAATGTTACTTTTCCTGGTAAATACGGTGCTAATTCCAAAGTGTAAGTAATCATTGAATTTTTCATCAGTAAAAATAGATAAAAATATCATGAGAAATATTTCTGTTTATTCACAAGTGTCCGGCACATCCATATGTTAAACGTATCAAACAACGCAAAATTAATTTTCTTGGCCTGGAATCCTTCAGCCGTGTTGTCGGGGAATCGTAAGGAATTTAAAAGTGAACTATAGGAAATGCGTTGAAAATTGAATGTATTGACCACTTTAAGAGAGAGAAAAATCCCACAAGACGTCGTTCTCACTGTCCTGGCTGAAAAAAGCAATATACTCATTTTAACTTTTTGCATTAATTTGCAGGTCACAAGTTGTAAAACTTCTGTTGAGTAAATCAGATTCTCGTTTCAAGACCGAGGAGGCCGTGTTATTCTCTTATTGTATACCGGATATAAAGAACATCGACTGAAAGAAGATGTTTCATGATGTCCGGTGAACCTCGTTATATCCGAAATCCATTGTATAAAGAACATCGGCTATAAGGAGATGTTTGGTGATGTCGTGTGAACCTCGTTATATGCGGCAACCACTTTATCGTATAATAGCAATCACTGTTGTATTCCGACACTTAAAGAGAAAACCATCAGAGGTTAAAAACTGATATTGCAAAACTACTACTTACACACGCAATGTGGTTGAAATCTACTATTGGTTGACGCTGCACACATGGAATGTGGTTGGAATAGCTTGCTTTTGGGTGACTCTGTACACACGGAATGTGGTTGAAATATTTTACTTGATAAAAAATCAAGGAGATTAGAGAACTGATAATGACATCTATTCAAGTGCTAGGTATTGTCTTTTCCGTATTGTTCTGTACGCCAAGAGCGGCTGACGAGAAGTCTAGTTACTACAAAGCAGAACTAGACTTTGACAATAAGTTTTACCAAACCAGTTTTCTGAACGAGAGTCCCGCCAACTCCTTGTTTGCGTGTTCCTTCCTATGTTCTAACAACAATAAGAACTGCGGATGTTTTGGCTTTCACGAACAGAAGAAGAAATGTCGACTCCACAAATATTGTAATGAAGTACAGCCTGCAATATATGCAGATAAGTGGAGGTATTACTGCCCACAAGGTAGGTCTGTCTGTCTGTATATCTGTCTGTCTGTCTGTCTGTCTGTCTGTCTGTTTGTCTACCTGTCTGTCTGTCTATCTGTCTGTCTATCTATCTATCTATCTATCTTTATAACCGCAAAAAATGGACAACCGCGAGAAATACCCGTTATACAATATATATATCTATATATATGCAAATAAGATATATATATATATATATATATATATATATATATATATATATATATATATATGCAAATAATATGTATTTATATAGTTTCACAACCATTTTTATCCAAACCACATTAACACAGCTGCTTAACATTTTATAATAATGAAGTCCATTGTAGTGACGATACTTGTCCAAAGGACTGATTTTCAGACCCCGTGGAGTAGTCAAAACCCTAAGGTTGCAAATTTCATAATTTTGGTACATCCTTTCCTGTTTTTTCTAAATATGCACTTAGTTTACATACCACATCATCAAACTTGCAGTCTTTCAAATGATAAGGACAATAATCATTTTTGGCCCCACCCTGGAACCAAAATGCGTTACCCCCTGGGATCATCATATTTAAAACATTAGTTACCGACTACATGCTCTTTCTAAATATCCATTTAGTTTCAATTTAGCATTAATAACATTAAAAAATATTTTTCTTTATTATATTAATTATAAGTAAGGATCATTTCCCTCGTGCAAAGGTCTGATTCTTAGTCGGATTTGGACCCTGTTTCTGGTATTTCTTTGGTTCTTTCAGCTTTTCCAAATTTCTTCTCATTTCGGATTTCCAACATTTTTGACTTGAGCATCACTGAAGAGACATTATTTGTCGAAATGCGCATCTGGTGCATCAAAATTGGTACCGTTTATGTTTTATATCATTTATATATATTACACTTAAATACTATATACCAAGTTTGGTCACGCACTGAGGTCAGTGGTTAGAGCGTTCGCTTCGGAACCGGGAGGTCGTGAGTTCAAGCCCCGCACGTGCCATGGCCGCGTCAAACCTAAGACGAAATATACCTATTGATTGCTCCTTCGCCAAACGCTCGGCATTTAGAAGTGAGAATCACGGGTCTTTCGGATATGACCTTAAAAACGGAGGTCCCATGTCACGGTAGGCGTTGGCACGTTAAAGAACCCTCACTGCTACGGCCCTGAGCGCTAAGCATAGGTTTAAATTTGTAGTACTTCACCTACGGCTGGTGACGTCTCAATACGAGTTAAAAATTCTCGACGGGACGTAAAACAAACAAACAAACAAACTGAGGTCAGAAACGCTACCTCGGGGATTATGAAATTATCAATTTTTGTAGAGGGTGTCCTTGTCTACTTCGCTATGCATTTTCCTTTTTGTAAAAAATAAATTGTCAATTTTTGGCAATTTTGCCCCTTCCTTACGGCTCCAAGGGTGCAGGAGTCCTGAAATTTACAATTTATTTCTCCCTTGTTCCCTTGTTCTTAAGATGCTTTATAGTTGTTAGGAAGTTAAAAATTCTGTTGCTCAGGCGACTATAAATAAAACAAACAAACAAACAACAAACAATAAAAATCTGAACTCTAAACGGACGACAACCAATTGCAATAAGGCATGTGAGTTTATAGAGGTTTACTCTCCTATAATTTAAAGTCAGCTCTTTTCCGAGATAATATAATGATTAATTAATTAATGGATTGGTTGGTAGTTGTTTTCTGCCACACTCAACAGTTCAGTTATCTGGTGGTGTCCAGTTTTTATTGGTGGAGGAGAGAACCCAAATACAATGTACCCGGGAAAAGACCACTGGCCTCCCGAAAGTAAACTGGCAAACTTTCTCACGGATATCCGCACAAGCGAGAATCGAACCCGTGCCGACTAGCGGCGAAAGGCCTTGTGAATTTGAGTGTAATGCTCTAACCATTTTGCCATGGAGGCCCCTTCGAATATAATGAAACTGATACAAAATATAATAATATATTAGTTTTTACACTTCTAACAAAATGATAATAATAATAATAATAATAAATTAATAAAAAAGATATGATTTCCGATGTTAATGTGACAAAACTGTCGTCAGTTTCTCGGGCCAAGGGAAACGTAGAGATCAAGGTGTATATAAAAAAAATAATGAAAAAGCGAAGTGAAAATTATTTGTGTAACAATCAGAATGAATTAATTGTAAGTCACTTCATTGTACTGAAACAAAATCACCTCAAATTTCATTATAAAAAGATAAATGCTGCAATAATTAATCAGCACTAATTTATGTAACTGGTAGAGAGAAATAATATATAGAGGTAATGTCTAGTGATGTTCAGGTCAGGTCTAGTGATGTTGTCGTCGGGTCTAGTGATATTGTAGACAGGCCTAGTGATGTTGAAGACAGGCATAGTGATGTTGAGGTTAGTCTAGTGATATTGATGTTAGGTCTAGTGATGTTGAGGACAGGTCAAAAGATGTTGTCATCAGGTCTAGTGATGTTGATGACAGGTCTAGTGATGTTGATATCAGGACTAGTGATGTTGTTGTCAATTCTAGTGATGTTGAGCACAGGTGTAGTGATGTCGAGGACATGTCTAGTGATGTTAATATCAGGTCTAGTGATGTTGAGGACTGTCTACTGTTCCTGAGGACAGGTCAAATGATGTTGAAGATACTTTTACGACTGATCTAATTTTAATTAGAATTAATGTTGAGCCAAGAAACATTGGTATCTCTTATCCCTCTAGACATTCGTAGTTGAAGATTTCTCTGTTTTAGGCTTTTATATCGTTTAAACACATTGTTGCTTTGCTGATAAGTTACAATTCTACTTACGTCGATTTTTCCACCTTTCGTAAGTTAGTACACCGATACCATATAATTGTATCAATCCTGTGTATATCATTATGAATTTCTGACTACTTGTTTTACAGTTGTAATTAGATGAGACGGGGAAGCCTGTAAATCCTGAATACCTCAAAATAGGATTTATACATTAGCTGAACTGACCATCATTCCATCATTAAAGTTTATGTTCATAATTAATAACCGACTAAGAATCTCATATGCCGTTTTTGCGATTGATTGAAATACCAAATTCCTCTATGAAAGTCAACCTAATAAGGTGCATTGCAATCTTCTCCGTTCCTAGTGTCGTACATTCCAATGGACTGCAGTGTCATTTTGGAAAATGGACAGACAAAATCAGGTGTATACACAATCTATCCATTCTCGACTGGATGCCATGCAGTTGACGTATACTGTGACATGGTGACAGCTGGAGGAGGCTGGACGGTAAGAACTAGAACTCTCTCTCTCTCTCTCTCTCTCTCTCTTACATGTGATATAACATTTTCTAGTCATATCAGTGTGCTACTGTTTGTTACTGTTTCTTGGGATACCGTTTTACATCCTATTACCCATTACTGCTCTACGTGATCTTGATCCACATGGCAGAATAATCAATATGTTGATGGTGGCCATTATTGGGAAGAAGAAAAGGAAGAACAAAGCAATTTACGACATCAAAAGAAGAAAAAAGACTATTGAGCCGGATTCAGTTTTATTCTCCGTTTACCTGATCCATATAGAGAGCTCACTGTTGGTGTGACCGGTCTACAGGGGATGCTTGCTCCTCGTAGACATCTGACTCCATTTTTAGAGTGTCCATGGGTCCGTTTGTCCTACTCTTAAATTTGTATTATGGTATTTGTGAGATTGATGACTGTTAGTTACTTTTCTTTTTTCTTTACAAAAAACCCATCCATATTCCTCCTAGTTCCTTCTACTTTATGACTTTAGGCCAAACAAATACAGTAAGTTCCTTTCCACATATCACAATGTCTCTAGCAAGTAAATATATAAGGAAAACTTTAATAGATTTCTTACCACGATGGAGCGTGATACATATATTGTTTACATATTGATTAGTCGTCCCACGGGATGTACTACAATGTACTTGCAAACATGCCAACTTTCCCGATTGAGGCGGGATTTTCCTGCTTTCGAAAAAATGTTTACAAATCCCGATTTCCACCCGGATTTGAAATCTTGCGCCATTGCTTTGTGGCTAGCCAATCAAAAATCGGGAAAATATGTCGGCCATTGCTGTTTACCAATGTCGCGTGGTATCTAGACGGTGTAATTTACCTGGTCTACCGGTGTCGGGTTGTTTATTGGACAATGAGAAGCATGTTTTGATAGTAATTAATCGGGAAGATGGATTTCAAATTGGCATTTTCTTTACACCAAAGTGAGCGACAACGATGATAGTATATGGAAATTCACGATTTTCGGGATGGCTGACAGCATCCAAGATATGCAACAGGTACGCCAAATATTTTCCCCCCAGTTATATGTCCAATTTATAGCGATGTATTATAAAATTATAGAGGGCCTAGTATTTAATTAGCTTTGTGATACGTAATTCGCATAAATCTGTTACTGTAGTCATTTTAATTGAATTTGATACAAGCAAGTAGCCTAAATTTACAATTGAATAATTATACGCTGGTGAATTTTTTTCCTGGTAATTATTTCATTATGTTATGCGTGCAAAGGATTTTTTTTTCGTGAACTTCGTGTCAGAGCAGAACTTTCCTTTTCTGGTTGCAGATTATTCTACAAGACTCTACAAGGCCATGCTTACAGACAGCAAATTAAAAAAAAATTGACATCTATTCCAGTAACTGTTGAGTATTAATAATACATGTAACTTTTGGAGAGAGAGAGAGAGAGAGAGAGAGAGAGAGAGAGAGAGAGAGAGAGTATTAGTTTTATCTTAAAACATTCAGCTGACTAATTGATGATTTTAATAAAATAATTATCCATATCTTTCAAAATGTGCTTTTTGAGTTTTGTTGAAGTTAACGTTGTGGAGAATAAACCACACTTGATGCTGTGTTACGATACATGTACAATGGCCAGATGGATGCTATCTTGGAAAGGACAAATATATTACAAGGCAAAATGTCGTGAATTTAGACCTTTCAGAAAGGTCGTCACCAGCAATATCCCTCCATGAGGATTTTTAAAAGTTGGCATGTATCTACTTGTTAGAATACGAAAAGGTCGTTTCAGTGAAGAGGAGGGCCCTCCGTGGCTGAGTGTTAGACCATCGCACTCAGAATTACAAGGCTTTTCACTTTTAGTCGGCGTGGGTTCGATTCTCGTTCGCGCCGATATATGTGAGAAAATTTGCCGGTTTACTTTCGGAAGGTCGGTGGTCTCTTCCAGGGTACATTGTATCTGGACGCCACCAGAGAACTGAAAAATTGTTGAGTGTGGCGGAAATCAATCAATCAATGAAGGGCAAATTGATAAAGCAATTTCTCCTGCATTCAAAGGTTTCATTTAGTCACTACATCTAGAAAATAAAGGTAAATTGTCGGACCAGTGATAGAAGGTAACGATACATAATCTGCTCAAATATCGTGAGATGTAAGAGAATATCAAATAGACAACAATATAATACTGAATATTTTGCGGGTATGGAATAATAAAACTAGCAGGCATCATTATATGAAGTTCTATTGTACAAATATCATGTTCTGCTTAATAATCAAAATTTTTACAAAGAAATCCACATTCGTCACAATAAAGATTAAAAACCAATATTTTACAGGCAGTTCAAAGACGATTTGATTGGTCCGTGGCTTTCAATCGGACGTGGAACGACTACAAGAACGGGTTCGGTATCCCGTGGGTAGACTATTGGATTGGTATGTTTTTCCAGATAGATCCC
Organism: Ostrea denselamellosa; assembly: GCA_024699665.1. Taxonomy (NCBI): domain Eukaryota; kingdom Metazoa; phylum Mollusca; class Bivalvia; order Ostreida; family Ostreidae; genus Ostrea; species Ostrea denselamellosa. The sequence goes on from JAMZEH010000039.1 coordinate 2,090,728, forward strand.
CATAATGTAGTCGAAATGGCGGACCCAGGAAATTCTTAAAGTGTTGCTGCGACCACAGTTCAGTTTCTACCTTTCCAACCCACAAAATTAGAAAATGAACAAAAATCACTTTCTTGTCAAAATGTTCAACCAAAAAAAAAAAAAAAAATAATAATAATAAAAATAAAAAAAGCAACAAAAAAAAAAAACCGGGGGGGGGGGGGGGGGGGGGTGCAACTCACCGTAATTCACTATACGTAATCCCTCCCTAAATGTGCCACCATGTCGTACTTTTCGTCAGCTTTATTGCATAATTATGCTGTTTTAAAAGAAGTCCAATGCAGTCTAGACTACTTAAACTTAATACAAATATTGTAAATGTTTTCAGGTATACAGTTCTGCTTGTATTTAATCTTCTGATAGATATAATAAATTTTCCATTTTTTGATAAACATTCTTTAAATTATATAGGAAATGACATAATTCACCACTTAACAAAGGGGAACAAATCTCTCTGTGTTGTTATCAAGTTAAATGGTGAAAAGCTGTACGAGTTGTATGACCAGTTCTCTGTAGCTGATGAGGCAAACAAATACAGACTCTCTCTGGGAGGACCGGTAACAGGGACACTAGGTAAGAGAGAGAGAGAGAGAGAGAGAGAGAGAGAGAGAGAGAGAGAGAGAGAGAGAGAGAGAGAGAGAGAGAGTTTCAACAATTAAAAGACGCTCAAAACAGAAACTCAACTCATATCGAGACGTCACTGGCTGAAGATAAAGTATCACAGATTTAGGCCTATGTTTAGAACCGTAGCAGTGAGGGTTCCTGTCGCGATCCTTGAACTTTCATTTCAGAAAAAGACCTGCACATTCGGTGATGGAACAGTCTACGAGAACGAGTCAATAAGTAACCAACTTATTTCCGGTTGACCGAGATGGTCACGATTTTCATGCCTTGTTTCAATACATATTTGATACCTGGGTACAAAATTGAACGCGTATCGAGTCATTCTTTAATAAGATATTGAATGTCAAACAAGGCTAGAGATGCAAAGGCATGCTTTTCATCTAAAGTTGAGCATCGTGCTGTAATTCGGTACTTGTATTTAAAAGATAAAACGGGCAAGGAAATAAACGGCGAGTTAGTTGACGTTTATGAGTCTTCTGCACCATATTATGCTCAGGATAATTCTGGGTAGGGAAATTTAAATGCGGTAGACATTACCGATTCTTTAGAAGATGAAGCCAGGTCTGACGCCCACTGGATGCCACCGACGAAGGAATGTGGAAAAGTTCGGGATTGATAGGTGAATTCAGGTGGAAGAAATAGCACAGGCATTAGGCATTTCACATGGTAGCGTTTCCGCAATCTTGCATGATCGTTAAGGTTTACAGCCCGTTAGGTCCCCAAATCCCATAGCGATGAGTAAATGGCAACCAGACCTACAATATACTGCGTCCTGTTGAAGCGTATTAAGTCAAAAGATGATTTTCGTTTGCCTCTGGTGACTGTAGATGAGAGTTGGGTTCACTATTATGAGCCAGAGAATAAAGTTTAGAGCCGATGTCCCCGAGGCCAAAGACGTTCAAAACGCAACAATTTGCTGGCATGGTGATGGTCACAGTATTTTGGGACATTAGGCGTTATTATGTTGGACTTTTTACCCAAGAGAAGTACAATAACTGGAGTGTACTATGCAAACTTGCTAGACCACCTAAGAACTTGTCATCCGTGAAAAACGCCTAGGTAAACTCTCTAAAGGTGTTTTGCTACAAAAGGGCAACGAGAGAGTCCACACTTGCAAACTTGCAGTGGATGCTGTAGAGCGAAACAGGTATGAATTAAAACCATATCCTGCCTATTCGTCTGACCTAGCTTCTAGCGACTTTTTCCTATTTCCAAACTTGAAAAAGGATATCCTTCAATGTCATCTCCGGTCTAACGAAGAAGTCGTGGCCGTAATTGTGGAGTGGGTCAATGGAAAGGACCATGGATATTTCAGGTCTGGGCTGACGGCACTTGAACACTGTTGGTGTAAGTGCATCACGCTAAAGGGCAATTACATCGAAATAAAGAGGTGGATGTCAACCAGAAATAAGTTCGGCTGGTTACTTATTGACTAGCCCTCCAAAGTTAAACGTCACAAGTTTGACGCGGCGCCGAAATCGAGATTCGAATCCGAAACTCCTGGGTAGAAAAGAAGGAAGAACTTCATACAATGCACGAATTGATTGATTGATTATATATTGTTTAACGTCCCGCTCGAGAATCTTTCACTCATACAGAGACGTCACTATTGCCAGTGAAGAGTTACAAAATGTAGGTCTGTGCTCGGCACTTATAGTCCTTGAGCAGGAAAGGATCTTTATTGTGCTACAACTGCTATGACTCGGGGCCTCGGTTTTTGGAGTATCATCCGAAGGACCGCCCCATTTCGTCGCCTCTCATTCTCACGGCAAGCAAGGGGTACCGAGGGTCTATTTCAACCTGGATCCCCGCGGGGTCCATGTACATATTGCAAACAAAATTTATTGAATAAGTATTAATAAAGGCATGCAAGACATGAAGTGTATGTTCATCAAAAAAAATAAATAAATAAATAAAAAATAAAAATGAAAAAATACCAATGTATTGTATGAGATACTATGGAGAAGAAAATATAGAATGCAAAGCATTCGAATCAGCGGCTTTCAGAGTTTAGAGAGAGACACAAAGGATTTTGTGTAAACGCTTTGCCCTAAAGAAAACAAACAAACAAGCCAAAACAATCTTTTTTTTTTTGTATCCATCTATTAGTTTGAACTTTTAAAAAAAATTGATGATGAGATCAACTATCAGTATTTGGAAAGTAAAAACAGATTAATAATTGATCGTATTAATGTTATTTTTTTTTTTCATTTCCTTTACAGGTGACAGCATATTGGCTCGTATGAGTTTGAATGGAAAGTACTTCAGCACGCTGGATCGGGACAACGACGCGTACCCTAAGTGGCACTGCGGTAGAGGAATGGGAGGAGGTTGGTGGTTCAGTTACTGCGCCTACGGTTTTCTAAATGGTGACTGGTTTCCGGGGTTCTATGGAGTGAGTTGGCATCCGACCATTCCTGGTGGAACGAAGGTGAACGAGACTTTAATGATGATAAAACCACGATAAACAATTATGAATTTATTCGTCATGTTTAAGTCAACTGTGTTCTCTGTAACCAACATGTTGACTGTCGAACTTCGTTCAATGTCAGTTCTCCGGGACTACTTTCCTCTACGAATATTAACACTGCAACAGGCCTTCCGCACTTCTGCAGAAAATGCAAGTTATTTTATACCCGTCGATGTTTGTTTTTTGGTTGTTTTTTGTTTTGTTGTTTTTTTTTTGTTTTTGTTTTTTTTGTTTGTTTGTTTTTTGGGTTTTTTTTGATAAATTTCACTGTATATTTGTGTTATTGATAATTTAGATTACATTTATCATCTTATAGACGTGGATTTTGAAAATACATGGGACATATAGTAAATTTATCATTACTAAGTAACTTGATCCGATGAGTCGGATCACGTGGAGTTGACAGGCGCGGATCATATCAAATAAGAAATCTATCAAAAATGTGATCATAATTGAATAACCCTACTCAATGCCATGACCTTATCCTATCTTCAAACTTTTCCAAAACAGGAAAACAGCCTATTAATGAAAAAATGAAGAAGAAAAATATGTCAAAAAATTACAAATGCCATTACTGGTGTTAGGAAAATGATGCTTATGTATCAATGATTATTGACGTCACCAGCATGGTGATCCGTTACGTGGTGAGTACGGACCTTGTGTTCGAAATTTTGATTCTTTTTATCGCTAAACTGTTTTGTAAAAACAGTATAGAACAAAGATTGCTCGTTAATATAACCTCAGAACGTTAATCTGTATTACATTTAACGCATTACATCGTCATAGAATCAGACGGAAGACTTCCTCGTTCATAACGAGTTGTAGACACTCATCAGGGATGATGTCAATGGTTGTGTTGTCATTAGTTATATGCATTAGAAAATTTGCTATCTTAATGTGTTGTCAGAAGCAATGTTCAATCATTAAATGTTAAGCATATCAAATAAGAAACTTTTCAATTTATTGTGCTATAAGTGATGGATGTATCATATCAATTAGGAACTTTGTCAATTTAATGTATTGTTAATAGTGATATGCATTTTCACTGAGAATTTATTATGTTGTATAATTGTATAAAATACTTTAATGTATATTGAAAGGAATTGCACTCCAACCTCGTATATCTGGAACTCGATGGGGACCAAGAAAAAACTTCGAGATATCCGAATATTCGAGATATCGAGGGTAAGATACTTAAAGAATAAGTAGTTGGGACTTACGAATCCCTTCGACATATCCATGGTATTCGAGATATCGGTGTTTGAGATACCGAAGTTTAACTGTGATTAATTAATAAAGACATTGGGTGTACTTTATGCAGAACTAGCTAGTGAAAAGTGGTTGTAATAATAATACCAGCATTTCTATGTAGAGGTTTTTTGGCCGGGTACCTATATATAACATAAGGTCATAATATAGTATACATAACGAGTGGGTGCGGATATTGTCCGAAAGGAAATGTCTAATCGAAAGCGGGAGGGTAAGGGGTGAAAGGTGATGAAGTTGAGATTAATAGTATCTTATGAACGGAGATAACTGGGGAAGCATCTGTGTGATATTAGAATAAAATAACAACAGAGAAAATTCAGGAATTGCAGAAATCGGAGTTTCATATCTCCATACTTGTTCCTTATTAACTCAGTAGGTACTCCTAGTGGTCATTAATAACACTATGACTGCGTCAAGATGGTAAAGAGTTTTAACATCTCCAGATCATAATACATCTAAAAACTCCGAGTCTACAAATACACACAGACGGACGGACAGACAGAGACAGACAGACGGACACACAGACTTTTCCTTCACGGTGGGTAAACCCGTGATATGTCATATGATAGTATAGCTCAAAATAGTAACACACTGACCAAGTGTAACCGAGCAGAGAGGCACGTGTTGAGCAATCGAGCAGAAAGGCACGTGTTGAGTAAGCGAGCAGAAAGACAGATGTTGAGTAACCGAGCAGAAAGCCAGATATTGAGTAATCGAGCAGAAAGACACGTGTTGAGTAACCGAGCAGAAAGACACTTGTTGAGTAACCGAGCAGAAAGGCACGTGTAGAGTAACCGAGCAGAAAGGCACGTGTTGAGTAACTGAGCAGAAAGGCGCGTGCTGACTTTCTCAGTTTATTTCATATCTAAGAAGCATTGACCTACAATAACAGACAAAAATATGTCAAACAGAAATGACATTACAAATAAGGAAAATGAGTTACTCAAAGTACACGTTTCATAGTTGTAGAAGAATATACTTAATGGTAAATGCGTACTGTAAATAATTTAAAATTGAAATATTACAGACTCATTACATTAAAGATTTGTTAAACTTAAAAAAAAATACAATAAATAGAAATAATGTAAATTAACACTTTTACTAGTAATGAAAGACATAATAAAACACAGAAGTTGCAAACCATAAAATGCGGATGATGTAAACCGATGCAGCTCACTGTTCTGATTAAACTATAAACGGGGCAACTTTATACTTAAAGTGTACTATTGAATGAAACAATACGAGTTGACCAATCAAATGAAAGAAGCAATATTAATTAAATAATGAATTTAGACTTTACTCAGCCAACTCAATCCATGTGAACATGCGGTTAATTAAAATTTAAGATTGTATTTAGAAAAAAACTATACAACGATGAAATGAATAGATACACAGAGAAATTAGTTTCACATAATATCACACAAGTATACTCTTTGATTTGTTTAGAAAACAAACATTGCTAATACCATTTCCTTGTGTATGTTTTCTGTATTTTGAATATTTCTATGATAATCCGTATAGCTACAGTCAAAATTTCAACAGAGTCAACATTAAAAAAAAAACTTTAAAATACTATAGTAAACTCGTTGATATTATAATTTTTGTCAACTTTTCTAGGTTGAAATATCAATGTTGATAGTTGCACAGGATCGAATTTTCATGACCCATAGAAAGGGGCTCAAGAGTAACGTTTAATCAGGGATAAGTACAGGTATTCTTTTCAAGATTCTCAATACGTCCACGTCGTGCATCGATCATTGAACATTTTATACATCTTCCATGATCCCTAGAGGAGCGGTTCTGACATTATGGGGTCCGTATGATCCGGATGAGAATAGGTACTCGGTTCCCCTTGTTTGTAGTAAGAGGCGACTAAATAGTACGGTCCTTTTGATGAGACCGCAAAAACCGAGACCCCGTGTCACAGCAGGTGTGGCACGATGGTTTGGATACCATTGTCATATGGATTATTATCTCTATCATTTGCAAGACTTCTTTAATTTTGATGATACTACCTAACTAAATGAATATTGAAGAAAGCAGATAGATACAAAGCAAAATTATGAATTTTACAACCCCCGGGTTCTGACTCCAGAGCGGATCCAACGGTCATACGGTTTTAATATAATTACACAATATTGGATAAAGTCTTTCATCAGCATGGAAACTTTCGGGGATATTTGTTTGTTTTAGTTTAGATGTGCAGAACAGGAATTGTGCAGAACAGGGATTCCAACATGCTTATACATTTTGTAGTCTTTTGGAGTAGGGATATTTTTCAGGTCGGTGCGCCTCTTTTTATCTCGCCATTTCAACACTTTTTTCATACTCTGTATAAAAATGTTTTTATATTTACCGCCAAGAATCTTATCAGAATACATGACCATTCTACATATACTTCGTTTTCCTAATCAAGATACATTGCTCGTGGCGGGTGTGACCTGTCGACATACCTGATGCCACATCAGATGTGTCCTAGGGGTCCGTGTTTACCCTCCTCTTAATTTTGTATTCGTATTAGGGATTTTGAGATTGATCGCAGTTCGATATCTTCGTTTTTCTTAAAAAGGTATTCAAGTGAAAGCAAATTGTATATTGCCTGTGCATGCACACAGATGCAGTCAAGTGCAACTTGATTTAGAGATTACTGCCTTTGCTCCGAGGACAATAATCATTATGTTCTAATTCGCTTCACTCAAATGAACATAAATTATTTACAACCATAAAAACACACATGTGTTAAGTGGAAGAAGCGCTTCTATGCTCGCATTTATTACACAAATAAATACCCTTTCAGTTTTAAATGTAAACTTCTTCCTGTAATAAAGAAAATGCATATTGGTGGTAGCACATGATACATAATTAAAGTATAGCATTACTGCGCATGTACTGTCTTTTGTGGTACCTGATGCACCACAACATTGCACAAACTGTGAGTGGGAGGGGGGGGGGTGTAAATGCGGCAAAAAAAAAAGCCTTCGAATGAGCAAAAGTCGTGTTTAGCTTGAAAACCTGTTCAACAGGTTGAATGATAAAAATAGCAGCCAGTGGTTGTGACCTCTTGAAAATAGGGTCATAACAAAAGCACGTGTTCAAGCACATATTATGATTTTATTCCGTGTTACTGAACTCAAGTGCATGTGCCGCTTATTAAAACATGTTACGTAAATATTGCAGTGTGTGCCAATCAAAAACTTCTTGGGAAATGAGTTCTGTTGTTGGAGAAATATTGAAGAACAGGTCTATTTCTTTGCGCGGATAAATGTGTTATTGGCGAAGTTATATGCGAGATTAAACTTTTCATTAAATCATAAATTAGAACGACTACGGGTGAGCTTTTGTAAAAACTAAAACCAAATCCGGTTCGATGTTTCCCCTGAATTTATCCTTTATGTGATTTATCACTATTTGTTATCTTTACCTTTACATACTAAAACATAATATTGGCACGTGCTGTTCATACTAAACCATAATACTAGGACGTTCTGTTCAAGAAAATGTTGAATAGGCTACTATTGAATACCTTTATTCTGGCAGTTACCTTTCTAGCAGGTTCTATTCATATTAAAACATAATGTTAGCAGGTTCTATTCACACTAAAACATAATGTTAGCACGTTTTTTTCACACTAAAACATAATGTTAGCACGTTCTGGTCAAGAAAATGTTGACTAGATTACTATTGATTACCTTCATTCTGGCAATCACCCTTTTAAATAACCAGATGTGTTTATTGGTGAATTTTCTAGAACTTCAAATGAATCATTAATACTACGTCTCGTATGTAACAGTCACTAATATCTATTTATAGAATCTTGACAAAGAAATAGCATCTTTATAGGAATTGTGGGATTGATTAATGATCGTTATGTTAACATTTTCTTTTGAGTGCAAGGTACGAAATTTAAAAAAAAGATAACCATTAGATTGATTAATTTCGTTTCATCGTTCCAGATGTAGATCAATCCAATTTCAAATGTAGAATTATTGAAATACTTTTTCCAATACAGCTAAAAAAAGAAACAAAATTGGTCTCTGGGGTCATATACCTCATACAACGAAGATCAAGACAGTCATCAACTCAGAGGATTAAATAAGGAACCCTAGGGTGGGAATCGGATTGATTTGTTTTTTACAGAATGTATACTTTGATATTTTTCAAACATTAAAGCTTGCCACATTCATCAACAAAGATACTTTGTTCTTTTTGCTACCGGCGTATGTACAGATGCCTCTCAAACTATTGTATCGTTTTACGTTCCATTCCAGAATTTTTCATTTAGGTAGAAACTTGAAAGCTTTCTATAATTATTCTTTTCATACTCAAAACGTAGTGTTCATATACAGAATAGCGAAAATCCAACATATCATTTGAAATATTCTTTATTGGTTGACAGCAAAGTGCTTCAATAATATGTAAAGAGTTACAAAGCTAAAACAAAGTCGCACAAAAATGGTCAAATTCTATCACTGTGGGGTCTATTTCAGTAAGGAATTTGACCAATTTCTAACCGTCTTAAATCAATGTATATATTTATTTATTGAATTTAGTCTATTTTTAATTCCTTTATGGATATGGTCAATATTTCAAGACGGGTTTTAATTTGAAAGGATGACTTCATAAAATTTCAAAACTAATTCACCTTTAAGGAGACATCACATTTACACATTATTCAGCGTATAACTTCTACTTACGGGGGACACTTTTTAAGTACGTAGAGTAAGCCTATAACTTTTGAACGCGATTATGAAGTTGCACGATTTTTTACACAGAACTTGCGTAATCATTCAGCGTACAATTTCCACTCATAAACAAAAAACAACCACAACCCCATTTTTAAATAATATTACATATACGTGCATATTACATTCATATGTCGATTTGACTGAACTCAAAACAAGCATTCTGAGAGTACTGCAACACGTGTCCGTACCGGCGTCCCCACTGACCGATGAATGTAATAGTGAATAGAATGTACATTTAATGTTGTTTGACCTTGAACTGTGACCTGAAACACTGGTACCAAGTCATCATGTTTACTAGTATTGAATTTAGTTTAATGTTTCGTTGTTTATAGCTCGCGCCGATATATGTATACTTTCGGGAGGTCTGTGGTCTCTTCCCGGATACATTGTATATGGGTTCTCTCCTCCACCTACAAAAACTGGACGCCACCAGATAACTGAAAAATTGTTGAGTGTGGCGAAAAACAACAATCAATCAATCAATCAATCGTTGTTTATACAGTTGACGCATGTAATTTTTATCAGGGATGAAACAGTCGTAAGTAGAACTCTTTAATTTGGAAATTGAAGTCATAAACATGTAGCATATAAACATAAATATGTAACATATAAACATAAATATGTAACATATAAACATAAATATGTAACATATAAACATAAATATGTAACATATAAACATAAATATGTAACATATAAACATAAATATGTAACATATAAACATAAATATGTAGCATATAAACATAAATATGTAACATATAAACATAAATATGTAACATATAAACATAAATATGTAGCATATAAACATAAATATGTAGCATATAAACATAAACATGTAACATATAAACATAAATATGTAACATATAAACGTAACATATAAACATAAATATGTAACATATAAACATAAATATGTAGCATATAAACATAAATATGTAGCATATAAACATAAACATGTAGCATATAAACATGAACATGTAGCATATAAACATGATGTGTGTCTTGCCAACACAGCATTTAATATTAGTGCCAACACTAGAGAATAACATCCTGACAGGTACAATCCTAGATCCATTGTACCTTAATAATAGTTGATAGTCCATACGTTTGGGTATCTACAGCATGAGTGAACTGCAACAGCATGCTACATTTTAGAAAGGGCTTTAGAGCATCTGCCAACACCTCAAATTCTATCTCCTCCTATGTCTGCGATTATAATTAGCGGATAGGGCTGGTTCCATCTGTTGCGCCACACTCCCTTCATGGTCAACATCCCTATATTAGGGGTCCCTATTCAATCATTACACATAGGTGAACTGTTTTGCATTTGCAAATAAAGATACATATTTATATATTGTATTGTCATGCTTATCATATGTAATGGAACTGGGCAATATTTAAACTGCATAAACACTGTCCAAATTTATTTAAAAACAAGTGCCATGATGTAAAGATATGAAACCTTGCAGCAAAATTGCAACAAATCCAAGTAAGCTTGACACTTCCCAAATACTGTTTACATGTAGTACATGTAGGCAAGACAGATACTTTACTCCAATGGTATGTATAACAAAAGTGGGGATATATATACATTTCAGCACTGAATCTATATTGCTGACATTAAATTCAGAATCAGAACTGCATGTCAAGCACTTCGGCCCAAAGACTCTAAATGACATATTAGGTGAAAAGAAAGTAATAATGTAAAATATATTTCTTTACTGAAGTGTCTTGGTAAAGAAAAAATTTTTAGTGTCGTAGTTACTGCCATAGTGTTGTAACATGTTGGGCTGAATTAAAAGATTTAATTGGCAGAAAATATTAGCGTACATCTTGAATGATTCAGAATGTCTGATTACCTTACAATTTTCTTTTATTTCAATAACTTGTGTACTATTATACATGTAAAATAAAACTACTTGTATTTTTCCTGGGGGAAGGGGAATTTGAATTATTTTCTGAATTCCTAGACTCAAAACCACCAATAAATGAACCTCAGCTGTTTACATGAAGTTTTAATTGGGGCTCAGGTGAGCTAAGTAACAATTCATTTTTTTTTTTAAATTATTTTATTGATCCACCACATTCATGCTGACACAATCATTTTACACAATGTGAAAATAAATTACTTGTCACTGGGTTTATGTGATTTGTATATAGTTGGAATTGGAGAATTTTCGAGTGCTCCGTCTCTGTACAATAAACAATAACCAAGGAAGGCAGTATCGTACTCATCAATTCGGCAACCCTTATAAAAAAAAATCATAGATCCGCCACTGATTTATTGAGAATCTTTTATAGTCCCTCCCCTTAAAAAAGATATTGCAATTTATAGAGAGATTTAAAATATATAAAATACCTCAACATATTCATACTCAGGCGTTTGTTTCCTACACTACGCTAAACAACATACAAATGAAGTCTATGAAACAAGCAGCTGACAAGCTATTGTCCCCTATTTCAATATTGTTTATTAACATCGACATTCATGAAAAACTTAGTTAGATTTGCACTAAAACATTTTTTTCCCTCATCAGACACACGTGCGTACACGGCATTAATTGTAACCGACACACCTGAACAGCAGCATACCTAACTGAAGACCTACAAAAATGTACGTTATACACATTAAAACTAATTGATTTTCTGATTAAGCATGTTTCAAATATCTAATAAACACTATAAAGATTGATATAAATAGGGTTTAAAGTGTATTTCTACAGCTAGGTGTGGGGAACTTTTTTTTTCAATTTGAAGACCTAGCACAAGAACGATAACTCGCATAAATATTACATACAAATAAACTGTTCACAAATAAACTGTTCACAGTGTAATATACAATTTTAAAACTTTTTTCTGATTTTGTTACAAAGAAACACATAATAATAAAAGAAATGATTAAGAATTGAATGCTGATTTGCCTGTACAGGTATGACATATTTATGCGAGTTATCGTTCTTGCGCTTGGTCTTCTAAGTGAAAAAAGTTCTTCATGCCGAGCTTTAAAAACACACTTTAAAATTGACTTTTATCAACTGTTTTGTGTTTGTCATATATTCTAAACACGCTTAATCAGAAAGTCATATTAATTTTGATGTATATATATTTTTGTCGGCCTTTCGTAAGTCTCCCGTAGGTCTTCAATTACTTGAAGGTCTTCAATTAGGTATGCCCCCAACACATACCAATTAGGGATCCCCTGAACAGATTGTTTCCAAGGTGATCCGACGTCTGGTATCTTGGTGAGGCAGCTGACCATCGTCTTCTTTGGGCCAAATAAACATTGCTGAAACGCTCTGGCAGGGTCAAATCCGCGTTTTCCCCGCATTTCGGAGTTGCACGGTAATTACGAATCGTCTGTCCCATATTTATTATATTATTATTATTATTATACTATTTTTATATAGCGCCTTATCTAATTATATAATTACTCTAAAGCGCTTAACATGTAAAACAAGGGCAATATAAAAACGAACATTATATAAATTGAAAGGTCACAAAAATAATAATCATCTAAAGTCGAAATGGGGGATATTAGGAATTTTTTTTTTTTTTTTGTATTATCATTTTTGTTAAAACAGAAAATAACTGGATACATTATAAATCAAAAGCAAGTTTAAAAAGATGTGTTTTTAGCTTTTGTTTAAAAACAGCAAGTGATTGTTCACAACGAAGGTTCAGCGGGAGGCAGTTCCACAGGGTGGCCGAGGACACATCGAACCTTCTATCACCATACACCCTGCTGTGAGTGCGTGGCTTTAGAAGGCACAATGAATCTCCAGACCGGAGTGTACGTTGTGGGCGGTATACCTGAACCAGTTCCTGGATGTATGCTGGGGCTTTTTGATGCAGTGCTTTGAAGGCGTACAAAAGGATTTTATAAGTTGTTCGATATGCCACAGGTAGCCAGTGAAGGGATATGAGAATCGGTGTAATATGCTCATATTTCCTTGAACGTGTCACTAGCCTGGCAGCGGTGTTTTGAACTTTCTGCAATTTCTGCATGGACTTGGCCTTCACACCATAAAGAAGAGCATTGCCATAATCTAGTTTAGATGTAACGAGTGATCTTACGATTGTCCTGCATGCATCCTCAGTTATGAGGGATCTTATCCTACCGATGTTACGAAGATGGAAATAACAGGATCTAGACACTGAATTAATTTGAGAATCCATGCTAAGTTCACTGTCGAAAAGTACCCCAAGATTTTTTACACAGAAAGCATTAGTGATAACAGATCCCCCAAAGGCAAGTTGACATCCTGAAAATTCATTTGCCTTACGTTTTGGGGAAAAGATGATTAGTTCTGTCTTTTCCTGGTTCAGCTTTAGTATGTTGTTTCTCATCCAGTTTTCTACATCCGAAAGACAACTTTCAAGTCTATCTGCAATGTTGTCCCAGTTTTCCTTCGGATTTATGATCAGGTATACCCGAGTGTCATCCGCATAGCAGTGATAACACATATTATGCCTCCTGCAAATCTCTCCGATTGGTTTGGAGAACATACAATATAGACGAGGTCCCAGGACAGAACCCTGTGGGACACCAAAGTGGAGTAAGAACTCTTTGGACAGCGCAGTTCCAACAGCAATTTGTTGACTTCTACCTGACAGATAAGACCTCATCCATGATAAAGCCGACCCTGTGATACCAAACGCATACTCAAGTCGCCCGATGAGTATGTTATGGTCTATAACATCAAATGCAGCCGAGAGATCAAGCATCACGAGGGCAACACATGAATTCCTATCCAATGCAGAGGTAATATCATGATGCACCCGCAAAAGGGCAGTTTCAGTCGAGTGACAATTTCGGTATGCAGATTGCACTTGGTCATGAAGCTGGTAAGCATTTAAGTGTTTTTCTAGTCGAGCTGCCACTGCTTTTTCCAATACTTTAGACAGGAAGGGTAAGTTCGAAACAGGTCGGTAATTTTTTAATTCTTCCTTGTCAAGTCCCTGGCGTTTGATTAATGGCCGTACTATGACTTTTTTGAAATCCACTGGTACTTTTGCTTCTAAAAAGGATTTGTTGATAATTGCAGCAACGGTTGGTAAAACACACTCTAAACATTGTTTCAAAACTTTCGTTGGTATCGGGTCTAATTCGCAGGACTTCGTTGGTGCATTACTGATGATATCACGCACCTCAGAAACTGACACTGGCTCAAACATTTCCAGAGGAAGACCACTAAACTTGATGTCAGCTCGAATAGCATCATCCATAGACGATAACATGCTCGAAGAACATAGATTATCTCTAATTTTCTGAATCTTCCCAATGAAGAATTCGCCAAATTTGGATGTAAGATCCAATTCGTTGTCATGCTCAGGCAATACTGATATATTTGTTTTCCCCATGAGACTGTTAGTAAGCTTGAAAAGTTGTTTCGAGTCACTGCCTATTTCCTGAATTTTGTTTGTATAGTATTGAGTTTTACAGTGCCGCACGAGTTTAGTAACCTGCGTACATTTCTCATGGAAAATTTCCCTGTGTACAGATAGTTTTGTTCGTCTCATCACCCGTTCAGCCCTCCGCCGATCTCTTTTGGCGGAATGTAAGTCATCGGTAAACCAAGGAGTATTTGGTCGTAAAACGATCTCCTTTGATTTCTGAGGGGCATGCAAATCGATGGTGGTTTGCAAGATCGCATTATAATTCACCACAAGTTTCTCAACAGATGTTTCTTCATACGTTATATTTGAAAAATCCAAATCATTTTTGAAACTGCCAATGTCGATGTCACCAATTCTCCGAAAAGTTACCGTTTTCCTCTCCCTAGGAGGTCTGATAAGGCGCAGTGAAACATGAATTGCAAGGTGGTCCCCACTTATGTTGCCATTGTTGTCACATGTACCAGGATCAACCACGAACGGCGTTCCATGAAATGTTCGACAATCATCCCTGGTTATTAACACATCTAATGTATGGCCATGAAGATGTGTTGCATCGGAAATATGCTGCGTCAATCCATGCCCCTTTAATATTTCTGTAAATGTTTTAGCATCCTTGTCATTAGGGTCAACTAGATGGAAATTGAGATCCCCTGTGATAAGTAACTCACCAGGAATTAACATGAGACCATCCTTAAAATAGTCCTTAGATCAAAGCCTATCAAAATACCATAGGTTTTATAAGGGAGAGATCTGAGATAAAGAACTGGATCTTTTAGCTTGTTATTTCAAACTTTTAAATTCGTTATAACGAATTAAATCTGTTATAACGAATTCATTAAATTTGTTATAACAAATTTCAAAATTTATGTTAACGAATTAAATTTGAAAACACGAATTTTAGATATGGTTATATGAAGTTATCAAATTCAATATAACGGTTATAAAATCGTTCATATCAAATTAGTATACGGAAGCCCATTTAGGATCTATCAAATATATTTTTTGAATTTGAAATTACGAATTCCAGAATTTGTTATTACAATTTTTAATTTGAAATTTCAAACTTTTAAATTCGTTATAACGAATTAAATCTGTAATAGTGAATTCCTTGAATTTGTTATAACAAATTTCAAAATTATTTTAACGAATTAAATTTGAAAACACGAATTTTAGAAATAGTAATATCAAATTCGATATAATGGTTATAAAATCGTTGATATAAAGATAGTATATAATTCGTGATAATTAAGGAATTGCTGGGGGGGGGGGGGGGGGGGGGAATGGATACAACTTGTTAAAACCAGTAGTTCTTATAAAAAGAATTTCGTGATACTTGTAGCTTGACGAAGATATCGCATGATTAGTACACATTATGAAAATTTGTTTTAACGAACCAGGCAATTCGATATAACGAATTTCAGAATTAGTAGTTTCAAAATTTAATTCATTATATCAAATTATGAAATCCGTTATTACGAAGTTTACAAGTTCATTATAACAAATTTAATCAATTATAACGAATTTTAAAGTTTGAAATAAAGAATTCTGGAATTCGTTATTTCAAATAAAAAAAAATATTTTAAGAGGTCCTAAATGGGCTTCCGTACCAGTGCACATCTCCGATAGGAATGTATTGGGAGTGAGAAGCAATGGGAATCACGTTTTAAAACATTATGCTATGAACAAAATTACAAAATACATATTGTATTATTGTAAAACATTCTGAAAATTTCGATAAATGATACAAAAATGTTAAGAAAGCTTTGTTGCATACTGGCATCTGCATGCAGGTATTTGCATGTCAATAACATGAAAATAATATCGAGTAGAAATAATTTGCCAATCGCATATTAATAAAATTGAATGAGCAAAGAGCATAAAATGTTATATTATTCACATTCAATCCTTGCAAAGTACGGCTGCATACGCATACGTGGTGATCCGGGTCAGAATAGATCCTCAGTACCCGTTGCTTGTCGTAAGAGGCGACTATAGGGGGGGGGGGTGTCCTTCGGATGAGACCGCAAAAACCAAGGCCCCGTGTCACAGCAGGTGTGGCACGTTAAAAATCCCTCCGTGCTCAAAGGCCATAAGCTCCGAGTATAGGCCTAAATTTTGCAGCCCTTCACCGACAATGGTGACGTCTGCATATGAGCTAAAGATTCTCGTCCCGTTAAACAACATTTAACCAACCAACGCTTACGTAATGCATCTAGCATGCTTGCCAATAAGACGTATCAAATGGGGAAAACCATCCACCCGGGACCGACGATGTGCACGTACCGAAAATGGTAGATTCTGTTTATTCTGATAAATCCACAAAACAAAATAATAAACTCCATTGGTACCTCATTGTTGTTGATCATTTGGAAAGCGTTTTGATACTAGAAATGAATTAGAAATACAAGAGAGAATTAAGTTTTTCAAAAATTTTGAAAAAGCAGGGCAAAGGGGATATCGACCTACAACTGTTGCACAGAGCTTTCCATTTATCACCGCCTTTCTATAGTGGAACTACTAAACCTGTAAAGGAACGTTAATTCAACGACCCATGGGAATTCTCCAGAATGCTAAAACCAACCGAGAGAAAGATTGTAATATCTACTCTGAGGGAGTATGACGTCTCTGAGGGAGTATGACGTCTCTGAGGGAGTATGACGTCTCTGAGGGAGTATGACGTTGTTGGACAAAATCAAGTGACAAAGCACGCGTACACAACAATGGCTTCGTAAAATATGTGCTATTTACGATCAGGGTCTCATAAATATTGTGGCACTTAAATTGTACAATGATGAATATTTAAAAGATCCAATGAATTCCGATTTATTGTTTCATAATAAGCTGATAAGTTACAGGATGTAAGTATAAAATGTTCTACAGTTTTAACTTTCAAATAGGTAAACCAAGGCCAAAAAGCGCACAGTATCTAAACTATCTATATATAGGCAACATGAACTTGCTCTAAATTTCGCTTGATAGAAAAACCGAGTCAAAAATTACACACACCCCACCAAACAAAAAATAATAATAATTATAATAAAAATTACGATATAATATTAAGTGTAATGTGCATATACCTGTCTTATTCTCTGTTTTGTTCTCCCTTTTATATCATGTATTCATGTTTAAACAACTATTTTATGTTTGTCTTATGATATGTTTGTTTTTCTTCTCTTTTCTATTATGTATTCATATTTAGATAATAATTTTAAATACTAATTTTATGTTCGTGTATATGTGTTTTAATGCAGGACTACAATGAAAACTAGCTTTGTGCTAATTTGTGTCATCCCAAGTAAATAAAGGATATTATTATTATTATTATGCATTATTTTGATTGTATTTTTCTTTAAGGGTAAACACATTGCAACTGAAAAAACATAGAAGCCCTTTAATGTCATTGAAACAGTATTGACCGTTTTCGAAGTATGGAAACCCATTTCAATCATATTTTTTTTTTTTTTTACTATGTTTGAGATTCTGTGAACATTTTTTTTTCCTAGTTGCTGACTAATCTGGAAAAATGTATACTTTACATAGTGTATATATATATATATATATATATATATATTGCTTACTACCTTGTATAGATACGTTTTAGATAAAGCGAAGTGCAATTTGCTTTACTTGATTAAATTTGGTTTTTTTCCCCCAATTCATATGATCCATCACTGCAGAGACATTATTTGTCGAAATGCACATCTGGTGCATCAATAGTGAAAAATTCAGGAACTTAGTCATTTAAATTCTAGATTGTACTATTAAAAAGTTGCTTAATACTTATTTTGTTCAACAAGTCTTACTATTATGCCAATATAGGCTCGTAACATGAAGGGGGGGGGGGGGGGTCAACAACGGTAATTATAATTGGTTTATTACATATGCAAATAGCGATAATGGAGTGACTGTCCTCCTCCACTTTTTTGAAAGTGCAGGCAAGAATGCTAGGAGTGAAGACAGGACTGAAAGCATGCACTGAACGCCCAAATTTACCATGCATGCCAACACCCCCGCCCCTTTATACAAAAACATAGAGGGAAGGATCCAGGATTTGAAGTTAGAGGGCATAATGTCTTGCGGCAGGGGTCTGGGGACGACCTAGGCCACCAGTGGGTCCAGGGCAAAACCCTGGTGGGGGGCAGTCCCTGGATTTCATAGATTTTAAATGGCTTTATATATGTGCCCCAAGAAGTCATTTTCACTATTTTCTGTCATTTTTAATAAGGTGAAATCAATAAAATGATACAAATTTTAAAGGTTTTAGGAATGAAATGTATTCTCTCAAAAAAAAGTAGCAATAAATCTAAAGATCTTGTAATTCATTTCTCCGACAGTGAAAAAAAACACCAACGGTTGCTTCTTTTATCATTTTTTTATAGGAGACCAGGATTTAACTTATATTTAAATTTTAAATCCGCCACTGAAGTATACATATTTTCAATATATCCAAGAAATATCTGTGAAAAGCCTCATGAATTTTCATGAAAACTTAACGAACCAGTACTTTTTATACCAAATTAGTTCATCAATAAATATGAAACATTACTGCAGCTGTGCTCTGCCACACATGCAAGCAGGTAATTATACAATAAGTTTGTTAAGAAATATCATGTACAAGTAAATGGAAATTTAATAGTTTACAATTTCCCACATGTATTAAATGCAGTATTGATCAGAAGTTGAAACAATGATCTTATCTGCAGATAAACCTTTAGAGTAGATAATCTCCATGGTACATGTATATCTATACTCTGCAAAAAAAGAAACGCATAGCCCTTTTGAAATTTTAAAAATGCAAATTATGTATTTTACCAGGTAAACTGAAATGGTCAATTGAGTAATTGATTTTTTACAGGTAAGTATGAAACTTTAAAGGTCTGTTCATTGGATTTGGCTCTCTGCCAAATTAGCTCGGCTACTCTCTAAAATTGCACATCACCTCTATCGCCATGGAATTTGGCTTACGTTTTTCACGAGAACTTTGTGCTTAATTCAACCACTACATTAAAGCGTATAAAAGGACGAAGTTTGAAGCTTGAATTCATCATAACGTTAAAATGCTGCCATGCCAAGGTTGGACTCTGCTACTCGAAATATCGTCATTGGCCGTCTCCAGGCCGGAGTATCCCAAAGTGAGATTGCACGAACTGAAAACGTAAATCAGAGCACAATTTCTCGGCTGTGGAACAGATTCCAGCAGACTGGCTCTACTAATGACCGACCGAGGAGTGGGCGACCTCGCATTACGACTCCTGGACAAGATCGCTACATCCGGGTCTTTCATCTACGGAATCGAACCGTTGCTGCAACAGCTACTGCAGTCGGAATACCTGGATTGAGAAGAATCAGCTCTCAGACAGTCCGCAACCGACTTCGACAATATGGCATTAGACCCAGAAGACCGTATTTTGGAGCAGTTTTGACACCGTTACACAGTCGAGAAAGAGTCCGATGGTGCAACAGATTGCGGGGCTGGACATTCCGCAACTGGCGTAGAATCTGGTTCAGCGATGAGTCCCGTTTCTGCTACAGAAACGTGATGGAAGAATCCGTGTATACCGGCGCAGGAATGAACGTTTCTCTTCCTCGTGTGTCCAAGAAGTGGATAGCTTCGGTGGAGGTAGCGTCATGATGTGGGCGGCGATCTCTAATGACCGTAAAACAGAACTGGTACATGTCCCGGGCAATTTAACGGCTCAAAGGTACAGAGACGAAATTCTCCAACCTCACCTTACGCGTAATTGACCGACAGAGGGAGTTATTCCAACATGACAATGCTAGGCCTCACACAGCCCGCTTAACAATTGACTACCTTCAGCAGAACAACATTAATGTGCTACCATGGCCTTCCAAATCACCGGATTTGAATCCGATTGAACACTTATGGGACCAACTGGATAAACGTGTGCGCCTGCGCCAACCTCCGCCTCAGACCCTCGATCAGCTCCGTCAAATGTTACAACAGGAATGGCGAACAATTCCACGCAATAACGTAAGAACATTGATTGACTCTATGCCAACGAGATGCAGAACTGTGTTGGCAGCTCGAGGTGGTCATACACGGTATTAACTTAAACGTGACAGGAAGTGTTCTTAACTGTGATGATCTTACTTTTTTTCCACCAATATCTAAGGTTTGGACTGTAATTTTTTTCAATTGAAACAATTCTAGTGAATATCTACATTTTTTATTGTAAAATCATAATCCAAAATACATCTACTAAAATCTTAAAAAATCCATTATGCGTTTCTTTTTTTGCAGAGTATATATATATAAAATCAGCTGAAATTTTACAAAATTTATTCAATATCAGTAAACATATATGCATTCTTTTTATATATCAGTATATATATATATATATATAAACTCTGAATTTGATATTAAAAAGATGCTAGAGTTCCTCATTGATAATATTTTCGTAGTCTTTGGCGATCAGGTCTTCCAACAGTCTGCTGGAATTCCCATGAGCACTAATTGTGCTCCTTTGTTAGTTGACCTATTTTTATACTCTTATGAAGCAGAATTCATTCAAAAGCTTCTAAACGAGACGAAAAAATCTCTTACCGTGGCCTACAATTTGACATTTAGATATATCAACGATGTTTTATCTATCAACAATGATCATTTTCATTCATATGTCGATTCGATATATCCCAGTGAACTTGAAATAAAATACACCGCAGAGTCTTCCACTTCTGTTTCATACTTAGATATTTTACTGAAAATAGATGCCGGTGGCAAACTAACAACTCAACGTTTTGACAAACGAGATGATTTTAATTTTCCATCGTCAACTTCCCTTATTTATGTGGCAATAATCCATCATCACCTGCATATGGTTTTCATATCTCCCAAATGAATATAGTTGAGGCGAGCTACTGACAAAGAAGTTAATGCTATAGGGGTTTGTACAGTCTCATCTAAAGTCAGCATTTCGCAAATTTTATGGTCGTTATAACGATCTAGTTTGCCAGTACAACTTATCATTAAGTCAAATGGTGTCTGATGTGTTTCATACCAATTGTTATGTTGTTCTTAACACACTGATTCTGACTACGGATTGCTGATTTGTATTTTCTATAGGAATTATGAGATTGAATACTGTTAGTTATCTTGACCTTTTCACACACACACACACACACACACACACACACACACACACACACACACATATATATATAATTTAAAAGTTAAACAAGTTCTTGATAATTCTTGGAAGTTATATTTATAACTTCAGTCTGTGACATCCTCTTCAGAGTTTCCCAGATAACAGATACAGGCTTTGAAGGTAGATCCTTAATGTAAACTGATGAATCCAGTTAAGAATGTGCACTGTATGCATACCAGCTATTTCCTCAAAGTGAATCTCTGGAAATAAAATCATAATGATTATAGCTACATTGTTTGCTATCTAAATTTGTTTTCCAGTATAAAGTTCCAATCTTTAGAATTATGTAAAGGGTCATAGTTAAATCAATTACAGTCAAACTTTCATTATCTAAAACTTGATTGGTCTGAAAAACTTTGAGATATCTGAGTGTTTGAGATATTGAGGATAAAGTGCATAAAGATTGGTATCTGAGATACTGAAGTTAAAATGATTCTTATGAGGTAATTAAATATCATGCATGAGTGTTTTGAATAGAAATGTCTTCAGTTTCAAAACAAAAAGCCTACAAGTCACCTGAGTATTAGTTAAAAGTGTCACTAGCTCCAGGAGCTGGGAAATCTAGAAAAAAATTTCCTGTTTTGCATATCTAAGCTAAATTCTAATACTCAGTAACAGTATAAAAAAAGAACTAAATGCTCCAAAGTACCTATACTGGTGAAAGACTTTATATAATGTATGCAACATTTGAATAATTTAAATTGATATCATCCCCGAGTCCAAACCCTATTATTGCAAAATTCACAATTTTGGTACATCCTTTTCTACATTTTCTAAATATGCATGGACTTTTAATAGTGTATCAGCAAACTTAAAGAAGTCTTTCAGATGATAACTATAATAATTTTGGCCATATGATGGAACCAAAACTCCTCCCCCTGGGATCAAGAAATTTACAATTTTGGTAAAGGACTACCTACTCCTTCTAAATATCTATTTAGTTTCAATTTAGTATCAATAGCATTAAAGGAAATATTATTACACATACACAAAATATAACAAGTTTGGACCCACCTGGGATCATGTAATTTACAATTTTGGTAAAGGACTACCTGCTCTTTCTATAAATATCCATTTAGTTTCAATTTAGTATCAATAGCACTAAAGAAGGTGTTATTTAAATATTTTACACATAATGACACGATACCAAGTTTAGCTTCACCCTGGAGTCACAACCTCCACCCATGGGATCATGAAATGTACGACTTTGGTGGTGGCCTTCCTGCTCTACATCACTATGCATTTAGTTTCTCTAACAGATGCTTGGTTGTAGAGAAAAAATTTTATGAAAATTAAACAACTGTAGGCATTTTTTGTCTGCTTATCCCCTTGTCCCAAAGATGCTTCATACCAAATTTAAAAATTGGAAAAGTAGTTATAAAAAAGTTGGAAAGGCAGTTATCAAGAAGTTAAAAATGATTACATGTTCAATTGTTAACACACGACAGTGGACACACTACAACAGATGCTTACCAACATCAAAATACAAAACTTGCCTAAAAATTAATAACTAATTGTGACATCAAAATTTTTTGTTACTTATCTGACAAGCATGGTAGCATGACAAGATGTATTTTCACCAAGTGTAATAATGATTATGCAAACAATATGGTGAAAAATATGAATATCTCTCACATAAAGTACTTTCATCTCATGCGACTTATCAATATAAATGATTCAAAGTAGAAAAACTGTATCAATTAATTCCCACTTAATATAGGCTTTCTTAAATGTAGGTCAAACTCAAAGGTCAAAAACTTTGGTACCACAAGAAAGGTCTTGTCACAAGGAATACACATATAAAATACATGATTTCTATCACTCACCATTCAAACATTATGAGCAAGGTTCATGTTTCAGACAGACAAGACAAAAATAATATGTCTCCCTCCCAGTCTTTATAGTCATAGGCATAAAAAAAACTTGTATCCACAGAGCTTTGGAACATTTGCATTTTAACACAATTTAGAGTGGTCCTGCTGATATTAAAATGAATTTGTTTTTATTTATTTCCTACATATTTCCATGAGAAGAATTTTGAAAATGTATCCTATACATTCCCACATAAACATTTGATTCCCTATTGGGGCCCCATCCTACCCCCAGGGGGGTCATGATTCAAACAAACTTCAATCTGCACTGCCTAGCGATGCTTGCATATTAATGAGTATTCAAAGCCCTGCTTTAAGGTTTTAATTTTAAAGATTTCACCGATTGTATATTCCTATGTAAAACTTTGATCCCCTATTGCTATTGTGGCCTCATCATATCCTCTGGGACCATCATTTGAACAAACATATATCTACACTACATCAGGAAGCACTCTTATAAATTTCAACTTTTCTGGCCAAGTGGTTCTTAAGAAGAAAATTTTTAAATGACCCCACCCTATTTTTGTCTTTTCTTAATTATCTCCCCTTTGGAGGGAGCAAGGCCTTTCCTTTGTACTGACTTGAATCCCCTTTACCCATGGTTGATTTGTGTCAAGTCTGATCAAAATTGGCTCAGTGGTTCTTGAGAAGATTTTTAAATGATGCCACAATTATTTTTTTTTACTAATACTTGA